>JACSYO010000471.1:1452500-2002500 GCA_016806645.1 Ophiodon elongatus
AAGTAGCCAAGTGGCTTTGCAAAATAACCAAATATCAAAACCTATTTCCTCTTAACAAAACTGTACAAAATGTGTTCTTGTATAAATAAGAAAACTGTTCACAAGCAGGGAGCAAGATGAGCCCATCAGATTTTCAAAACGTCTGGGATTCACACGAACATGGTTCATACAGTGTGGAGCAACAAGTTTCCGAAATTTTTATTATTTTGTATTAAATAGTGTCACCATAAGACAACAATTATGGGTTTTAATCATGTAAAGTACAACATTAACTGCTCATTAGTAAAACAGAATTGAAATCATGAAGTTATGACTGAAAACCAAACAAATTAGGGACATTTTGAAAATTCAGAATGGGCAACATCAAACCACCTGTTTGGAAATCCTGTTTTAGCAGCAAAACATTTTGAAGCTATGAAATAAGCCATCAAATCTACATTAAAATGAAAAAAAAGATCATTTTTAAATTGGTGTGGACTAAAAATAAGTGCAACGAGATTTTTGTATTTTTAAATATTGTGTGTAGAGCACACCGTTGATCTCAGTATTTCTACAGTTTAGTGTAATTTAAGGTTTTATCATTTTCATGATGCCAATTCATTTTGGAGCATCATGACTGTAATATTATCTCTGCTGACAAGTTTGTAAAAACATTAAAAATAAAATAAATAAACATATCATTGTAACAAGTGGTCATTTCATAGTTTCAAAATCCTGTTTTTGTATTAAAGTGATGGCTAATAGATGGAATATCATTTTTCTGAACATATAAACAACATCCATGACATTTCCTTCATGGGGCACTGAATCTGAAAACCTTGCAAGTCACTGTGTTATCTGGACAGGCTATAAATCATTAAAAAAATAAAAAACAAAATAAAAACACACACAAAGAAACAAACAAGAAAGTGGAAGGGGAAAAAAAGACTATTTACAAAATTAGCTCTCGTGTCTGAAAACTGTCAACATCGTAAAAGCTCTGGAGATCTCCTGCGTGTCTGCAGAGGCCAATAAAGTTCATAATGAGTCTGTTTACACACACACCAACATTCCATTACGTATACTGAGGTAAACTCAGCTTTAACTTGTGTCAACAAACCAGATCATTTACATGTACTTTAATATATGACAGATACAGTAGTGGCAAAAAGTTCCCACAAAACCTTAAACTGTGGTCTTAATGTGGAATATTGTGTACACGTCACCACCCTTATTGTGATATTTCCCTTTCTGAATCTGTCAGAAGCAGAAAAAGGGCATTTCGTCCAGCTACACACAACACATGATCGTCTGCAAATGAGAGCAGTTTAACTGTGACAGAGAGCTAAAAGATGGGTGACTACAACATCTTTGGTTGCGGAAATAAACAATAGAAACACACAGCAAAGAAATTGAA
Source organism: Ophiodon elongatus (assembly GCA_016806645.1). Lineage (NCBI taxonomy): Eukaryota > Metazoa > Chordata > Actinopteri > Perciformes > Hexagrammidae > Ophiodon > Ophiodon elongatus. The sequence continues at coordinate 1,453,897 of JACSYO010000471.1, forward strand.
GTGAAAAAAAGAGTTAGAAACAGAATCATCAAACTGCGAGCCTTAAGAAAGATGTTTTCACACTGTGTTTATCACTGGACTCAAACATGGATGGTTGAAGAGCGGGAAGAAAAGCACCTCGCAACCCTACAGCCAACTCGACTGACGTGACGACTAACTCGATGGCATTCAAACAAGCCTATTGCCATTTCTGTAGTATATACAACTTAGTGTCAATCCTATAAGAGGTCAGGCAGTTCATCCAGAGAAAAAAATTAAGGCTTAGCTAAAACTTGTTTTTGCTGAATTTGGGATCTCTCCTAAATTCATTGAGGCTGTCTCACTAAAGGCTGTAAGAATCGTCTTTAATGGCACTTCCATGGTCTAGTGAGCAGTCCTTTGTATAACCATTATTTCTATTATCTACATATCTACAGTTTTTGATGTCTGCATAAATTAAAGTTCAACATATTTGGATGCACTGTGACATGAGCTCCACTTGATAAACTAAAACATATCCGGGGGCTTGTGTGCACGAAGCCTCTTTGAGCATCAACACTGATGCAGCTTTAGTGTGACTCTTTTGGATCAGGACTACATGAAGTCATTGTTTGGTTCAACTCTCCACTCTGAAAGGCTTTCTACAAACAGGCCCGACACAATATGAGGACAAGACGACACAAGGTATGGAACGGAAAATTCGAGTGAAAACAAAACAAGAGAAAAAGTAATGTGCACAAGAAAACAGCATCAATCCCTACGCAGAGAAAAAAAGAAACTAACGTCTACTCTCTGTAAAAAGCTAAAATCTACAGCTAAAATCTAATCTACTTCAAAAGATACTTTCATCAAAAATAAGGCAAATTAGCTCAAAAGGTTTTCAAGTGACAGACAAAAGAAAAACAGAAACATTTAACTTTCTACAAACTAAAAATCACTGACAGAGAATCAAACTCAAGTGACAACAGCAGCATTGAAAAAAGACTTACAGCTCCCTCTCCTTCCAAACTAATTATTCTCAGGGATCGTGTTAGTCTTCTATTTGATTTCCCTCATTGCTTTTGCTAAGCTATATCTTAATTTAGTAACTGCATTGTTCTTTGTACACATAATCTTTCAGTAATCTAACCGCTCAGATCTAAAGCACGTTCATTTCATCCCTTCGACAGAGGATGAATTTAATGATACCTGAAGGATTGCCAAAGCAAAACCGCTTAAAACCACTTCTCATGGACACGGATGTAACATGGAGTTACATTATAACAAAACAGGACAAATATTGGTATGAACAGGTGTCACTTAATGGTGCATACAGGACTTGAACTGAATTGAAAGTCATCAAAGCATCAAAACTGCTAATGAGCCGAATGTTAGAGCTCATCGTTAATGCGCAGGGCTAAGTCAGTTTCACCATGTCTTTATAGACGACAGTATTAAATAACTTATTTTCTCTAAATGTTTGTTCCAATGATAAAAACTCTAAAAAGAAATAGCATTATAATTCAAATATAAATAGAAATAATTGATTGTCTTTTGTTCACCTATGGAAGAATGTAAAAAAATAAAAATAGAATTAGACTAAACAGACTATAAACATTGTTATTATCATCTGTGCGTGAATAGAAATCTCTGCAGCAGTTACAGGAAGAAGTAGCTTTAAACGGTTTGCCTCCGACACGTCAGATCAGCAAAAGTGTTTTTTAAGTTTTTGAATCTGTACAAATTGATTCCTCCGCTGCTGCAAATAGAACGTCAAACAACAGACATCAGGAAATAAAAATAAAAGTTTGCATATTTTACAAAAAAATAAAAGACACATTGTGTTTCAACTCTTCCTTGAATCACCCTGAAATGTCCAGAATGCTTTTTTTGTGTTAAAAATAAGAATTTGTTATATTACGTGCACAAAAATAATGCTCTGTGTCTTTCAACCTCTCTCAAGTTTTTTTTTCTTAGTTTTCTTTTTAACTTCTTGTTATGTTCCTTTTTTTCAGATATCAAAATAGATCAAAGCTTCTGTGAAGAAGATTCCCACCTTTGGTTGATCGACTCTTGAGGATGTGAGCAGGAAAGTCCAATGACATAAGTGTTGTCCTTTTTCTTAAAAAGAAAAAAAAATACAGACACACACACACACAGACACACACACACAGACACACAGACACAGACACAGACACACACACACACACACACACACACACACACACACACACACACGTTCCTTTTGTTATCCATGTTCAAGTCCGGGTGCTTGGTGATGTATGGAGGACAGTTCAGTGGAATCCTGTTTGGTTGGATTCATCTCGTGCCCTCGGCCCCACCTTGCTGGGAGCTGCAAATCACACACAACTCAGTACTGAGACACTGAACCTGCTCAACCATTGTTCAGAGGTGTTTACACCACAGCTGTAACGTTGTTTTACACAACAAATAAGCAAACAACAAGCAACAAATAAGCAAAATTCGAAATGTAAAAACACAAACAGATCAGCCCAGTCTTTGTTTTTCTGTTTGACATTTTGGATAACAGGCTTGTATGCTTTCCATCGTTGGATTAGAAGATCTACACCACTCATGTCAGTTCTGTATGGAGCTGGAGCCAGCAGCCAGTTAGCTGAGCTTTGCATAAAGACTAAAACAAGTGATAACAGCTAGCCTGGCTCTAGCCAAATAAAATCTCTGTAAGAAGGTGAATAAGCAGAACCAAAATGTTTAACTGTTCCTTTAACAAATTTAATATATATTTTTGAAACAATTGTACCTTCATGTGCGATCGGGCATATACACACACCCATCCATGTTATCTTACCTTAATATCACTTTGCAGTTTTGATACTTAAAAAACATCAGCCTTCATCTGTGTAATTAGCAGAGAAACCGTAGATGTCCTACCTTAGCTTCACTTGGTGTGTTGGTACGAGTAGTTAGTGTGTTCTGCGGGAGTCTCCATAGCAACCTGTTGCTGTTGACCACCATTCTCCTAAAAAAGAGGACAGGTCTTAGAAGAATACTTTAGTTGATGATCAATGATAATGTGTCAGTTAAACAGATTTTTATCAAAGATACAAAGAAGAAGACAGTCTGTATTTTCCCCACTGCCCTCCCCACCGTTTCAAAAGACATTATATGTCTTTGAGTGGATGAACACAAAGTGCAACATCCAGATTTTACAGGTCTCTTAACTAAAAGCCAGTGCATACTGCAGGACGTCTTTACTAAAAGACATGCTGAACATTTCCCCTTGATGAGACTGACCCAATTCTACCATAACACCCGTCACTCTTCTCCACCCTCTCTTCTCCTCTCCCACTTGATCTCATCCATCCAATCACAGTTAGACTTCCTGGCTTAGTACTGTGCCTCTTCCCATTCATAAACCTGCCCTTTTTTTTTTTTTCTCTCATTCAGTGTCTTGCTCATCATGTAGGCTCCCACCACTATCACAGAGCTCCACCTTCCAACAAATGAGTCAGCACTCCCTGCAGGCTCAGCCGCCCTCCTGCAGAGCACTCGGTCAGGAACCTGCTTCAGCACCGGAGGACACGGACTGTGGAGTCGGGGCCAAACGTCTCCATGAAATGATTGTGACTCTCATTCATGAGTGGCAAAGGCTCTTCTAGTTGAATAATGGAGGCGCTAATAAAAGATCCATTATTTGGACAGCACACTGCTATTTGACAAGAGTAAAATGACATGGGGAAAATGTAAGTAATGAATTATCATAAAATATTTAAAGAAAAAGTGAGAATGATAAAAAGAAATACATTCTTAAAACTATTCAATACAGCAGGTGCTGAAGTACCATTTAAATACTGTATGTTTGCAGTGAGAATCTTTATGCTTTCTGAGAACTACGCCTTCTATTACAAGAAAAAAGCCAAGTCATAAATATTTAAGTCTGCTAGAATGGTAATGAAAACCTACTCTACCTCATTGACTTTTCCTCAGGAAGTAATTGTGTCAGTAAGAATTTTAATGGTTAAATCTGACTGAGGATTAGATAGATGGTGAGAAGGACATCAACTTAACAATAACAACAAACGAGAAAATACATAATCTTTTTAGAAAATCTGTCCAATCAAGTTTCTGCGAGGACAAACACGGGAGTGGCGTGACTCTTCCTCGTACTAGGTCTGCTGTTTCATCTCACCAAATTAGAACATGAATAGTTTTTCTATCACTTTCTGGCATCTGGCAAAAAAAATCATAATCTTTGATGTAATATTATTTTTCTATTCATAGAATACTACAGGAATCATCAAAGCCACTACTCCAGCATCAACCTGTCATAAAATACCACACACACATACACACCTCCAAGGCAAATGGACACTGTCCAGCTCCGTAAATCAGTCAGTTGGCAGATTGAATAGTCACCTCCCTTATTTTCTGCCTTTACTCTGCCACTCCTTAAAATACATACATAATGAGACCTGGCTTGCTAAAAGCAGAAGCTTTTTTTAAGCACACAGATGTGTCAAGTTTTAGTGAATACGTCCCTATAAGAGTTAAATATTATTCATCCCCTTCATAGAAATATAGAATATAAGCATCTGAGGTTGAGGCTAGTTTCATACCTCTACTGGGACACTGGAGGGAGGCACTGGGGTGTACTGGGGGATGTAGGTCCCCTGCATAGTTGTGTTGGCCGGAATATACTGTAGGGAAGGCAGAGAGGAAAACACAAATTGTGTGTAGTATTTGACATGAATAACAGATCTCGTGAATTTCAGGACAGTTAGCCATAGGGACAATTTTCTGCCTTGTTCATCGTGTGTATGTATGTGTATGTGTGTGTGTGTGTGTGTGTGTGTGTGTGTGTGTGTGTGTGTGTGTGTGTGTGTGTGTGTGTGTGTGTGCGTGAGAGATTGGTACTGACTGTGCCCGTGCTGCCCATGGACAGGTGGCTTAGCTGCTGGGCGAGAGGTCCCATCATGGACGTGGGCTGAATGGACATGGTGTGATCCATTGTTGGGGTAAGAACAGTACCCTGTTGATTCATAGACACACACACAGTCTGAATCACTATCACTAATGGAATGTGTTATTTTGGCTATGGGGAATGGTTAACATCTCAACATTTGGCTTGAATTCAGTTCAGACCACCTCCCAAGGTCTTGCACACTTCATGATTTGCTCATGGATCGCTATCCCATCCGCCCAAGGTACATGGAGTAGCTAATTGGGTATATGAGAGAAGAAGATGCTGGTGAAGGAGGTTTACTCACAGCTGGCTGCATGAGGTATGACTGATGGTGCATCCAGGACGGGCTGTGTACCTATAGATCAGGAAACATGTCATCAAACTCATTTGTAATGAGTTGCTGTTGCTTGCACAGTCCCATCAGAGCCCTTACGATGTTAACTTACATCATGAAGTCTTGGCATTAAGGCAGTTTTTAAAAGTCAGCATTTGAATTATAAACACAATGAAATGCCCCACCTGGTAGGACGAGACAGGAGAATGCATGTAGGGTGAGAGAGAAGTCTGGGCGATCATTCGGTTTGGAGCCAGACTGTAGGGTGAGGAGTAGAAGCTGCCGAGCAGACGGAGAAAAGCGAGAAGCAAACATGAAGACAGCCACGCCATGTCAACAATCTCCAGCAGTTCTCCAACTACATTACCAGCATTCTGGGTTCATTCAATGCCCAGCAGAGGGCAGCACTTTACTACAGTTTGAGTACGACTCTTGTTTTACTGGAGGGTTGGGACTGTTTTCAGTCAGTCCATGCATACCACTCACCCATTTTGTAAGGCTGTGGGGTCATACGCAAGCGTCATTCCTCCCTGGGAAAACAATGCAGAGGATTCAGAAACAGTGAGGTCATGCAAACACCGGTGCAGTCTGTGCTAAAACAGTCATCCAGCACAGAGCGAGAGTGATGTCGTTTTAGTTTCCAACAGGAAATGTAACATGAACACAGGACGTTGCTTTTAGGAATGATGAGTTAAAAGTGGCCATCTTACCGTATCTCCATCTCTAGCCCAGGGCCTTCCATTGTGGAGGTATTTCCCCTGGTTCTGCCTCTTCTTCTGACCTCCATCTGCAAACTTACATAATAAGGGCTCTGTGGGCACTGCGGAAGCAACAGATCAAACAAGAGCGTGAGTTCAATGGTCACAACGGGGAACAAAAACACTGAGCTCTGGCACCAACAACAACAATATCAGGTTCCTTAAATACCAAACAAACATTCCACTCACCAGGCACTCCCGGTGGAGTCTTGATAAATTTGCCATTGAAATGCTGAATTATGGCCTCACACTTCTCAGTGGATTCCATTCTGAAACACAGTCAAAAGTCAAATTGAATCCTGTTTGTAGAGCGCTGTTTGTATGAAGATTGGACACAGACGGCTTATTATTTACAGCACAAATTGGGTGGTGTGTTATGTCTGACCTGGCAAAGCCCACACCGCGGCTGGTCCCGTTAGCATCTCGGAGGATGCGTGTAGAAATGACCTGGCCAAAGGACTTGAGCATGCTCTCCAGCTCTTGTTCATCCATAGACACTGGCAGGTTGGAGATGTAGAGGTTGGTGGGGTCCTGCTCTTGTTGCTGTACAGGAAGTGGACATGAAAATCAGTCAACATATAGAACTTTTTTGGACTTACATGAAGAGATCTTGTCGTTTGAGATTGTTTTTGTTTCATTGCAATACCAATATTTGTTGGCGCAAAAGACATCTGAAACCATTGCTTATTTAGTACCTACTCTTGTTTAAAACATCACTGCTTTCAGGCGTGTCACCCAAAGTACTTCAATTAATGTTGTTAATAAAGTACTTTAATAACTAATTTTTTTTTTTTAAGGCAAGATATCTGATTTAGCATAACACTTTCAAACATGATGATGCATTTGCATATGGACATTTTTTTTTTTTTTTTAATCACTTTCAAAATCTTTTTCCAACTGCATAAAATCCTGTGTAGGCAGTAGTGTGACCTGTCTTTACGTCAGCACCTGCCATCGCTCTTGGCACATTAATACTTCATCATATGCGTGCACCAAATCAAGCTTCATTTTGTAATGGGACCTGATATGTATAAACATGTTTTTCAAGCAATTAGTACCAATCAACTGAAACCTTGGATACTTTGTCACATTTAACATTGCCTCAACTACAGCTGTCTGGTTTTTAAAAACACACACACACACACACACACACACACACACACACACACACACACACACACACACACACACACACACACACACACACACACACACACACACACACACACACACACACACACACACACACTAATATACTGACACATGCAAACATTAATTTGTCTGAAAAGACTACGTCAGATATTTGGGAGGAATGTTGCCTCATTAAGAGATCTGGATAGCAGCGAGTAAAGAGATAATTCAGAGACTTATTTTGTGGCACTAGCTTGAAATTGAAACCTTGTGTGACTGTGCAGAAGCAGACAGGAAGTCAGCCATGAAGTTAAGGAGTTCAGAGAGCAACAGGAGCCTGGCAACCGGGAGAAAAGAGGCTGGGCTAAAAAGAGGGGAAGGGAAAACAGAGAGCGGAGGAAGAGGATAGAGCAGAGGGAGGGTGGGAGAAATGAGGAGCTTAAATGGCTGCTATTTTGTACAGAAGGAGGGAACTGACAAGGAAGTAGTGGGAGTCTTGAGTAATTTGGGTAATGAAAGAGGAGGATGACAGAAAAGAGGATAAATGAGTGCCTGCTGATTAACAGGCTCTTCTCTTTCATCAAAATATATTTTATTGCTATCATTTTCCATTTTGTCCCTTCTTCCTAACACTCACTGCTATCAGATAGCTCTGCAAACCAGTTTGTCACTTGTGCATGAAATTAACTGTCAGATGTAAGTCAAAGAGCTTTCTCAAATGAAGATTTACTGCCTTTATGAGTAGCCTCTGTTCTCAGCCGTGAGCCACCTGGCAAAGAGATTTTCTGTGTTTGTCGTCATTTTGGGTGCGGCAATACGTCCATTATGCAGCACAGTGGCACAGTGCAGGAGGTCACGGGCCAGATGAGACTAATGGGGTTAAAGGCAGCATGGCAGAAGAAAAACTCACTCCTTTTTTATCTTTTGTATTTACCCTCGACCTCAGCTAGTAGTCTCATTTCATATTCAAGCAAATATTCATACCAGCTGTTGTAGATATGAAAATATTGTTGTACCGAGCCCAGGCACATGTGATTTAGAATTGCTGAAGCATCGTAGTGCTATTTTTCTATGCCAAGCCCTAGGTGAGCCATGTCTGTTGAGGTGTGTCTCTGTGTATTTTCCTGCTTGTATGTTGGACTGAAGTCCTAGTTTGAACAGGGAGGTGCTGGGAAATAAGAAGGGATCTAATTTTAACTCTGCAATGGTTCTCCTGCCCTGTGTGCAGTCCTCTGGGCCCGCAGCCTCGGGGCTGGGGTGGCCCATTCGGGGACTGAGCGTACTCTGAGGACGGCTAGTGCGAGGTGTGGCTGATTCTGTTTGTGAACAACACTCTGCAGCAGCCATGGTGAAGGTGCAAACAGGAGAAACTGCACTTGAGAGTTTGATAGTAGGCTCATCTTAGATTAATTATTGTTTCTTTCTGACCTGATGTGACCCAGTGACTCTGAAGCAGCTGTGTATATTTAGGTTTTTATAGTGGTTATTAACACCTCTGACTGAGCCCATGTTGTCTGGGTGAGTCAAGTCTTGGTGTCCAGTTTCACTTGTCGGGTATTGAGATACACAGGATTGTGTGGCACTCCTACAGAGGAGGTGCAGAGAACTTAGACTCTGGGTTTGGTTGCACTGGACCGGCTCAGGTCAGCTGGCAGTGTGGATCCGTTACAATTTTCCGGGGCTGGGCTGAGGGAGACCCTGGTGTTACATTGCAGTGGGTCTGTTTGGGTGCAGGACAGGGAGGGGGGCGGGGGGAGGGGGGGGCAGGGACACTGGTGGTGGAGTGTATTAAGTGCTGGTGTCAGCCCCAGGCCTAGGCCCAGACGATGGACAATGCCAGGCCATTGTGCCTGTCCCATTAACAGTGGGTGTAGTGGCACCCTCCCCTGGGTTCCCTCAATGGGGAGCCTGAGAGCCAGAGGGATCAGCTTAATGGGCCGACAAGAGTTGCTTTGACTGCAGACACTTGGACAAAGACCTCAGAACAAGCGCTACAACAGGAGCAGGTTAGCAACATACACAGGGACGAGGGTGTGAGGGGAGGAGAGAGAGAAGGTGGTGAGGAGGGCGATGACGAAAGAGGAGACGAAATTAGGGATGAAAGGGAAGGCAGTAAAGGATTAACAAAGCAGCAAGAGTGGTGAAATAACAGAAACTGTAAAGGGAGTCATTTTGCTTTTAACAAATGTAGTCTGCATCAAGCCATCCCTTAATCTTCCATTAACTGTCGATTATTGGCACAGGTTCACACAACCAACACACGACTCCCTATTAAGAGTTTATCTTGCACCCTCGCCAAAGGACACCCGCTGCCAATCAGGCCACCGCATGTAACCTTTTACATGACGGAAAGAGCGTGTGTGCTTGTGGAGAAAGGGAATATGACTCTTGGTGGTCAAAGTTTAGCACGTGGCTCTTTGGAAATCAATACAGTTTTGAGAAGTTTAACCGAATGGTGATTGGTGAATTATGGGGGTAAATCAAGCGTCACAGAGCTGACTAATTCGTACTTTGGCCATCTGAGCCTGGACCCCACTGGACTTCAGAGCTGTAACAGCTTTCTGTGCTGCTGCTGGACTGTCAAAGTCCACAAAGCCATATCCTGTAAAATAGACAAAAACATATTAAAATAGCTGTGATGTGATTTTGTTTTGGAATGATGTGCTCCATACCACTCTCATATATATCTAATAAATATGAAGCTAAAGCCAGACAACGGTTAGCTTCGGGGTAAACGGCTGACTCTGTCCAAAGATTTCTGTACAGATTAAACAAATGCAATATCACATGTTAATGTAATAGCTTTTGGGGTGCTGTTTTGCCCACCTTTGCGGGCTGTAGCTTCATAGTTTGTATTATATATAACATAAATCTTCTCCAACTCAATCATCATCATCAACAACAAAGTTGAAATACTCTTTTGATAACCAAACATCCAAACCAGGGGAATAAGTGATGGCAACAGTCGTGAAAAATCATGATCTCAACTCTCAATAAAAAATTTAAATTTAAAAGTTTTTCCCACCTTTACATTTGTTGGTGGTTTTATCCAAGATGGCCTTGGTCGACACAATCTTGCCATACCTGCAGAGACAGACAGACAGACAGGAAAACAGCGAGAAAAGAACAGTCAGAAAACAGGGTGAATGACAGAGGTGACTGTAGGGCAACAGGAGGAATCTGCTCCTACCTGTGCATACAAAACCTGTCACACTTCCTCAGTCTGACTGACTACAGGTGTAAACATGAACACACACTCCTTCGTGCAATCAATTATGTCTTTTTAATGCGATCTTGAGTGTCACAGAAAACTTTGTCTGCCTCCACCCTTCTGTCTTTGTCTGCTGCTGGTGGTGAAGGATGTACACTAACCCTGCTCCCTGGCGTTGTTTTCGACAGAGAGTAGACAGCACCCCAGGGCAAAAAAATATTTGTTCTGGGCCTGTCTGTACCACACACACACACACACACACACACATGCACACACATGCACACACACACCTCTACTAAATTCAGCTCAGCTCTCGGGTATTTTGAGCTCAAATAAAGCTTTAAAGTGTTGTCACTAGCAATGTCTGACTTGCAAATAGAAAATTTGACTTTCAATAGAACAGACCGTATGCTTGATCCATTTAACAGTCAAATGGTGTATGAGACATGAGCAAGTGTCCTAACCTGTTATTTCGGTCCACGGTTTGCAATAGAAAAACGTGACAAAAGCCGATCAGTAAAAGAGGAGGATTAATTAAAGCGTGGATGCAGTAGCATTAAACATTCATGCCTTATGAAAATCACCTCAAAAGAAGTGCTATGCAAGATGTGGAGACTAATAGAATGCAGGGTTATAAGTGGGTGCATCAGCTCTACAGTATAATAGACCTGCCCTTGTCTGGTGAATTTAGCCAGTGAGTTGCTCTGTTTGGGCGACATGGCGTCTGGGCGGAATGTACACTGTAACCTGATGCTCCACCCGTCCGCTCGCCTTCCTTCCCCCACATCCCGCTCCCTCGCTCGCTTTTTCCACCCTCACATTGCAGAGCACCGCTGAGTCCTACACTCCCGCCTAGTTTCAGTGTACATCTGCCCAGATGACTCAGTCCTGACTGGACGCTCATGGCAGAAACCTGTGTCATGACGGAAATGTACATATACATTCAGACCATTCATGTTTTTAGGAAAGAAGAACAGTAGCAGATAAACATGTAAAACAGCAATCTTGATATCAGCTTTAACAAAACGCTGGTTGTAAGTCAACCAGGAAGTTAGCACTGGGGGATTTACTGAGATATTCTATATAGAAAGTTAAAATCGCTTAAGCTCGTGTTAGCCACAGACCTTATTCCAGGCTTCCAACCCGAAAAACCCAGAAAAAACAAAGACTGATTTAAAGACACGGGAAGCGGAAGTGCAAAACTAATTTCCATGTTTTAGGACTCATTCCTGCAGCTCCCTATTACCATCAGGACAGATACATTAAAAAGGACACGAATGAATAATTCATCATCCACTGCCACATAGCCAGATGACCTTTCCATAAGCTATGTTTATAGTTTCCCTCTGCCATATAAACAAGCATAATGTAATTTAACCCATTCAAGCGCAACAGAAATGTTACATTTCTTATGGTCATATCTGTGAGCTTCTTGAGCACACATGTAGAAACATGTCTACAAGATTTACTGTTTATTGTTCAAAAACTGTAGAAAATGTACAAAGTCTTGTAGTTAAAACAAACGGGGTCAAACGGATGAACCATATCAAAATGCGTTCCTCTTAACTAATATTGGGCAAACTGACTTGCACAACTTTGCTCGCAGTGCATTCCAGGAATAATCTCTTTTACCTGATATCAGGACTCAGAAACGCACTCATTTGAAAGATCTTGTATTGTACACACAAATATTTGTATCTCTTTTTAGAGACACTGTTCCTTCAAGACCTATCACTTAATGTACTTATGAAAAATATTAATGGAAAATGGCAGATTATAAAAAAATAAAGAAAAAAGGGACCACCTTGGTAGCCATATACCCGCAACGTCCCCGTTTCAATTTTGGCCTTGGGACCTTTATTGCATGTCTTTCTCTGGCCCCATTTATACACTTTCTTATGTCAAATAAAGGCAAAAATGAAAAATAGATCTTCTTTAGAAAAAAGAAACAAAGAACTGCAGAGCACAAACAAACATTTGGTTTGGTGTTGACGATATACACGTACAATACATAAACTATGAATGCCAATTGAAATATTTTTGTAGAATATATCTCATTATTACATTTTTTTCTTTATTCTTTTGTCTAATAATCAAAATATCAATAATTGGTTTGAAAGAAAATATATATCTTGTTAAAAACCAAAGTTAGGGATAGAAATTTGTATCAAAACAAAAATTTGGCCAGCTGATTTTTCTCAATTTAAGCTCATACCTTCAGAGTGAAAAACACTGAAGTCCTATTGATCAGTTTCACTGATCAGAAGCATAACTAAGAAAAACAGAAGCTGTGTTTCATGTTTTACCCAACAGACCTACCAGGAGAGTTTAAAGGTCTGATGGCAGCAGCTATGTGACCTTCTGCTTACCTCAGTCCCTCTGCAGAAGAACAGCAGCCCACCACACTGTGGAGGCCACAGAGAATTAAAAGACAGATCTGACCCATATACGGCTGTCTGACATTCTTTCCCAGCAGGCCATGCTACTCTTCCCAGAGGTAGCCCTCCCACCCACCCACCCTTAAAGTCTCCGTCCTCTCTCATCTTCTCTCTCAACCCCACAATGACTTCTCTCTCAGTCCCCTGCTTTTACTCTTAAATCCCTGAGGTTCACATACCAATCCCAGAGTTCAGATTTTCTTTGATTGATCCAACTTTGATTATGTGTGTGTACACCCAAATATTAACATGATTATCAGATGCGAGCTGTGTACATTTGCACTGTGGATTAGATGTTTCTGAGGCTTCCTTATGTAGGGTTAGAGTGGCAAAACTGGAGAATGACACAAAAACTCTCAGAGAGGGGCTGTGGTGCTCGTTCTATTAGCTCTGGCCAGTGCTTGTTCAGGGAGGCGTTTCCTTACTGTGCAGATCACGGATGTACGGCTAAAGTTCACAAATCCCTTCTGCGACATACAGCATAGCCCTGACCTGCGGCAGGCAAAACCAGTTTGTTTGCTTTATTCCTGGAATTTATCAGTGTGTGCGCATGTATGCGTGTTTGTGTGTCCGTATTGGACGACATACTACAGAGGGTTGACTATTTGTCTCGGGGTATGTAAGTCTTAGTTCACTGCTGTGGAGCCAATTCAGCCTGAAAGGTTAGATCAGGACATGAGGAGGCAACATGCTGTACCCTTCTCTGGCCCCTTCCCTCCTTCTTTACCCCGTCCTGTCCTTTTCCCGACTTTCTGCATTAGTTTCCTCTTTCCTCTAATTCCCACTCAGGCTCGAGCATTTTGCTGTCAATTTCTAGTGTTTCCTGGGACTGTTAAGATTTAATCAAACTGACTTCAGTTGTGGCAATTCAGCATCCTTATTCAGAAACCACTTTTCCTTCCTTCCTGCTTAAACGGCTCCTCAAATCAAATTCTGTCCTTAAACAATTTAATTTCATGTGTCCAACAGATGAAGAGCATGCTCCAGACAGCACAGATGTTATAAGTTTCTACATGACTCTTTCTACAACGACACTAAAGCACTACCAGCAATAGTCAGACTTTAATCTGACAATAATATGGCATAATAACTGACAGTAGGGCCAATACCTTTGTGGCTCAACCTGCAGCGTGTAAAATACGCTGTGTGATGTTGCGCGTGTGACGTTGACGTTGCGCTGTGTGACGTTGCGCTGTGTGACGTTGACGTTGCGCTGTGTGACGTTGCACTGTGTGACGTTGCGCTGTGTGGCGTTGACGTTGTGACGTTGACGTTGCACGGTGTGATGTTGCGCTGTGTGACGTTGACGTTGTGCGGTGTGACGTTGACGTTGCACGGTGTGACGTTGCACGGTGTGACGTTGTGCGGTGTGACGTTGACGTTGTGCGGTGTGACGTTGACGTTGCACTGTGTGACGTTGCGCTGTGTGACGTTGACGTTGTGCGGTGTGACGTTGACGTTGCGCGGTGTGATGTTGCGCCGTGTGACGTTGCGCCATGTGACGTTGACTTACTCCCAACCCGGAGGGAGCAATCCACCATTTTCAGGCAGGAAACCATGGCCTCAGACTTAGAGGTACTGAGCATAACGAGGTTGCAGTCTTTATGCTAAGATCATTGTCTCCTGGCTCTATCTTCATGCACAGACATGAGAGTGACACAGATTTTCTTCTAACTCTCTGCAAGAGAGCAAATAAGCGTATTTCCCAAAATGTCTCACTATTCACTTATAAATAAGACTCATGATACAGAATTCTTGAGGCTCAATCCGCATAATAAAAACACGTCTGTGTGACATTACATTCTTTCCAATTTCAATCATTTTTATTGAAAATAACTCACGGTTGGCAGAGCTTGACCAGGTCTTGGTCCGTGGTCCCAGGATGAAGGCCCCGGATGTACAGGTTAGTTTTACTCAGCTGTTCCCCTCCCCCACTGCAGTTGCTGCTATTGTTGGTGTTGGGACTTGGGGGCGCCATCTGGTGGCCGGAGGACACATAGGTCTGCTGCAATAAAAAAGAAGCCGAATTAGTTGACTGTGCATGAACACACAAAAGAAGTCATTGTGAAAATACCTAAAATTATTTAACACCAACATTTGGACAAGCACAGCATTGGAAAAGCGTGAAAACTCAAAGGAGTGTTTCGACATTTTGAGACATAGAAAGTAGTCCTACACGAGACTAATGATTTTGTGGGAGTTGCGAAAAAGAATATCATACAGCCCTCATGTCAACACTCACCAATAGTGCTTTCTGAGGGGAATGTGGGGCCTCTTGGCTGCCTACTCCATATAGGGAAAAGGGGCCTCTTGTGCTTTTTCTGTGTGGAGTAACTTCTTTTTTACTTTTGGAACCACAAAAAAATCTTGCGGCGCAAATCAAAACCAAAGCTCTAAAGATGTAAAACTAACATTTAGTCAGTCTGATGATGCAGAATTAAATATAGAGACTGGATGTGAACAAGTTTTATACTTCTCTCATTTGATTTTTTACTTATAAAAAGCAGGCAATAATATCAAGCTTGAATTTCAATCGTCCTAAACGCAAGTTCAAAACTGTCCTTCTGACATTTCCCTCTCAAACAGTATCTGGGTTAACAGCTAACAAGATCACGAGTAGCACGGCGGAAAAAACATGGGTCAGTTCAGTCGACGTAACATACAAAGCCCATTCATCGAATCAAAGAGAAATTCAAAGAGATGTGTGACAAAAGCACACCAGGACTTTGTTACTATATGACAATACATAGTAACATGCTCATGTTGCGACCATCTGTCATGATCTCATATCAACCTCAACTACTACAGAACCTTCTTCACATTTTTTATTTCAGGTTGTTTCGTTTCAGCAGTCAACAAGGACTTAGCACTACGGCAGACTCACCACTAGGAACATGGAAGGCTGTTGCGCAACAACCTCCTCTCACTATGGGATTGTGGCTCTCTTTGGAAAAATCAAAGAAAAGGTTGTGTAACCACGCAGAGGAATATTTCTTTAATGGGATAAATGAAAATGTATCTTTCCAGGATTAGATCTATTGGCTGTTTTCCAAAAAAGACTGAGGCAATAAATAGCAACACTTGAGTGCAGATCGGGCTTGCCAGAACTGGCAAATGTCTGTTTGCTGCGAGAAATTGACTTGAGTCACATTAATCTAACAGCCACATGTTTTCATTCAGTGTTGCCTATGAAGGAATAAGGATACATTTATCTGTGTAGCCGTGAGGATGGAAGGTCTCATTTGAGAGAGTGATTGGACGGAGGACAGAAGAGGACAATGGCTTAATTTCAGGGAAGAGGAGAGGGTCACTGAGCAGACTGGTGGTGTTTAGGAAAAGCCCAGCAGGAAGTCAAAGTCACACCAGGACCACCAGCAACGTCAACCAATCACGCTAATTAGACGCCATCTATAAGGCATGGAGCCCCTCTCACATAGCCCCTCTGACCTCCAGCAGCCGTCTCAACAAGAGGCTCATTTCTCTAAAGATAATCCCCTCTTCCTCTGCTGCTGCAGAAATTTTGCATGTGTTTGTTTTTGTTAGGTAAGATGGAGACATGACCTGCTCAAAGTAAAACAGAGAAAAAAAGGGCTCTTTCCTTTCATATATTTGACTCCAGGGATCCAGG
This sequence comes from Ophiodon elongatus, assembly GCA_016806645.1. Taxonomy (NCBI): domain Eukaryota; kingdom Metazoa; phylum Chordata; class Actinopteri; order Perciformes; family Hexagrammidae; genus Ophiodon; species Ophiodon elongatus. The sequence continues at coordinate 1,470,300 of JACSYO010000471.1, forward strand.
ATAGGATAGGATATATATATATATATATATATATTAGTAATGGTTGGATGGTTGTATGGAAACTATAGCATAAAATTCAACATATTTTTGATGGTGAATTGAGCTGCATTATTTTGTACGAATGTTTCTTCTAGTATGTCAATTGTCCAGTAAATTTGAATGATAAATAAAGCACCATCTCTGACAGACCAGGACATTTTCAGGGCCAGTGGAAAACATACAAACACTGCACAAGCTTGCCCATAAGAGTTTATCTATCTTATCACATGATGAGTACATTTTTGGAGGAAGCTAATTTGTGAATGAAAGAGCAGTCAGCAGAGACCTGTAATCTCTTTCACACACTCTTTACCAGAGTGCCAAGTCCCAATCAAGCTCCAGACTGTACCAGGAGCACGCCATTGCAACATAACCCCTTAAATCACCAGTTTGCAACCACACACACATTCACGCATACACACTTGTAGCCTACTGCTGTAGAATGCTTGTTTGATCTGCATAATATCTTAAGTAAAAATAAATTGTTTATGACCTTTAAACTGTTTATGAAAGATAATCATGAACATTTTTATTCGTAGATCAGTACTTGCTAAGAGAGCAACATAAGCTTATAAAGAAATAAATCAAGTATCTAATCTTGGACTGCAATAAACGAAGTTCCCACCTCTAAGAAATTACGATGGGCCAAGGCCATGTCTTCAAATTGATCGTTTGGTCCGACCAACAGTTCAAAATCCAAAAGATACTAAATTTACAATGACAGACAACACAGAGCAGCAAATCTTCACATTCGAGAAAATAGAAGCAGTGAAAGTTTGGCATTACTGATTGATTGATCTAATAAACCACTAATGATTTAAGCACTAATAATTTGAGCCTATTAACCAGATGTGTATATGATTAATCAGACATTCTCTGACCTCAGAAATCAGTTTTGGCCAACTTTATTAAAACTAAAAGTAAGAATAAATCAAATTTGTTCCATTAATTCTATATTCCAATGAAAACTGGTAGACTTTCTAATATTAATAGATAGTCAAACTACTACAATCAGGTATTTCCTACCACTGACCCATTTGAAACCCAAACCTCAAGAGACAATATTTGGGTTTTGATGGATTTGTTACTTTCCTCCTTTGCTGAACCGCTCCAACTTCATAACAAAAAGCTAAATAAAATCTAAGTGGATATTTTTAGGACCAAACTTAAGATAAAAATCAGGAACACTTCTATAAATAAAACCATTTCCTCTACCTTGATGTAAACTTACATCAATAATCTGAAGCTGCCGGGAATTGTCTTGTGTTTTTTTTTATTTAAATCTCTCAATACATCAAAAATGTGTGTTTTCATTTTGTGTTAAGAGTTAAAATAAGCTATCAAGAGTAATTCATTCATAGGCCCATTTTAAGCGCTTGCTACTGTATCTCTGCACAAATCTGTTTAGATGTCCAACCCTCTTTTGAGTCTCACTTCACCTCTGTTTTTATCTGTGTCTCTCCCTGTGGGGGCTTCTCCAGTCGACCCCAGTTTGACCCACAGAATTCCATTGATTTCCTGGCTGTTGGGAGGTCTGCTTGCCTTCCCATGTCCTGGCTGCCTGTCTTCTCCTCAGGCAGGAAAGAGCCATGGCTGTCTGACCAGCTGACATGCTAATGCACAGATTTATAGCCCGGCTGAATGAGGGCGCAGCTTCCGGCTTGTATAGAGTTTCGCCGCTGAGCTGCCGCTTTGCACCAGCTCCAATGAGTCATGGGAAAAATTGTTTGATGCTGAAAATCTTCACTTCTGAAGCATCGACAAACATTTTTGGAAAAAGCTATTTAATTCTAAAACCGCATCCTTTCCTGTTTGCCATGTTGATAAAAAAAATTATACGGACAGAAAAACATTTAAACTACTAATTTAACATACTACTAGATATCTATGGAAAAATTGAAAATAGTCTTTTTACTTTTTTACTTTACTGTGTGTCTAGTAAAGCGGTAAGCTGCAGTATGGCAGCAGGCAGGAAATCCTCTGTATCTGCTCCTGATCTTATCATGTAGCCATCTGAATGACGAGTTCTGCATTCCAACCAGGTGACAGGGACCCCGAACTCACGTCCAGACTCGTTCCTGAAGCCTCCTTCCTTTCTGTCTCCAACACTCCCCTTCCTTTTGTCTTTTTATGGCACCTTTTAATCCTCAAACTATCTGTCTCTTAATGTAGTTGATCACACGTTGATGCACATGCACAGTGCAAATGCACATGCATGCAAGCTGGGTCAGGTGGCCAAAGCCGGGGAGCTTGGAAACAGATACCTACAAACACTGTCCCTCAGCTCAGCTAGAGTTCTAACAAAATGTGAGGCACACTGAGTGTCTGGCATCACTGCGGTACTTGGCATCAGATTTCTGACAGCTGTGCTTTCTCCAAGGACTTCTCTCTCTCTACCTTGGCCGGTGGAGGTGGCTGGCACTGAAGTTGGGGGCCAATCAGAACGATCTGACACATTAAACAAAGAGATAGATAAACATATAACTGGCGGAAGGCCAGAAGGACAAAGGTGACTGTACAGGAGAGTTCACGGAGGACAGAGTCACTGAAGCAGAACAGCTGGTTTAATACACACAAATGAAAAAAAGTAGCCCTGTAGATAGCAACTTGTGTATGTTATGTATTTCCTGTTGGGAGTTGTTACAAGCATGTATTTATGAGTACAGTGCCTTTCATACACAGTATTTATCTTTGGCAGATAGAAAAATGTGACTAAAGCAAGATTATCATGTTATTTCAGCCCAACCAATACTGGATTTTTGAGGTGATATTAACTCCCGAGTACTACAAAGTATAATATGTATAGGGGGTTTAAATAAAATCTGACAAGCATATTTCTTTTTTTTCAAACAATCTTGGTACGGATCCCTTAAATGTTTTTTTGTTGTCATTATTGTGACCAAGATACATCCTGAATGGGACTTATTACAGCCTAAAATCATCTTGTCTGTGCTCTCTGGTGGACGTAATGGACACACTGTTTCTAAATGACCTCAGACATATCACTGGCATTTCTGTATTGCAGCTTCTTGTTACTTATCGACCAACATTTCTTTAACATTTAACTCTAATGGTCATTTTAGGGGATTAAGATCTTACTTGTAGGATTGAATGTTATTTGTACTTAATGTTACTGCCAGCAGTCGCTCTGCTGTTTGATGCCTGCGGATGCTGGAAATATGATTAACGAGAGCTGAGGCTCAACCGTGCTAGAAATGTGCGAACTGCAAAACCAAAAAAGTGGCTAAAAGGCTACAAAGTTTTTTCAAAGCAATGAAAATTCACATGCGTCATTTAATTCAATGTTAATGAGTATTGATTGATGATACCTTAAGGATTCATCCCTGTATTGCTGCGATTCAAGAACACATGACATCTCACATTTGGCACAACTGATGACTTTTGAGATCAGATAGTGGCTGATAAAAAATTCTCACAGAAGCATGATCCTGTCAGAAAATCTAATTAATAGATGAAGTACAACTATAAGCACATACACTCATTATTGAAAAGATGGGAACTTGGTGAATTCCTTCATGAAAAAAAGATTGCTGTTAAACAGCCAACTCTCAAGTCTCATAGGGATTTAGCCAACACTCACTTAAGTTCATTTAATTTCCTTAACCTGTGTTCCAAGTTAAAAGTGATGGGAATTAAATGTAAAAAAAAATGAAAAAGGTTACACCACTAATAAAGATCACACAGTAACTAAAAAAACACTAGCATTCACTTCACTTCTACATTACTGATTATCACAATGAAATGTGATTCAAAAGTCTAAATTTTTCAAGCTAAATATACATTTAAGTTAACCAAATGAAACGAATAAAAGGCAAGGATTTATAAATAAATGCAATTTCATTGTAAGTTTCTTGTGTAGTTAAAATGCTCTTGGCCCCAGTGTTGAGAGCAGAGAGATTCATCGCTGAGCTCCAAATAGACCCTTGTGATTGGACAGTTTACACCTGAATTGTTAAAGTGCATGAATTGATGCACCAAAGCAGGTAAGCTAAACACAAACGGTCAATGTTGAACCCGATCACATTTAAAACAGTAACTGTTATTTATTATAATTATATGAATCAATTGTTGCACGCAGTCCTGATCTGGACTAACTTTAATCATTGGGCCTTTTCTCTCCTGAAATTACTGAGAGGATTATTCAATGGCAAGAGATTTTTTTTTCAGTAACATATATTATACATATTTACAGAGTATACTTCATAATATACATATCATTATTGGAATTTCTTTGTAAAATTATGCTGGACTTTTTTGGCCAAACCTTCTTTACCAAACTCTATTTATCATAATCACGATGTTGATGAGAGGCATTTCTCCTTCTATGTTACAAGGTAAAAAAAACAATTGTTTCTAAATGTTTTATGTACCTGTATGTCGATGTGTTTTCAAAAGGATTTTTTGTTTGGAAGCATTTTTTTAAATTCAATTAATTCCACTGCTACCACACACAGCAGTCAAACTGACAGACAAATTCACAAAGAATGGAATGCGGCCGCTGATAGCACCAAGAATTGCACATCACTTGCAACGGCTATCTGCCCACGTCTTAACGTCCGATCCCTGAAGTATATTGGGCTAAAGATATAACAGCAGAATCCTGCACATCATTTTTTTTTTGCATTTGACTGCAATTATCTCTGTGGCAAAGTATAAACACAGGAGACAGAACAATGGAGAGAAAAAGAAAAGCTACAAGTCCTGAAGGACGAGGTGAGGAGGAATTCATCAAAACTTCAGGCAAATGTAAACGTGACAGACAGAAACCGTAGTTGGGATATAATACCCCAGTCTGTCAGCGTTGTTGGTGTTTTCAAACGCACACCTTCAGACTGTAAACGAAGAGGGCATGATTTGAAGCAGAGGACGAAAGAAAAACGCATCATTCACTGTTACCATGACCGCTGGAAGGTCTGGGCGTCACACCCTTTATAAATGCACTTCAGTTCCCACCAGCTCTCTGAGGACGCTAATAATCTCACGATGGCGTGTGGCTATTAGCGCAGATCTTTCTGACTTGGACTGTTTTTCGCAAACGAGGCTCATTTACTGGAAAGGGGGAAAAATTGGCTCCAAATCTGCATATTACCTCATTAATATCCGTGCGAATGGCACAGGAGCATGAGACTCTATTTGCTCGGCAGGGATTGAGCGTTTGCAATCTTTTTCCCGAGTGTTGTCAAAGAGTAATGTCAATAAAGTTAAGAATACTCAGCATTGGCAAGAAACGGGAAACACGGGTGACGCCTGAAAGCTTGTGGAGTCGAAAGTGAAAGTGTGAAATCCCTGACTTCAATCTTGCTATCCTGCCACGTCTACATGGCCTTTTTAGTGACACCCTTTCCACGTGCCGGACGATTTAATGCTCCAGTTAACGCGTTTCTTTCAATTCTTTTCATATCTAGTTGCGTTTTGATCCAATAGAGCATGTGTTGAAGCATCAAGATCTTCAAATCACAGCAGTAAGTTGACATTGAAAAAGACTCCCGCCACCATGAGAACACAAATCTGATTGACGAGTCTAAAAAACAAGCCGTTCGATGAGCCCCCGAGTCAGACGTGCGATACTTTGAGAAGCGGCAAGCCTCCTGTTATTTTTCCATCCAGGAAGCTTTACACGGAAACCGACCAAATTTGATTTGAGGACATTAATTCTATTTATTTGAGGGAGGAAATGAGGTGCTGAGTCAGGGGAGGAGCAGCTGGCTTTATGCACGACAGAAACCAAACTCCTCGCTAATCACCGCGCGTACACAAATAGCTCTTTCTTTCACCCATCGGCGTGTTTATTTTGTGATCAGCTTTGTATTTTGTGTACTCATGCAGCTCAGGTATGGCAGATAGTGAGCAAGACATGAAAAGAATGAGGAGGAGGAGGAGGTGGATGTGGGAGGAGGAAATGTTAGGAATCACAACACAGGAACTTGAACTCGCTGTGAACTTTCCCTCCACAATGTAGAGAAGCACTAAAACAACTGGAGGAGCAAACTCGACTTCCTTTTACATTCATTATTTAGTGCCTTTTTCTTTCATGCTTCATTTGTAGTGCATGTTCATAACACATATAGTCGTGTCAAGTATTTTTTTTTAATTTTTATACAGCCCAAATTCACAAATTTCCTTCTAAGGGCTTTATAATGTTTACATCATACAACACCCTCTATCCATATACCCTCTGTATATACATAATTTTTTGTCTTTTTAAAATTACTTATTCACGCATCAGTTCTTGTTCTTATAGTACTGTGACACTTGACTTTTCGATCGTAGGATCAATAAAGTCCATCTCATTTTATTTTATATCATTTATATTTCAGTCTGCTCAGATGGAATGTTATTACTGGTTAATGGAAAACTCACCTTTGGTGGTATTTTTGTCAGTTTGATTTTAGGAAAGGTTTTAACTATTCAGAATGGACTGTAAAAGTCAACAGACATTAAGGAACTAAGATACAATTACACATGTAATGATCATGATATCAATTCAATACACTTCAGTTATGTATCAACCTATGGCAGGCAATCAACTCAAAACAGCATCACGATAAGGGCCACACTGTCCCTACAATCTTACCATGAGGATACTTTAAATACAAATAACTAGTCGTGCTGCATTCATTTCTGCTTCAATGAAAGGTTCAACATTTTGGGGAGAACACTGGTGGATTTTATTCTTTGGACAGAGCCAGGCTAACCTTTTCCCCGTTTAGTTAACCAGCTGCTGGCCGGAGCTTCACGTTTATCGTACAGACGTGAGCAACATCAATCTGCTCATCTAACTCTCAGCAGTCAGCAGTGAGCAACCCAAGGCTTATAGGGCTGCAACTAACAATTGTTTTCCATATTGAGTGCTGATTATTTGTCTTGATTATTCAATAAATAATTTAGTCTATGAAATATTAAAAGTGCAAAAAAATGTGCATCACAAACCAATCTTCCAATCTTCAAACTGCTTGTCTGACCATCAGTCCAAAACACAAAGATTTATTTACTATCATATATGACAAAGAAAAGCAAGAAATCCTTATATTTGAAAAGCTGGAACGAGCTTATGTTCGGCATGTTTGCTTAAAAATGACTGAAATGAATAATCAAAATATTTGCAGAATGCTATTTTTTAAATCGGCTAATGAATTAATCGCCTAAACTTTACAGCTCTAACACTTATAAAAACATAGATGATAAAGGGAGAGGCTTTGAGGCTTAAAATGAGGACAGCTCAATTAACACTAAATAATCTAAGACACTGTCTATATTGAATGGTTACCTGGACAATGGCCACTTTATCTATATTATATTATACATTTATAATACATAGAGTCAGAAACAACAGGGACCAATTAAAAGAAAATGAAACCGCAAGTACTGACACTTACAAGACGACACTCCTGACGGCTCATAGAGTGTACTTCCTTTTAAAAAAGTGACATTTAACATGATATTGGTCCCTCGTCAGCTAAAATGGGTTTGCTTCGATTGTTTAAGGAAAGATTTGCTTGTCAAATAGTCTCCTCATAGCAACGTAATGAGGTCCAACATAGTAACAGCTCAAGTAAAGAACTGCACATGAATGTATATTCCGTAAAAATGCAACGCGAGTTCATTAAAATGAATTACCAAACTGTGTGTGTGTGTGTGTGTGTGTGTAAGTGTAGTGCAGAACAAACAACTCAAACTGTTTTCCCCAGACTGTCACTAGTGTTGACATCAGATCCGGGAGGGATGAGCAGCCAGGCGGTGCCCAAGATCACAGAAAGACAATATATGTCAATATACATTTTCCAAATGCCATTTAGAGTTTAGGAGCTCACCGCCTCCCAGATTGAGAAGAGCAGCCAGAGCAGAAGGACAGGAGGAGCTCCTGTGAATCCAGAGGATGTGAAATCACAACATAACGCCGCCGTGTATATTCAAAGAGCTTTTATCATCCCTTCTAAGCCATTGTGGTCCATAGAGAGAAGACACGAGATACTCATCCTTCTCATACACCACTCAGGAAGAAGGATTACAAAGCATTTTTGAAACGCAGAAAGCTCAGCTTTGCCATGTTGCTAGTTGGAATAGGTATTTAATGTGTTTTCCATTCAGCTGTAGGACTACATCATATTTCGTTTAGACTATCCTTCCCTCGCATACTGGTTACCAAAGTGACAATGTCAACATTGAATGTAATTCTGGGAATGTAGTCACAATGGTCTGGTGGGATTTTTCAAGGGGTGGGGCATATTCCGCTTTCAGATGGGAAACGAGGAGAGGAGAAGAAAAAAAAAAAAAAAAAAAAAAAAAAAAAAAAAAAAAACTTTGCAAACTTACGCGGCAGCGGAGACAATGAAGAAGCTGATTTACCAGTAGATACGAGTGTCCGGAGCAAGAGGCAGAATTCATTTTGTACCACGTCCCCTCGGCCCGCCGCTCACCCTCTCCCCACCCCCACAAACACACTGGCACAGACGCGCTATCCCACCACGGTGCACTTTCCCATAAAAGTTGCTCTCCACCATTGACTTTTTTTTTTTTTTTCCTTTTTTTCAAATGAGTGAGCAGAGCGGTATCGACATCCTCACTGTAGTACACACGCAAAAAATACTACGAAATTAAAAAAAAAATCATAAAAATAAAACCCTCGGCGTCCAACATGACAGCACCGAGCGGGCCGTGCGGTCCCACCGACCCGGACCGCGGACCGCGGCGGCTCCGTACGCGGCGGCTTCACTCCGCCAAGTCTGAAGTTGGATTCAGTACGTTTCGCTTCTCAAGGACACTGCAGCTCACTGTCACAAGCCCCGTTTCTGTCGCGACAGACGCGGGCGTGTTGCCCTGCAGGGCGAACAAGCCGAAGATAGGGGGGGAGAGCCCGAAAGCCTTTACCTTTTTGCTGTTTCTGCTGTTATAGCCGTTGTATGGGTTGATTCCTGCCCTTGGCGGTACGGAGAGCAGCATTTTCCTCGGCGCTATGTCCGGAGCGGCGAGCACAGCCCAGGCTGCCAGCTGACGTCAGCAGCTGGGGAAGTGAGAGCCTGGAGTCCCGCTGCTTGACTGCGAGTGGTGCTGCTGCTGCAGCAGGACAGGGGCCCCACTGCTGGCCCCCGTGGGCTCGTCTCAGGGGGGGTCCGCCACACGGCAACAGGGGGTCCACGGAGAAGAGGGGATTAGCGCGGGCTCACTCACCGCCCACTGTTATTTCTCTCGCCGGGGGAGAATGTGACAGAAGAACGGGAGAAACAAACGGGAGAAACTGTGACTTTTAAGTCAAAACACTCGTAAAGCCGGGTTATGGCGTGCTATGTTTAGTTGGGGGGCGCGGGGGTCCTTAATTGGCTGCTTGACCTCACTTCACTTCATTAGATATCATATGAATTTATTCTTGGCTTTGTCTCCTTAGACAAGCAAGACATCATATTCAGTCTATATCTATATTCAATCATAATCAGTTTTATAAGCATTCAAATATCACCACAAAAACCTTCAACTTCATGCAATATCTTATATGATATGATATCACACTGGACTATACATTTACAATATCCTATATGTACTATTGACTATGACTAACATATTTACCTCATTATAGATATAGCCGATGCAAGACGATGACATTGTTTTTGTGCTATGTATTTTATGCTTCCTTTTCACAAATATTGAATCAGCGCCGGTCTATAATGCTAAAAATGCTGATGACAGCATTACGACTCCTTATGTGTGTTAATAGCATACTATTCCACCCTTTAACCCAACCAGAGAGTGTGAACCCTGTTAGGTTTTGCCACTGTACTCCTCTTTGCTTGTCTAACCTTCCCTCGTGTATTGATTGCAATGCACTCTTTAAACTTTGTTTTATTGATATTTGCTACACAAACAATATAATCCATATAAAGCTCTAACAAGTATGATAAACATATTTGAACATGAACTTTCAGCAAAGCCAGTTTTTATTTGAGCACCTCCATTACAAAGATGAATTTATCAGTAACAATTTTCTGCTTTCTATTCAATGGCTTAATAAAAGAACTCAATAAGATTTATGAACAATCAAACTTTGCCAATGAGCAATGAGTGCCAATGTTTATATCATGAATCATTCTGGACAGCCTAAACATTTTTCATACATATCTTCTTTAATCAACAACATATTTGAAAATGTATGGATTTTAATCTTCAGTGTACAGTAGGTATTAAACACTTTATTGCTGAAAAAAAGAAGATGTATACCAGATGTTTCTATAATAAATGTCATTGAGAAAGCACCCACATGATAGACAAAATTAGATTAGTCTCCCAGACCTATTCAACAGGCCAAAAACATAACTTAATAGAAACAATGAAATCATGAAGATGTTCCTTCCCCACAGCCTCTTCTGCTCCAGTCGTCCACTCATCAGTACCATTAAAATGAAAATTGTTACAGATTGAGCGATTTCGGGCATGTTTTCGAGATATGAGCTACTGCTTGTTTGTAATGTCATGGTCAACTTGCCTGCAATGGATGACACGGGTTGTTAACATGATGAGTATGATGATAATAACAGGACAAAAACAGCCTGTATTTTCCCTTTCTCTGTTGAAAAACTCTAAAAGCTGTATTTCTTAATCCAAAACTCTCAAATGATATACTTATACATTTAGTATTTACAAGTAAATACACTGATTAATTTGGGCTTCGAGAATAATACTGTAGTATACTTGGAGCTTTGTCTGGGATTTTGCCTCATCTGACATAATGCACAGGAGCACCTGATGATCAAAATCCATCAGTTTGGTTTGTGCTGCCCCACATCTTCTGGTGAGCCTGCTGCCTTCCTACCACACAGCCCATTATTTCTCCCATTAACATCGTGTGATTAATTATGCAGCATCACACTGATGCAAAGCAGCTTCACACAAGACTTATTGAGTCAGAAGTGAAAGCTCTTGAGGTGTAGTCAGAGGCGGCCATCAACCAAGCCAACCTAAAATAGAAACATCTGCATGATGCAGTGATGTGGACTGGACTCATTGTGTGAAGCAGTTGCTTCAGCATCTGGTGCCCACACTAAATGTGTCCTGCAGTTTCCTCTGAAGGTCACAGACGAAAGTTGTTAAACAGCAGACACTCTCACACACACACACACACACACACACACACACACACACACACACACACACACACTAACGGTACTAAATGTAAACATTTGCCATCGGAGTGTGAATGAGCCGTGTCCTGAAGTTACCTTTCACATCTTATCCTCAGCAGTGACTCCGGCTTCGTATCTACTTCTTCTGCATTATAAATAGCCATTGGCTAAGAAATGTTTCCCAACGCAGCTGAAACCTGATGCCGAAAATGCAGAGGCATTCAAAGTAATCAGTGCTGGTTAAAGTACAAGCAATGGGTATTAATTACACTACAAAGCATTTCTGCTATCTCAGGGTAGCCTGAATTATGTAACGTCATATGCTATATCAATGCCATGCCATGGCTCACTATGAATAGCATTAGATATAATTTCATGATGTATGCCAGAACCCCTGCAAGAAAAAACGTAAATCATATTTTTGGTGGGCAGTCTTAACTTCCTTTCAGAATCTACGTGCCTGTTATTCAAATGAGCGAATGAGCTGGATGACTTTGCCAAGCCTCAAAACTTAGATTTGCCTGTAGCTCACTACAGATCCAAACAAGCATTTTATAATGTAGAGGATTAATGAATCCTCTAAAAAGTCCTCAAAGGAACAGCAGTACTTAACATTATTTGCTGATATTCTTTTCAATTAAATGCAAATTATAATTTAGGCTGAGAAATATTATCTTCCACTTAGTTAAAAAAAAATAACTAAACCAGTTGCAGAATTAGCCAAATGGATATGGCTCTGCCCATGTCTGAGCACATCTGTCTCCTTTTTTCAAAGACTGTCCAATAGCTGTGAGCACTGCATACCCTCTGCATGGACCATAAAATGACAAATACAGGGGTGTGAACAGCATTTCTATGAATTTGCACTGTAAGCACTTTACGTTGGTCTCTGTGTCATTCAGTCCGGCAGCCTGTCTGTTGGCTGTTCCTCTGTCTGCATTTAGGAACACACCAGTGACATTGTTAGACTCAGCAGAACCTCAGTCTGGCACAACCAGCCACTTTGACGACATGAACATTGTTTGGACGTCAACAGGCTCGTTGCTAAGTAACCCCGCCCCCTCCATCCCAAGTGTTCTGGCCTGCGAATCCATACTTATTACCTCTAGGGTAGCTAAGCAGTGTGTTTGTGTGTGTGTGTGCGTGTGATCACTCTTTTTTACGCCATCTTTTCTCCACACATTTTACTAACAAGTTGTGTGTGTGGAGGTGGGGTTGGTGGGGGGATGGTGGTGAACAAGTTGCTTAATTTCCTAATGTCAGTATTGGGGATAGAAGAGTTGGTGTATTGTCAAATCTTTTTCAGTTTAATTTATCACGACATTGATGTGGGAGTGAACCCTAACATTCAAGTGTTTCGAAACACAGGTCAAAGGTCATCCCATAAAACCCGGGCTTCATCTGGTCCAGTTTTTATACAGTCTATGGTTGAAACATGGTCCCCTTTTTTTGTTGTTATCTAAAATAATACATTAAACTTAGCGGATATGAAAGTCTACCTTAATGGGCAACTTCAGCATAAAACACAACAAAACAGCTCCAACTACCACCCATATACAAACTATTTAAGGACAACAGCACATGTTGAGGAAATACCACCCTTTGCCTGTATTAACATCTCACACACACACACACACACACAGACAACAGCGTCAATGCCGTGGGGGTGAACCTCTGTCATCAAAGTGGGCCGTTGTTTGGGAGGAAGGGCACCCTGTGTGAGGAGGAAAAAGGATATGAATGGCCTGGAAAGGTTCAGGGAGTTCATGTGTGAGTGAGGGGCTCGGTCATTGAGACTGTCGCTGTGGGGTTCAAGGTCAGCATGGCTAACAGAGGGGGAAGGGTGGCTGACGCTGGTTGAACATAAAGGACTGGGCAAAAAGAGGATAAAAGGGAAGTTTTAAAAGTTTACATTTGAAAGTTGTGTGAGGAAGACAGAGCACACTAGTTAAGAGTGAAAGTAAAAAAGAACACTCAGTCTCAGAAACTGGTCAACTGTCATCTGCATATATAAGTAATGTCTGTTTGAATGAATTGAAAAAAAATAGTTTTTATTTGTGTGATGTAATGTAGCACGTAGCTTAAGTTAAACAAACTATACATTTTTATCATCATTAGAAATCCATCTATACATGATAAACAACAGTAGTTTTATTTTGCATTTGCTGACTGCTTATTGTCAGAAATAATGACAAAATAACTGTTTTTAAAGGTAATGGACGTTCCATTTTCCATTCCATTATCCAAACTGCTTATCCTATTTCGGGTCGCGGGGCGCTAGAGCCGATCACAGCTAACATTGGGCGAAGGAGAAGGCAGGGTTCACCCTGGACAGGTCGCCAGTTTATCGCAGGGCACATATATAGAGACAGACAACCATTCACACATACGGGCAACCCACGCTTTTTTTAAATAACAAACTTCAAATGTTTAATTGTAATGGTGCTTGTGCTCAACAGGGATTCGGCAGGGTATTTCAGCACTATTTATATCCCGGTTGTAGTAAATGAGAAACAATAAAATGATGCATGTTCCACAGCAATAACAAACAGTTTTTGCCTCACGTGAGAAAAGTTGCTTTACACGTCTGCTGAACAGACCACACACACACACACACACACACACACACACACACACACACACACACACACACACACACACACACACACACAAACACACACACACCCTCACACGCTCAGACAATCAGTCAAGCATTCCCTGTGGTTGGAATGTGTTTTTGAGGGAGAGTGTGAAAGAGGAAGTTTTGATGAGGAACGTTTGAGGGGAGCAAAAAACAAATAACCGAGTAGCCTATGTGCACAGATGAATCCCTATTGTATTCATGTGTGAATGTAAATATATATATTGGATATTGGATATGTCAAAACCTTCAACCTTTTTCAATTCATCCTAAGTATATAGGCTACCTTTAGATTAGGAATGAACCTACAAAGCCTATAAAGTTTATATATCTAGTTTAACAACTTTTGTCTATGAGATCTATAGACATTAATTCTGGAAGAGTTTTCCGTTTAAACAAGTGTCCATCACGAGTCAGTCACTGCTTGATTGGAACAGGTTATGTCAAATCAAACCATCTCATATCATTAACAAGTTGTTACAGGGAGACCGTATTTGTCAATAAAAGGCATACAAATTCTGGCCCTATAACACCTCTTCTGGCAAAACATCGCAACAATTTCTATCAAGTTCAGCAAAACCTGATTGTAAAAAAACTCAAAATTTTCGCAAAATGTGATGCTAGTCTCATTTGTTTTCTTTTTGTAAATTACCTTTCCTGAATCACTTGAGTGGGCTATTTACTTTATGTTCCAGCTGGAAGTAATCTGAGAAGCAGATTTGAGAGGAAAGAGGCAGAAAGAGAGCCGGGTGATGGAGTGGGAGGGAAGGAAAGAAGGGGATGAGGGCAGGGGGAAGGGGAGAGAGAGCTGAGCGGATGGGGGAAGGGCTATTTGTGCATGCTTCGAATTCCTTAGGTGTTATCAGCATTGCCCGCTCTATAATTGTTCCTTTCGAAGAGGGAAAAAAAAGTACAGATACTGTACGACGTTGTAAAGCTTCCTCTCCATTAGAAAACCAAAAGAGGCTGGGGGGGTCAAGATCTTCCAACTCTTTTGACTTTGCTATTCTTAAATTGTTGGAGATTAAAATCAAAGATAATGCCTGGCTCTTTTTTTTTATTACTTATAATTAATAATGCATTGTCAGCAAAACAAATATTCAAGATTTGAATAGAATCGTGACTATTTGTAAGAGTTTGTCATGGCTTTTTATTTTATTTTGATGTCATTTTGATCTCATAACTGATATAATTATTTTCAACTTCTTAGGGGTGTACATAGACTTGCAACAATTTCTCTTAATCCTAAATCTTTAGAAATGCACTTGTACTTGTCAATTTTTAGTTTTTAATTATTTTTCTAATTTAAGTGGGTTCTTTACAGCAACCGTGAAAGGTTACTGACATCCATAATGTGTCAAGGCCACTCAAGCCCCTCAACCCTCCCCCAGACACTTTGATAATGCAATTATCTCAAACAGCGTTACAGAGTCTTTCGTGCAAGAGCGAGATTAGCAGTTTCCTGTGCGACTCCCTCAGAATGAGCAGATGAATAGAAAGGAATGATAAGTAATTACTTGAAACATTTTTGGGGGTTATTACAAAATGGCTGCAGTGAGTACCTCACACTGTTTTCCTACTGAATGGAGACACTGCATTGGTGGGACACTCACAGGACGTGATTCTGGGAACTTTGATTGATGAGGTAATCCATCTGGCTCTGAAGCAAGGGAGGGGAGGACGAGAGAACCAGCGAAGGGAGGGAGAAAAGGAGTGTAGAAGATGAGTGATGATGTAGGTCCAAATCATGATGCAGTTTAGAGATTTATGAGTGTGTGTGTGTGTGTGGGCAGATGTTTTTGTGTGTATGTGTGTATGTGGGTGAGTTTTATATGAAATTACCAGATATTGATATTAATTATTTAAGCTGTCCATACTTGGGGAGTTGGATTATTAGAAATGTTGTGTATCTTAAAAAAATGTATAGTGGGAGAACCAGCACTGACCTGTTTCTCCTCTCTGGACTTCAACCTGGCTTCCATCACAGCTGCAGTGAACTGGGCGGAGGTGCATCATGGTTCTTAGCTGTGGATGAAAGAATGACGCATGAAATACTTGCTCCAGTCATGACACAAACCAGATGAATGGTGTTTTCACTTACTCCGACAATAAAATCGCCCTGGAAAAGAAACTCAGCAGCAGCTCAGAAGTGGTCTTTTTTATCCGGAAACTAATAACCGGCAGCTCTCTGATCATTTTGACTGAGACGTGAAAATCAATCTCACAAGGAGAGGGATAACTCAGTCAGTGTCTATCTTTTGAGATAGATTGTAAAGAGAAAGTGAGGGATGCTTCGCTGCTGCACTTTTGAGCAATGATATCATACTTTGATACAGCTTGTCTTAAAATATATTGGGGACTATTTACATCTCGCAACTGGTTTTATTTTTAAATAGAATGTTCTTTTTTTTACCTTTCACATTGTCTCTGTGCTGTTCAGTGTTTTTATATACTTTAATTTGAAGAGCTCAAGGGAGGTATGTCAAACAAGGCAAGGTAATCACGGTACAATGATTTGACTGGCAGTAGAGACACTCATCCTGACAAAGAGAATACATTTTGTCCAAAGACGCATGTCTAAATCCTTCAAAACTGCAGCGTAACACTCTCGCTCTCTATCTGAGTCATTCAACAGATAGAGTATGATGTTACACCATGATGCTGCAGAGGCACAGATCAATACACCAAAGCTACAGATAGAAGAGAAAATTGCCCAGAGATGGATGAGTAGAGGCATTAATGCAGCACAAAATGTCAGTATGATGAAAGCTGTGTACGTACAGTATCAATGAGTCACCTTCTAATGACCACAGGGTCAAATATCAGCAAAAGTCATTGGAGCTGATCTCTCTCCCTATGTCTATATTTCACACACACACGCACACACACACACACACACACACACACACACACACACACACACACACACACACACACACACACACACACACATGAACACACTTGTTAGTAAAACGTGAGGAGAAAATATGGTGCAAACAAGAGTGATCCTGGGAGGTGGATGAGTTGGCCACTTATGCTCGAACGTCAACAGCTTTTATTGTGAAGAGGCTAGAGGATCGTAAGGAGAAATTAATGAAAATATTGTCATCTATGCAAGACATTGCATATAATGGGTTACATTCGTACAGATGTACATACATTTGTCATTTTCATTGCTTTACTTTTTCTATTTCATTGCTTTACACATTTTGTGAAGCAATGACATTCTGTTTTCCAAAATATATCAAATTGAGACTAATTCAGTTTACATATTGTTTGATTATGCACAAGACTGAGGCCTGACATTTGGAAATTAGATTAAAATGAGATGTTTGTATGGCCCCTGGACAGCTCGTCATCAGGCTGTCTGTCATCTGTGTTATAGTGCCATCTGCTGGTGGATCGTGTCAAATATTTCTCCATGGCTCATACACGGATCAACATTTCACTTTCAATGAGCCCAAAAACAATCAGAGTATTCTTTTGCTCAGTATGTGTTATATAGCTTCACACCATCAATCATTGCTTTAAGTCAGTGGTTCCCCGTTTTGCATGTGACTCCTTAATATGAAGTCATGTCTACTTGTGACTGCTCGACACAGGCCGTGTTGCATGTCCATAAGTCATGGGCTGTTCAATCAAAGAAGGATTTTAACCTTTTAGATTGTTCTATTTTTTAAAAAAAATTGTGAAAAGGTAAAATGACCAAATACTATATTTAAAAAGAAAAAACAAAGATTAAAGATTGCTTGAAAGAAAAGTTTTAAAAGAGGGTCTGAGAGGGCGCCAAATGTGATGAAAACTGAACACTAAACACTAATGACAGTAGCATAATGAACTCCTCACTGAATGGTGGAAGTGTTGTGAAAACAGAGATAAATAAAGAAAACACTTGTGGCAATCAGATCACAGAATAAGGCAAAAGGCATCTGTGCAAATGAGTGTGCGTCACACTCGTGCATGCCTGTGGTGTGTGTTGTATGTGTGGGTTTGCATGTTTGGGGATGTTTGTTCTGTTTCTTTTGTACATTTATTTTGAAAGTCTTTGTAGTTGTCTGTCCCTTTTCTTCTACTGAATATCTGTTTTTAGTTTGGTAGGATTGCGTAAAAACATTTGGTATGAGGACATTTTTGGACTGGAACTCAACATTTGATATGTTAAGAATTAGTGTTGTGGGACTGTTTCTATGTGGGCCATGCTAAAATCACTATATTAAGCACCTCAAGTCTTGCCAATTACCTCGGTGCAAATAAAAACATTAAAGGATGAAGAGGGAATTGGGGAAATAGCTTACGATCTTGATTGAATGGACACAGAACAAAGATTGTTTAAAGTGGCGTCTTGTATGCCACAATCTCATTTCAGAAAATGAAAAGCTATTTCTCTTCACGCTGCCTGCAGCGTGAACTCAATAGATGTAATGGTAGTGAGATTGTTGACATTATACTGACAAGTTACAATAACATTCTCTTTCTCAAAACAGCTCTGTAAAGTGTTTTGCTGGATAAAGTCTGTGATCATGACTCATTTTTCTCTTTTGTATTTTAGCATTGTAAAAAACACTTTGGCTTGAAATAGCCGACTTAAAGCGGCAGTTCACCACCAAATAAAAAAAACAAAATATATTTTTCCACTTACCTGTAGTGCTTTTTATCAATCTAGATTGTTTTGTTGTGAGTTGCAGATATCACCATTATAATGGGACTATATGGCACTCGGTTTGTGGTGCTCAAAACACCAAAAATACAAACACAACAGCCACGTCTCTTTTTAGAAATCATGTCCTGGTTACTGAATAAAATCCATAGACATCTTTGTTAGCAGTTTCATGCAGGAACTATTGAAAGACAATAGTTACCAAAACATTCTAGATTGATAAATAGCAGTATTGGTATGAGGAAAATTTGTGTTTTTGATTTCGGGTTGAACTGTCCCTTTAAGAGCAAAAGTCACTTTGGTGCTTTGTTAAATAAAGGCCTTTTTTTTACACAAAGAACCTATTGTTATTTAAAATGCAATACTGGCAGTGTAGACCCACTAGGTGTCAGTGCTGTGCAGCATTTCTCAGACAGGTCTGGTTGGCTGTGGTGGTTACTCTTAAAGTACAGTATAATCACTCTAAACTGATGAATAAATAATATTTGTGTATACATAATAACAATGTATGTCAAATCTGCATGATAACGATGCTTCTGAATGGACATGTCATGCTGTCTGTGTCTGGTATAGTATGGTATTACCTGAAAAAACATTTCTTGAACATATTAGAGATGTAGATATGATTTGACTAAAATCTCTGATCATGAATACTTATTCATCAGACTCCAGATATGCCACCATGTTCCCTCCAGCTTAGATGTTTCCTGAATGTATTTTATACTGAAAAGGAAAGTTTAAAATTACAGATGTATGTGAAAACTAACCAGGATAATGAGAGAAGACTCAATGGTAAAGGTTACTTACCAAAGGTGTGGACTTGCATTTTGGGTCAATGATTTGGATTTGAGACAAACTCTAATCCCAAATAATATGATTTCATACCTGACATGAGATTAATCAACACAACTTTGACTTGTGACTTTATCCTTGAATAGCTTGTTACTGTCCCAAAGCCCAGAGTAGAGTAACCTTGGACTGAAAAAGATATTCACAGATGTTAAAGGCTAGAGGTCACTCCACAATACAGGATACTCTGCCCTCACTTTCACCATCTCCAGGATGATTTAAAACAACGTTCTCTTTCAGATGTCTTGTTTATGATTATGGCACAGTCTTGTCACATAACATGTCAAAAAATAATACAACACAAGGATAAGCATCTGCTGTTTGTGATAAGTACTATCAAAACTAGTAGTATGTGACCTTGCCCTTTTTTCTTACAATCTGTTTGCCAAGGCTTTAAAAGTATCTTAACATCTAGAGAAATATGATCTTATTTTGGCCTTATGTGCAAACAAACAATTATTGTGGAAATACATAATTTGCTCTCTGCAGCTCTGATCCAGCACTGTTTTACTCTAGCTTTATGGTTTGGCTTCAACTCACACCCCCACTTATACTTAGATTACTGTATACAAAACTATAATCAAAGCAATTAGATCAATCAAAGAATTTTAAATGTCTACTTTTATGGCTATAACTTCATATGCTTTACTGTGCATAATGTTATATCATTCAAAACAATATTTTTGTGTTCGAGACGCTCATGTAAATCAAAAGATCCAGGATAATTTCACAAGACGACAAACATTTACTGGTGAAATTGGTTCTTCACCCCAGAGTGCTCTTTGATCAAATAAAATGTAGACTTTTTGCAAATTTGTGTTCCTCAAATCATCCAAGAATTGCCACCTGTTACCTTGTTCTACTCTTTGCACACCAATGACTACAGTATATTGCATGTCATCACTTAATGGACTGGACTTGCCTTTCTCTACTGCACCCTACAACAACAATCAGCTTGTACATGGTAATGTAAAGTGATGGTGAATCTATAATAATATCGTTAGGACCCTGAATTGTCTGTAGACTCCTGCCAGGAATCTTAACAGTGCACTGCAGCAGACCTGAGAGGATTGAAAGTATTTCTGTAAATGTCTTTTGGGAGATTTAGCTAAGAGCCTAACCGTATACCAGAAGTTTTGACTGATTTTGAGAGCTGTTCAGAGAAGGATAAATGGGGTATGGGACGTAATGTTGGAGCTACTTTTGTACAAACTAGAGAACCTCAGTCTTTAAGCTGTTCAGTTGGAAGTATCTGTACCTCATTGTAATTTATATGTATACTTGGGTGTCATCAGCATAGCACTTGAAAGTAGTTCAGCACAAATGCATCTAATAGAAATTAGATGCATTTGTGGTAGTGGTATCGCTGACTTGATTATATAGTACATTCCAAAAAAACATAATCTGCAGCGTTCGTAGCTGGGAAGCCAGTGAGGGATCCTTGTGATCAGTTGTTGCTGTACTGGTGACCCCTAGAGGTTTGTCACAGCACCTACACGGATGAGGGTGGGATATGGGAGGGTTCCATGAACCTCTTATTGGTATCGTTTTCCATGTAGCTCTGGCAGGAGGAAAGACAGTGCTGACACTAGATGTCATGGAGGCAGCATGTTCATTTTGTCTTGTGTTTCTTTTATAGCTTGCTTAATACCTTTATGTCTTATGTAAAGCTCACTTTTGTTGCTGAAAGTTGCTACACAGATTAACTTGCCTTTCCTTGTTTCTTTTCTTTTCCATGAAACCATTTGCATCTGGTACCTCTTGACAGTGCGATAGTTTTGTATTTTTTAAGTAAATGAAGTAATAGTGGGTGATATGGACAAAATCAATATTCAATATAATTCAAGATCATATGCATCATGATAGGTAAACAAAGTTATTCCTAATGGTCCTCTAAATGTCACATAATTTGCATGCTGGTCACTAGTTTTGGTCCTCTTAAGACTGAGGGCAGGATTTTGTGATGATGCAATGTGGAATCCTCTGTGGACGCTTCACCTCATTTGGGGCGAGGCATACCTTCAGTGAGAATAATGTCCTCTGAGGCCCACATGAAGGCTGCATCCTTGGAAGGAGACGGTCCCTGAAATGGGAGCCAGATTGCTGCTTCACATTATAGTGGCCTTTCAAGAATTAATAAGTCATTCAAGCTTAATGGATCCACCACTACCTACAATATTACGGCCAAATGGAAAGGTAAATGGGGATCCAGGTGGTAAATGCATATTGAATGAAGTATGCACCTTTCACTTTTCATTATTAAACAGTGTTGTGAAATTACTTTTGAATAACGGAAATGGTTTCCCTATTTTTTAGATGTGTACTGAAATTGACTTTGTGAATTTCTACCCTGGAGATCAAGCCCTTTGATTGGTCTTGATTAAAATATATCACTGTATCAATTACTATTCTTTTAATTCTTCTTTGCGTTGTATGTTTGGATTTATTTTATTATCCATACATCAACTGTTAAATGCAATTTGATACATTTTGCATTGATAAATCTGATGAATAGCTAATTTGATTGGGCTACATGTTTTTTTTTTAATATTTATGTTCAGTACTTTAATTATTCTCCCCGCCCCCATCCCCCCATCCCCCTTCTAGTGCCTAATTAAATACTGATTTTAGATGCTCAATAACAATTAGCAAAGCTCTGGAGGAGAGAAGCAATCATCATCTATTATTATGGTCATTATTATTATTATATTGTGTTGTTTCGATAGTAATAGTAGGCTTACATAGACATGGTCAACATTAGCACAACAAACACAGCTGTAAACTACTTACAAGTTAAATGAAAAAGAAAGAACAATAAACACATCATTGCATACGCACTCAATAATGAAGCCTGGGGCTGAGACAGAATCCGGAGCATTGTTGCAGTAAGATTTCAGGAAAGTGTGTGATTTGATGGAGATGGATGGGGGCTGGAGGGGGTGGAGGAGGAGAGGGAGGGGGGGGGGGGTGCTGGAGAGAGGGGAGGGCCAGTGGAGCTACTGCTGTTGCGACGTCACTCAGACCGCTGACTGACTGAGCTCCGGCTTCAGCCTCAATCTGC
This sequence comes from Ophiodon elongatus, assembly GCA_016806645.1. Lineage (NCBI taxonomy): Eukaryota > Metazoa > Chordata > Actinopteri > Perciformes > Hexagrammidae > Ophiodon > Ophiodon elongatus. The sequence continues at coordinate 1,492,679 of JACSYO010000471.1, forward strand.
GGCCAGCAGCAGCAGAGGTGGTGGGGAGGAGAGGAACGTCTGATCCGCTACTTTATTTCCTCCTTCGGTTTCTTTCACTCGGGCAGGGAGAACAAAAGGCGGACAACTGCATGATTAGAGGCGCCAGCTCTCCTTCATCTCGACTGCAAGCCAGGCTAGCTTGATGTTCCGTTCAGCCCGCTAGCCTTTGTGGCAGGGCTGTCCATGCATCCAAGGAGCCCCTGAGCAACCCCGGGCTGGGAGAAGCCTCGGCTTTTTTTTGCCTTGACAGTCTGCAAAAAAAAAAAAAAAAAAAAAAAAAATTTATCTGAGTGGGCAGACAGCAGCATCTCTGTCAGCTTCATTGCGCAACCAGAAAGCGGATTTCCAGTGAGGAGCATCACCGCCTGGGCACGGTTACACGTCGCCGCCTGTCCGCAACCTCCAGCCTGACAGGACCAAGAGGCGATTGATGACTAATATTCTTTTAAGATAGGCTACAATGTTGCGCACCACGGCCAACGTGTTGGCAACAGGATTGCTTTTCGTGGGATTGTTGCACAGTTTGGAAGTATTCGCTCCGACAAGGGCTATTGATGGTAAGCAGGGCTGGTTTAAAGATACCCAGAATATTGTATAAAATACAAAAAACTATAGCCTATAAGTGTGCGCATGCTGATTATCACAGGATGTGTTGTGTTGTGTGTCTGCATGCGAGAGGAGTAGACTGTACCCTGAAGGAATGACTGCTCGGCTGAGTGAAGCAACGTGGAGGGGTTGCAACCGAGGGGAGACAATTAAAGCGATCTTTTGTTTCTGTCTCCAAGTGCCACATGTGAATATTGCAATGTCACAGCAGCGAAGGCACATTTCCTCCTGCCCTCCGCTGTATACGAGCCCTCTCACACATTTACACTGACGTTCAGTGATGACAATTGTAGCATAGGCCCCAGTACCTGCTTAAAGCACTTGTTTACAGATCGATGCATTAATTTAAAGGAAAGAGAAAAAGCAGCAGCAGCAGCAGCAATCAGATACGTTACTTTTAATTGCTTCAGTGACAGAGAGGCAAATACATAATCGGTGTCATGTCTTTTAAAAAAATGTCAGCTTTTGGAGCCTTCTGCTGAGCTGTAGTGTACATCATCTGCCTGTGTTTCAGTCGCTTCACGTTCAACAGATCTCACTGAGTTGTGTGCTGATGTGATGACAGCACTCGTGCTATTCCTCCACAAAACAGCACTGTGAGGTTTCCATCTATACATTTGGGGAAGTCGAAGGTGGCCTGTGGTTTTGATAGCTTGTTGGAAAGTGTATGTGACTGGCTGCTGCTTCATTGGATCAACTGAATGGTGCTTTATTAGAACAATACACCCATCTGTGTGGATTATATGTAAGTTAGTTTTCCTCTATAAACTCTGATGTTTAGTGCTAGCAGCAGTGCGTCATTGTTGTGTGTCAGTGTGGTTGTTCGGCTTATCACCTGGGCTGCGTAGGACCCCCCCGAATGCCAACAGTCATACTGTGCTCTGCAGCCAGATAGTGAACCGTTCAGAACAGCTCCCCCCTACGACCCCGTGAACACATACCATCACAGACTGGAGCCACTTCTGGAAACTATTAAGCCTCACAGTCCCACTCACGCGCTCCTCTGTTTGGTAAGAAAGGAAAAGGGCGTTATCAAAGGGGAGCTGGTGCAGACAGATTTGTTAAATTCTTTGCAGGTGAAAAGGGAATGTGAGTTTATTTTTTCGCAGCGATACAATGCTTCTCATTCATCTTGGGATAGTCTGACCTGTGAATGAATGCTAAGAATATTTTTAGATGACTTTTTACGAAAGAAAAGGAAATGCCTCCAATAAAGAGCACTAGTTGCTGTAAAGATAATCGGGGTTCTAAATTTGACATTTCATTAGATTCAGTAGGACTTTAACATGCATGACTGACTTAAACCACAAGCTGCATTTTGTGAGATTCATCGTCGAGCCATAAGGCTTCTCTCTGCCTTTGAAGTCATCTCATTGCACTGGCAATCCAGTGCTGTGAGGTTCTTAGGAAGCAAAATCCATATAAATTACTACCTTGAAGATAGACTTGGATAGCCTGCAATCACCTGTAGTTTCTCCCTCCTCCTAAGTCTACAGCAACTGCTTTAAAACAAACAGTTTGTGCCTTGAAATACTGTTATTGTTTTAGTGAAATTTTCCTCCCTCTCAGTCTTTAATGCCTTGATTTGATGAGTCAGCCTTGTGCAGTATACCAGAGGACATTGCCAAACCTTAGCTTTACTTGAAAACCCAGTGGGATGCAGAGGCTGCTGTGCTTGTCAGAGCGTCTCGAGGAAACATACTGAAATTTGTATTAATCAGTTAGACTGAATGCGAAAATTTACTCCATTGCTTAGGTTTTTACTGGGTGCCTGCCTGTAATTGTAACACCCACATTTTGAAGCCAACCTCAGCAGACCTTAACCAATATGTTAGTTCTTGTGTAGGAAATTAGACAGCATGTTACTCCCCTTCAAACACAGCTAAATTACTTTTTTAACCTCTTTGATTGCCCCTTTTAATTTTTTAAGGCCCTTTGAACCACATATGTTACTAGTAAAGTTTTTTTTTCAGACTTGCCTGGAACTCGTCTTTTTCCATTTTCTAGACCTCTAACGATTTTCTCTCACTGTCTCTGTACTGTAGCCAGAGCAAAGGACCTGGGCCACCAACAAACCCTGAGTTTAATTGGGTCTAAACTGCTCTTTGTTTCCCAGAGGAGACTTCCATGAACAGTCTGAAATTGTTCAGAAGGCGCTGCTAATTGGGGGCCCAGTGAAAAAGGCTCTAATGAAAGAATTTGCATCGTTTCACTTCATGAAAGTACTGTAACGTCACTGCAAAGCGAGTCCCCAGAAATGGACAGTGCTGTCCTTCAAGGCTTTATGTGGCGTTTCTGCAGAACATTTCTATTTTTTTCATTCAAACATTCATTTAAAAGTTGTTTTTTTAAGTGAGCCATCTCTAGCTGAAATCACTGGCTCATGTTTCCTTATTTTTCCTGCCTTAAATGTTAAACTTATTCATTTAGTAGCACAGACTCCTTTCTTCTTAATTAACTTGCCATCCAGTGCTTCTGCTGGCACTTTCCCCCTGTGCACGTCTCTGCGGTAACATTTGGTGGAGGTCTTAGAACTGGCCCAGCATTTGGCTGTTATTGGGGTGATACTGCTATCACAATGACATCCACATGGCCGAAAGGTTACCACTTTATTGTTTACTGACAACTGAGGGCACTATGGACAACAGAGTACATTTGTTAGGTCCTCGTCACTGTTGACCTTAGCGAAAAGCAGTTAATGCAAATAACAGAGGAAGAGTTTATTTAACACTGCTATTAGTTCATGGTTTAAATCAGTACATAACTTAAGTAGTGTTGGTAGCTGCCACATGCCTTATATGACACACTGAAAACCACTGCATAACTGAGCAGATATAAAATCCAGTACTTTGGTCAGCAGCTTTTCCTTGGGGAAAAACAACTCGGAGGCTAAGTAAAGTTCAGTCACATTATTACACCAACGGTTTATGTGGCTGAATAGCAATAATGAAATTCTCTGTAGCCATAGATTTCCAACTGGCACACAAATGGCAATAAAACTGCATCACACCTGATGTGAAATCTTAGTGCCTTGAAGGTATTTATTTGTAATGGTCTGTAAATATTTGAAGCGCTGGTAAGTGCACCTCTTATTACCTCTTTTATTTCATGAAAGAAAATACTGTATTTTTATTCACTTTCTCGTTAAGATATCTTTTTAATATGTAGCCAGCCAAAAAAGCTAATCTTTGCAAAAAGACCAGAAACAGCCTGAAGTTATGAAAATCCACCTACCAGCACCTCTGAAGAAACCAGAGGAGAATCCAGGAAGTCACTGCTCACAGCCAAGGAATAGTCCCACACATAACACTGAGTAAAACCACACACTTCTGTTTTTTGTACAGATTAAACAATGATATAACATATAATAATGTTAATAAGTCAGCCTAAAATATGCTTTATGCCAAGCTAAGCTAACTGCCTCCTGGATCCAGCTTCACACTGAACGGAAATATTTATTTATAGATGTACATAAGTATAGATCTTCTCATCTAACGTTGAACAAGAAAGAGATTGAACTGCGAGCATCTTACTGCTGCCACTTTAAAGAAAAAGTCCAACATTTTTTCTAAATATGCTGATCATCTCATATCAGAAATTAGATTAATAAAAAGAGACCTTTTCATGATTGCCTAAAAAAACTGCTGAAGTCTTTCAATGCTGACATGTATTATAGCTAAAGTGCTCTGGGTACATGTTGCCATGCTTGTCAGAACCGCCCTATAGCCCACTTTAGAGTAGTGAGCCACTGATTGAGATACACTATCTAGATGGAGCTAATTTAGGATTGGAGATAGAATATGGTCTGAGGAGGCCCTCTGAAAGAACATGAGCAGAAACCTCATGAACACAGATGTGTATATTCACTTTACATTAGCCAGCAACTTTTGACATTGCAGCTATCAATACATGAAGAAAAAAATCACTCCTGCAGGCTTAGAAAAATGCTAAGTCCTACCTGCCCGAAGACTTTGATTTAGCTAAGACCAAATGCTGAGGTGGAGGCTGTATTGGCTGGAAAATCGGTCTTAGTCAGTAGTTATTATCTCTCTTGGGACAAAATGACAGAAATCCATCCTGCATGATGACCTTACGTTTAACATTACTCATTTAACACCAAGGAAGAGATGCCTGCCATTTTCTTTCTCCATTGTGGAAACTAGAAACAACTGCCTTCAAAATAGAGTAATGCAAAATACTTCTAATGAGAATGACAATAGAAAAGGAGAGATTGACAATTATGTGCAGTGCAACTTCCCACCTGCAAACACTCATAACTGTATTTGACAGGGCACAGGGTTGACTGTGCAAATGTTGTCTAACTTTTATTAATAAGTAAAATAAATATATTCACCTTATTCAGGTTTGTGCTTTCTGGTGAACTAATTGCATTTTTTTAATTGTTTACCAACAACAACCAGTTGACACATGCTGAACTGATTTGTTTTTGCCGCATGAGGCAGCAAAAACCAGCTGTTTGACATATCATCACCTTTTAAGTTGATATGTCAAGCTTGTTAGCAAACCGTTGCCTGCACGGGTACATGGTTATGTTTCAAAATTGGGGAGCCAACTTTTGGGGGTTGTCTAAAACAATTATAATTTAAAACAAATGTTGTGTATTTCTACACCCCCTTAACTTTTGTATTAACCCTCCACTCCAATCCAAATATTACAATAATTAGGGCAATGCAAAATATAAATTGCCACATTACACTTAATAGAGCTGACTCTTTGATTCGGCTCCTTTGCAAACATCTCATCTCCACAGACGATTTCTGCCGGATCAACGAGCTAACGTTAGGTGAGCCGGCTGGTATTGTTAGCTAACGCTGACTTGCAAATTGGTTCCTCATTTCAGCGACTTTACGATCCTACTTTTTGATAATTTAAAGTTTGGCTGGAGTCAGTGGGCCAAGCAGGTTCATTCAACATTCTATAGCCTATATTTTCCTATGTTCCATTTCCATCCATGATTACAGTTAAGCAAAATGCTTCCATTATTATCAGCCACTATTATCAGTCTGGAAATTATCTATTTAATACTCCCTCGATGTATCTGCATGAGTAAGAGTTTGTTTAAAAGAGAGAGCGAGAGAGAAAGTTGTATCGTGTGTCAGACAAAACTTCATTAGTGATGAAGCTGTTATCACCAAGCAGCAGTCCTTCACATGTCTATGTTCTTCAGGTGTGAATGTGAGCTAAGATAGTCTTGTCTTGACACACTTTCAACCTACGTTTGACCATTCATAACGACTCAATAGTCATTATGAAACCTGGCACTGCCTTTGTCACACAAGGCTTTACTTAGCTTCTGTACTTTACTTAGCTTCTGTACATCACTGCTAAAGCTCTGACAATGTGTAATTCTGCTTTTGTCAGGTTTATCACACACGTTTATCCACAAGTGTGGACATCAACAATTGTGCCACTTTAATTGTATTTCTGTTATTTTTGACTCTATCTAATGTACCTAAAGTAATTCTATTCTTATATATTTAAGTATCAGGAACCAGTGTTGACCTTTAAAAGCTGAGGCCAGGCAGTGTCAGGGTCAAGTTGCATGATTTGCGTTGAGCCGTTCACATCAACAGCATACATGAGCTTAACTTTCTCCACTGAGTCTTAAACCCCTGTTTGTAATTTGAAACGCACAATGGAGGATATATGTTGCTTATCGTTTCTGCATTAGTTTGAACCTATCTATTCAAATCATTATTGTACAAGAAAAATCCCAAGCGTCATATTACTTTCCTGTCGCAAACATCGTTGAGTTTCCATCCGAGTTCCATATAGAAATCGTCTTTTTTTTGTTCATAAAATGTTCCCTCCACCAGATAAAATACGGACTATTTTAAGCATCAGCCCACACAACAAATACATTCATTCACATCCATTTAAGCCATTGCTACAGGCTTTTCTGGGACAAAAGTGTCAGTGCAGACTCGTACCTATTGTAGATTACGTATGAATTCATTCCTTGTAGGAAGAAAACTCAACATCCTCAATAGGAGTCCCCACAACTGACATTTTCAGATACGTTACACATGCAAACAATGCATTTTTATTGACACACTCAGCATCAAGGTCACAATTCATGCAACCGTGTTTTAGATTTATTCCAAAACAAATCCTAAACACAAAGTCCCAAACCGTAACCTTAACCTACGCCTAATTGTAACACTAAATTAACAAATCCCTCAAGCAGGCATTCAACCTTCATATAGTGGCAGAAATCTCCTCACATGGACACACAATCATTATTTCTGCCTTCCGCCTGAGCAAAAACACAGCATGGGTGAGAGATTGTTTGTGGTCAATACTTGACAAACATTTAAAGGTTATATTGCATCCAACTGCCAAGAAAATGTCCACTATATAACCTGTCTGAAAACGACGAATTGTAGTTCTTACACTCATCCCGTTTCTGTACAGATTTAGCAAACACGGTTTATATTTGTCAATAAGTGAGCTTTAGAGGTGCTGGTAGGCAGATTGTGTTTGGCCAGAGCCAGGCTAGCTGTTTCCCCCTGTTTCCAGTGTTTATGCTATGCTAAGCTAAGCTAACCGGCTGCGGATGAGACTGCTATCGATCTTCTCATCTTTTACTCTGCCAGGAAGTGAAACGTTAAAAAAAAAAAAACCCTCTTTGACTGAAAGTGCTTCTAACTGTCATGTCAGCTTATTTGAAAAGTATCACTCCAAAAATGTGTCATGGCAGCAAACTGAAGGCTCAATCAAATCTGTATAACATTATGCACAAGGTCAGTGATTAGTATTTACTGTTTTACTCAAATATCCTGTTTCATCAGTACAAAAGCATGTTGAGGACTCCGTCTCGTTAGCTGCAGGTGTCTTTAGCTGTGCTCAGGTTACTTTAGCACATTTCATACGAATGTGAGAGACCGTTCCAGAGAATCACTTCTCTTTCCAACCGCCTCCTGCGTCACACTTGAAACTTGTACCGGTCTTATGAAAAGGCACCAAAGAATTTCACATAATCTTCTTTAATATGTTCCCTTCGGCAGCACACTAAGTTGGCTTAATTGTCATTTCCCTGTGCAGCTATACGTTCAGCGTGTGCTCTCGCAGTGGTTGGGCAAAGGGATTTCTAAACTGACTCACTTGATAATGGTGGCTCACACCTTGTGGTTTTCTGCTTCGGTCCCCAACTCTGCTGCTGAATTTAGTTAATCCTTCTGTGGAAGTGAAGGAGGTCGTGGCCCCCTCCCTTGGAGCTACCACACTCCCCCTTGTACAAATAGCAGTCGGGGTTGATTACCACTCTGGGCCTGAGACTTGGTGAAATCTCAGACATCCAAATTGCTCTTCATTAAATTCACATTTGATTACTCTGCTTGGCTTAATAGGTGCTGCCTCTCACTGCCACAAAGGCTCATGTAGATTGACTGTGCTCAGATCTGACCGTCAAGATCCAAACAGTTGCAGGCAGGACTGTGTTATCCTGCCTGACGGAGCCCCATTTTACTTGGCAACTTTCACCAGACATGAGCACATTCCTGATGTTAATTCTCCCCAGCTCTAAGTGCATGTACAACACACACTTACATAGACTCGCAAACACGCAGACTGTCTTAGAAACACACAAAATATCTCACAAAAACATGACTGAAGTAAACATTCATCCAGAGGGTGAGCAGTCGAGCGGCTATGCACGCAGACAGAAACATCCCCAAACTTTAACTCTTGTTGCTATAACAATGGTGGCTGCTGTGTAAACACAAATACGCTTTGTCGTCCATTCTCTGTGGTAATCATGTCAAAATTCTGTCTGAACTTTTATTTAATTTGTTCACTACCAACTACCTCAGCTCCTCCAAACTCGGCCGGAAAGGTTTATTTAAGAGACACAGCTGGGGCCCCCTTTTTCTCTGTTTCGTAAAATGACAAATTGGAAAACTTTTTCCCCCTCCCTCATCCTTCTTCTCACTCTCCTGCATTACAAAACCTTCAAGCGTTCGTGCCTGGGCTGTGGAGGAGTATGACGAGGTGGCAGGCCGCAGCCAAACAGGCCAATATAGACCCTTCACTTGTGTCTTGGCCTGAGCAGAACCCCCTCAGGTCAGCCCAAAGGTCAGCAAAATAGTCCCCACGCCCCTCTCTCTTTCTGCTCTACACCAGTCTCTACCTATATGACTTCCCTTTTGGCTTTGTTGTGGGAGCTTGCTGTCTGATTACTGACCAAAAGTGTCTTTTGTTTTGTTTAAATCTTAAAAGAAAGCTCATCAGGAGGGCTGTAGTGCTGCTGAACACAAAATATTAAAAACATTTCTCACTTGACATTCTTTATGGACTGGTCTGAATTGTTATTAATTTAAACCTGCAGCATTTTCTATGTTTAATTCTTTTGCTTTCTGTGAAGAAATTTTGCTTTGAGTCGATGTTAAACTGGCTGTGTTGCATTGGTATTCCAGTCTGTGGCCCTCTGAACAGACGAGGTGCGTATCAAGATTTGGCCAAGTGAGCGTCAATGTCGAGATTGATTACACACAATTCAGGTTGTTTATCCTGCCCTCATATAAACCTCCCTTTCCTAAATATTTGAAAAGATAATGAAGCTTTATCATGTCTCATGGTGAGCATTTGGGAGAGTGGGATAATCTTCTCCCCTTGAGAAAAAGTGTTTCATTAGTGCGAGTACACGCTATCTTTAGTAGACTAAACTACATGCTTTTTTCCCCGGCAGACTTTGCAACAGTCCCTGAAAGCGTCTTGCAAAACTTCACGATGCTCTTACTTTACCCAACGCTCTGGTTTGGCCTGCCATCCTAATTATTCTCAATAGTTTTGGATGAATCAGTGCCAGTTACAAAGGATCACCTCCTCACATCTGAGCAGATGTATCCTGAGGAGTTTTTTCCTGTCTGTGGAAAGGAAAGCAGCTGCTGTCATGTAAAAGCATTAACTTTATGCATGCACAATTAAAATTCCATGTCTGCGTTCTGTTTCTCCCCCTCTCAGTCTCTAACAGTTAGACTGACATATACAAGGTGTGCGTGTGAGTGACTTAAGTTCACAAAAGCACAGGGGAAACCCTGAGTCAGGGACGGTAGATTCCAGGGTTATGAAATGAGGCTTAAGTATCATATCTTAAGTGAAGATAAACTGAGGACAATCTCAACTAAAGACAGGAAAAGAGTATTAAATTAGCCTTTTCAGCCGTGCTGGCAGAATGACTGTATGGATGGCAATGTCTGTCAGTCGGTTCATCCACCACTTTGGTGCAAATGTCTCGACTATTGGTTGGATTTGGTTCATACATTCATGGTTTCCAGTGGATGCATCCTGATGACTTTGATGATTCTTTGACTTCTGCTCCAGCGCACCATGAAGGTGAGCTTTGTGGCTTTAAGTGAAATGTCTTGTCAACTATTGAATGGATTACCATGAAATGTTGTACAGATGTTCATGTTCACCTAAGAATGAATGAATTGGATTGTAGTTGACTTTTCATCTCGTTCCGTCGTCATTGTGTTTAGTCCGAATGAGCAAATGTTAGCATGCTAATACGCTTAACTTGGATGCTGAACATGATGTTAGCATTAAGCTCAAAGCACCGTTGTACCTATTTTCTGTCTCACAGAGCTCCCAGAATGGCTGCAGATTATTTGTCTAGCTATACTGGGACTAATTGATGAACAGGGTTTGGAAGTTCGAAAAGACACTTGACTGGTCCCTGACATTCTGGTTTGTGGTCTGCCTCTAGTGTGAGCACCGGAAGAGTTACGGAACAGCAGCAATGGAGCTGGTGCAGATTGTTTTGCTCAAAGACACTTGAATAGTGGCTGTCCAGTTGAAGGTGCGATACTTTATGCGGCCATCTTTGAAGAACGGATTCCATACTGCTCAAGCTACCTTTCAGCACCACTGTTGACAGCACTTTAAGTCCACCTTCACCTCAACCGCTGTTGAGTGGTGCGTGATGAGGCACTAGTCTCAGTGTCTGCTGGAGCTTTGTAGTGCCCTGGTTGATCTCAGAGGGCAGACCTCCAACTTATTTATAGCATTGCTGTGGGTGTTGGAGGAAATAGGGCTTTGGCTGGGGGGCAAGGCTTGTGTTTGCCTTAAAAGAGGACTCTTCCTCCCAACCAGACAGAGCTCATCTTGGAGGACCATCAGACAGCGGCGAGGGCAGAGGGCAGTGGATTTGTAATCCGGCCCAAATGGCGATGACCCAAAGCATTTTCACTTAGCCACCACTTTGGTAAACACACAGGCAGTTCATTGATAGCATGTGTGACATTCCTCCATCCCATCCCAGGATCCCAGCCCAGCTCAGTCTGTTCTCAGATCTTCAGGCCTGCCCCCAGCTGTGAGAGCCCTGCCCCCCTTTGACTTGTAGTTCGCCCGCCTGCCTCTCCATTTGCTCTCATAGCTGAGTTCACCCAGCTTGTTCTCTTATGTCATCCTGCGTGATATCCATCTCTTTATCATCTTTTTTTGCTGTATCCTTTTCCTCCCTGCATCATTTCCTTATAAAACAAAAGACAAACCTGTTGAAACCTGTTGAATTATGCACATAGTTCACAAAACCGTGAGACAGACAACTAAAGCCTTATTTAGATATTTTCAACCAGATAAATCCTGATTGAGTCAACCACAGATTGACTTTAAAGTGGCATTAAAATATTTGTCAACATCTGTTACCAGAGATGTGTTGATTGTGTACTGCTTCAAAAGTAGTTGTGCTGAAATACAAGTTTAACCTAAGGAGAAAAAGGCAAAAAGTGACACTTTTCAGTAGTCACTGTTGGTGTGCAATTTTTTATTTTATTTATTTATGACCATCTGACCATATTTGGGTCAATCTTCACTGTAGGTCTGATTAAAAAACAAACAAACAACTTTAATTATTCATCTTTTTTTTTTTTAATCTGCCATTTCCCCTTTGATGTATTACTGATAATATTAAAGTAATTAAAGGCAGGTGAGCCTTTCTTTCCAGCAATAAATACATTTTAACTATCTATAGGTGTATTTCCAGTCAGTCACATGTGACGCCCCAAAAGTTTCTCATTATAAAGTTGATTATTAAATCTTTTAACAGAATATTAATGAATGCAGGAAGTGAGATGCAACTGTTTGCCACCTCGACCACCAGCGTGCGTCTTGCTGTCTGGAATCTCCGCGCCAAGAAAAAAGGCCCAAAAGAGATTATTATCATTACCTCTGCCTAAATGATAAAAAAAACAAAATTCACAATATTCAACATACATGTACATGCAACTATGTCTACTGTGTATTATTAGAAGTTGTGTTGTGATTGGATGGCCTGAGGCTGACTTCAATGGCGGCTCTGAACATCGCCTTTGTCTGCACTCCCTTTGCTTCTCTCTAACCATCACAGCCAGCTGAGCTGGAGGTAACCCTTATCGTTGCCTGCCTTCACCCTCAGCTAGCTAACCTCCTGACCTACTTCCTATGTCCCCTTCTATGTTTCTGTCAGCAGCATCTTAAGGTTGAGTCGTGTGCGCACTGACAGCCATTATTGGAACGCGAGTTAACAGCACGTCGAGTTAAAGCATATCTCAACAAACAATAGACAGATGCACTGCAAAAAGCTGCCTGCTATGGCTAGTGGTGACACCTTTAAATAAACAAACAAACAAATAAACACACACACACACAAAATAAGGAAGATGAGGAACAAAGAGGAAACACTTTAACACAAGCCTGGTTGCATTTCATGAATAATTCAAATCCTTGTGATGCCCCTCTAGACACACACACGCATACACATGCAGAAAACCCACTCACCCACTCTCTCCCACACACACACACACACACACACACACACACACACGCCGAACACAGCGGTACACAGAGGAGGATAAGTGGGGAGTTTGTGTGAATGTGTGCAGCAATATGTCAGGTTGAATTCATGGTATTTAGGTTGAGCTCCATTTCAAGATTCCCTTCGCTGCAGGAGTCAGAGGCTAGCATTAAATGTAAATACAGTCATCCTGTTTATCCTGCTTGATCCCATCGTCCACCCCTATCAATGCCATGCATCCCCCCTGTCCTATTCATCATGCCATATGCCTAAATAATCGAGGGAGTTACAATAACATCACCGTCTCAGAACTGTGCTTTGTATTCTGACCTGAGTAGCTGAAAAAGTATCTGTACAAGGGAGATGCCGACGCTTGTCCAGACACCACACCTGATATTCAACGCGATGACAGAAGTAAACAAAAGGGGAGTGCATATAAAAATATGTTTAGAGAGGCACCGAGAGAAACATGAGCTCAGATGATACACAAATATGTTCAATCACAGCCTGGAGATGAATATTTAAACACTGAAATATCCAAGAGTGGATTCTAATTACAGTGTAGTTTGGGATCGCCCGTTGCTCTCTTTTAAATGTCAGACGGTGAAAAGTGAGTTTTGTTTTAATGAATTAATAGTTTTTGAAGACTGGTTTATGAAAGTGGCACTTAAGGACAAATACTTCATTTGTTTTCTTTTGTATTCGGTTGATGCTTTAGTCCTACAGTGTCCCCATCTGTTGCTATACACCCACAATATGACAAGATCCTGTGTCCTCATGAATAAAAATGATAATAAACTGTAATGCCATTCTTTCTTTTCAATACTGTTAACTCTACGTTACTCTGACATATGACCACATATCATATAATACGGTCTCTGTTTTACCTTTTTTTCTACTTTCATTAGATGTTTTAATTACAAAATAACACGGGGGGGATGGGGGGGGGGTCATGGAAATAAAAGGACAACAGGACAAAATGAATAGCACAGTCTTAAGTAGCCAATACATTAATCTTTGCTTTTCTCTACTTTTCAATGACGGCTCAACAGCTGCTGAATGAAAGACCGTTACGAGGCTGAGGACAGCTCTTACATTCTCAAATGGAATCCCAAGCACTGAGTGCACAATATAATGTACTCATTTACAGCCTGTATTTTTCTTGTTCTTACCTTTTTAGAAATTATTTTTGTTACAGACAAAAATAGTTAGGTACACTGCTGTCTTTCATTTTTGCTATGTATTTCCCACTCAGCAGCATGTTTCTGTATCAACCTCCACTCAGAACTTCTCCTGAATTCCCCCGGGTGACTCAGCTTTGTTGCTTGTGTGTGTGTGTGTGTGTGTTGTCAGAGTGTTTATGTGTTATTCTAAGAGGACTTGAGTTAGTGTGGGTTTGAATACGCTCCCCCATTTGGCTGTGGGGAGCAGTTTTTCCCCTGTCTTTGAAAGGTTGGAGAGTGAAGGGGAAATGGATGATAGGGGGGCAATTCACAGAACAAGATGTTCTTTGATATCCTCCAGACATGTTGCATCACTGCTAGTGGCCTGGGAATACTGACCTGGATATTTAGGTGCAGCAAGTTTATGCAAAGCCTGCATGAGTGTGTGTATTTGGGTTTTTGGTGTATCCGTTTTCTAACCCCTCCAACAAGTAGCTACTTTCCAGGACCTAATTAGGGCCAGTGAGGGCCACTATTGACTCTGAATCCAGCAGACCCTGGTTGCTAATGAGACCTCAGGAATAGAATAGAATCGCCGACACAAAAGCAGCTGTTTTTTCAGAAGTCCTTTAATTAATTCACTTTTTTTCTTTGTCTCTTTTCAGCTCCAAAGACCTGCAGCCCAAAGCAGTTTGTGTGCAAAGACGGGGTGACTTGCATCTCTAAGGGCTGGCGCTGTGATCGAGAGAAGGACTGTCCAGATGGCTCTGACGAGGAGCCTGATGTTTGTAAGTCTTATAAAGACAGTACACTACATTGTGTGTTTATTTATATATATATATATATATATATATATATATATATATATATATATATATATTGTATTGACATTTTAGGTTACCTTCTTGTGTGGATGATCCTGCTGCATATGACTTTCACAGCGGAATGAACTTTTAAACATTTAAACCATTCAGGGAAGATAATTGCAGCCTAGAGAGGAAATGCTTTTCAGCTTACTGTATGCATATCTATATATGTAATATATAATTTAAGCACCCCTAGTCAAGTGCGTTTTGGACACTTCTTTTTCACGTGGTAGATGTTTTTGCTCATTCAAGTCTTTGAATTGTGTGTATCTGGAATAAAAGCTCTCACTGCTTATCTTCTCTGATATGAATAAAAGCTGAACCTTTCATTTTATTCATCTAAAAAAAGAAGAAAAAAAAACTTAGCGTTGGTTCATGTAACATCTTCAACATATCTGTGAAGATGTTCTTTTGGCAGTGTGTGAATTATGTAGATTGATTTGACTGCCCCAGAAAATAGATCAAAAACCTGCTGTTCTTTCTTTTGAAAGAATTTTTTAGGTATGCTGATATTTCACTGTAGCATTTGATCCATCCACACACGTTCTAAACCCAGTCTTCAGACTAAGCTTGTTTCCCCGATTCGATTTATTTGGCTAACCACAGCCAGGCTGGAGAAAACAATGGGGTGTTTTATCAGCGAGTGAGAGAGGTCATTCTGCCTTTAAACAGTCCTGTCAGGCCCAATTAGGGGATTTACAAAGTTTTTCTTTTATGATAGATGTGATTTCCTTTTGCATTCAGAGCCACAGAGGATGCAGTCATGAGACAAACTGAAAGTAGTACTAAAAAAAAAAGAAAAAAAGCTGTCATTTCAAAGTCTTCATTAGAGTGTCGATGCTTTGAGGCTGAATCCCTGGGGAGGGGATGAAAGCAGCAGTGTCTTTTTGGTCAGTCTCTCCGACTGAAACGCCTGTAGTTTTCAGAGGGCTTAAGTTGGTAGGGGGGGACAGTACTGTGTGTGCGTGTGTGTGTGCGTGCGTGCGTGTGTGTGTGTGTGTGTGTGTGTGTGTGTGTGTGTGTGTGTGTGTGTGTGTGTGTGTGTGTGTGTGTGTGTGTGTGTGTGTGTGTGGCTGGAAGAGAGTGAGTGAGGCCAGGGTGCTGTAGCTGCAGTCTAGACGCAGAGACCGTATGAGCGTGGGTCTGGAAGTCATTAGAGACTCGCCCAGAGCAATGGAGAAACCTGCTGTTTTTTCACAACCTGCTCTTTCTCCCCGTTCTCATCTGTGGGCCAGCCTCCTTCCATGTCTCTATCTGGGACAGAAACAACAGTGACTCCGTATTCTGTCTCCTGCTACTCCCTCTAGCTTATGCCAAACTCAAACTCCCTCAAAAACAACAGTTCGAGGACCTAAGCTGTGGAGGGCCCTGACTTTTCAGTGTCACGGTGGAAAACCCAAGAATGAGTCAGAGAGACAAAATAAATGCCAATCCTTATCTTAGCTTCTTCTTTTTTTTTTAGAATTGAAGTGTTTTGTTGAGGTTAAAATCAGTGAGACTGTTATTAAAGAATGTGGCAAGTAAAAGTGCTTCACAAACACCTTTATCTGCTACTGTTACTGAAGGTTAAATCATCCGTCTTCATTGGAATTCGATTAAAATTAAAGTCTTTTGATATTCGGTGTATTTTTTTCTTTTTCAAGAAGCCTCTTGAAAAGACCAAAAGACCTCTGTTGTTGTGACATATTTCTTCATTACGAAGACCATGGGCGCTGTAGTTTATTGACGACGATCTACTTTTCTGAGCTGGAGAAGTTGTCACAAGGATTGAAAATGAAAATGGATTGAAATACCATATTGTCATATGTTTTATGAGCATATATCCCAAACTGTATGAACACCACCCATACACGGAGTATCAGTGGTAGTTGTATTGTTGTGATAAATGTGCTCTTTGTGAAGGTGCTTATGCAGATGCTTCTGGTTGAAAAGATGCATGAGAGAGGTTTATTTATTCACTCATGTGGATGGGGCTTTGTTAGTGTGTTGGCTATTGCCAGTGAAGTCAGTCACTGTCCAGTGCAGCTGCTTTGCCCTGCTGTGTAACCCCCACAATGCTGTTCTTTGTACCCTGGGGTGCTGGGTCAGACTGGCATAGAGGGATACTGAAAGAGTAAAACAAAAACAAAATGGTAGTCATGGCATATGACTTTTTTTATACAGCGCTTTGATCTGCATTCCTAATCAACGAACAATTGAAACACGGGAGATAAGTGTGAAGATTATTTGCCTGGCGAGCCCTCAGGTAGGGTGGAGGCTCTGGTAGAGCTGCCATCTCCTCAGGCTGTAGACTTTATTGGGGTCCTGAAATATTCCCAAGTGTAGTGAGTGTGCTCTGGAAACACAGGAAGTGTGTAACGCTGAAATGATGTCCCCTGCCCCTGGCCTGTAATAAGGACAGTTTTACAGACAGTTCCCACCTAGACTGCAATTAGCTCTTTAGGAAATGAGGCCCTTTTGTAACAGCCACTTTCAGAGTGGAATATACAATCATTCGTGATGCAATGTGCGTCTCACTGACTCCTATCAAAAGAAATGAAAGACGGTCTTGAAAAGAAGTTTTTATATTTGTATATTTGCTCAGAAATTTGGGCCACAGCAGTTGTAAAGAGATCTAATAGGGATTTATTGTTTTCTGTATATATGTTCAGTGGTGTCATTTACCTAACAATTGACTCAAAGCCAGTGTTTATACTGTTCCGATATGAAAGAAGTGATCTGTTTGATCCTGCTATTGTCTCCTTAAAGCAGCCACCATCCAGTCCAAATAGCCATCAACATGACAAGAAAAACAACCTTTGCTCAACATGAAAGAGTTGTTGGAGAAGTGTTGCCTTGCAGCACCTTGTCCCTAAAAGAACCTGATGCAGGTGTGAGAGCATGTGCACACAGTCTGCTCTCTCTCCACACACACACACACACACACACACACACACACACACTTAATTTATCTCATACAATAAAGCAAACATTATACCTTTCCAAAAAAGTTAAAAGATGCTTCATGCTTTGTTCTTCAAACGGCGATACCCAATAGTCATTTTCAGAAGACTGACGTACACACAAATATTCATGCGAGCAATACATCACACTAACAGAAGAGTGTACACCACTCTTTAATCAGCTCCTACTTCATGTGCGAATGTGTCTGCAATACCATGAAATGCCACATAAGTGAATTTATTTTGCACTAAATATGATGCCATCTCAGTAGGTTATGAGTTGTGGTGTTATGTGAGCTGATGCAGGGATATGCTGTAGATTCATTATTATTTCACGTGAAATTTGGGCAGAATGATTAAATGCTGACATATTATCTCGTCGGTATGGCTACCTTGTTATCAAACAATTGCCTACTTACACATCCAGCAGGCACAGAGCAACATTAACTTGGTGTCGTGTTTGTGGCCAACTGGTCAATGTAACACTAATATTTACTCTCTTTTTAGATCTGTGTCGGTCTCCATCAACTCCTGATGGAAATATGTGTGCCCCACTATTAACTAGTTAGTTAGCTAGTTTTTTTGTTTTTGTTTTTTGCTTGGAAGGTAGTGTACAGTTGATTTATCAAAGGTGTGCGTGTGTCTGGAAATGCTGATGAGAGAAGTTAGACTGAAACGAAACGATGAGGTTTCAAACAATGTCCTGAAAGATGTTAATACACCTTCGACAATACACATTTTTTGTTTAACTTTAGTTTATTATTGATGTTTGCCATGCCAATTTCAAGTTTCAAAACCTATGGCTTCATTTGACAAGGATAGGAGTAAATGAAAACAAGGTTATCCTTTATTTGACCACATATTTCCATCGGTGCCAAATCCATCCAAGTCGAAGATTCACAAGGGTCCCAATTTATTTTAGACAGAGTGTGTGGAACAGTAACTGTAAAGACATATAGAGAAACTGCAGAAATTATATATATATATATATATATATATATATATATATACACACATGTTTTATTTAAGGGTGCGGTGAGGCGGATGTGATCCACAGGCCACCAGTTAGCCATTTTTAGATGAGGACTTGAGGCTGGGGCATTAGAGAGGGCAAAGCTGGCCCCTTGAAGCAGGACAAGAGAGCCGGCCTGTGTTCAGCCAAGAAAAGCGTGTCAGGGGTTTAAATTTTAAAAAGACCATTATGTAATCTCAGCAGGGCTCTCTCAGAAGGGGGTGGGGCGGGACAGAGGAACCCTGGTGGGGGTGGGGGGACGGGGGGACGGGGAGCAAAGCGGAGACGAGTACAGAGATAGAGCAGGGTTTATGATGTGGTGGAATGAGGGACATAAACAATAACAATATGATAATTGAAGCCCCCCCCCCCCACCCTGCAACTTGAAGCTATAGACTCACAGATGCTGAACACCTGGCTATGCCTTGTGGCTGCTCTGTCTGTATGGCAAACTAGCTTGTAACTTATAAGTAGCGGTAATAAATGACTACGTCCCATATGCGAAATTGCATTATTGAATACACAGCCTGTCTTCTGCCGTGGATGTTTAACTTCGGTCTCCTCGGGTTTCTTGGCTTGAACAGCGATGATTACTCTCATCCTCATTTCCGACCCCCTTGGGCCTTTCCTGTCATTTGCGTAGCTGTTTTTCTACGCGATAATTACTCGTCTGTCCTTTGAATTAGTCTTCTAATGCCCTACGTAACAAATGAAAACGACTGTCTGGAGAGGGGCTTGGCGTTTCTGATGAATAAAGCTTGTCTTGCTTTCTGGGTAAGAACTTTAAGCCAAAACAGACTAAATGCCTTTCAGATATTTAGTCATTCTGGGGCAGCAGCATTGCCCCCTCTCGGCTCTTTACAAGAAAAACTTGCACAATACTAATAGTTTTAAGTTAATCCATGGTCCACTGTGAGGAAATAAGAGGCGAATGAATCAAATAATGAGTCTAAGAACCTTATTCAGTTGGCAATAGATCTATGTTTCTTCTTTCATCTGTGTGTGTTTGTGTGAGACAACAGGAGAAAGAGAGACAAAAAAGAGTTTGTCTGTGTGTGTTATTTGAACTTGTATCTCCCCTTTTATGCACAAGCTTAAGGAAATAGGTGTGCATGGGATGGATTATTTCCTTTGTGTGTATTTACTTCCTATTTCATAACCAATACCTATATGTGCTCAATCTATTTATTTGGTTGTGATATCTGGTTGTGTTGTCCTGAATGAATATTGTAATTTACTTTTCTGATAGAACTGTTTGCTTAGTGGCAGTAGTGCTGCTGTGGTTGGAGAAGGCTCAGTTTGTTGTGCTTTCGAGAGCTGGATTTAGACCTTCCTGCTTTGCTTGTCGCCCTGCCAGCCACCCCAGAAGCCCCCCACAGAAAGGAAAGAAAATGTGGTGTTGATATCTTGGAAGCAACGTGGTAAGCAGAGAGAGCCAGAGACCATCAAGTGCAGAGAGGGCACACAGTCTGCCACCAGGGTGAAAGCCAGCGACGCTTATAATAAAGAGCATTCATGCTGTCAGCTTGTATAAAAACATTGTTAAACTGAGGTGTGATTGCCTGGACAAAGGGATTTCAGGGAGCTGTAAATAAACCCACTGTAGTAGTTGTGAGGCACTCACAGGTGTGGTTGGAGTGGCAGGTTAATGTGTTGTTTTCCACCTGCAGAGTGAAGTGTTTATAGGCTAGCTGTCAGAAATAAATAGTGTTGTTACCAAAAAAACAAATGTTGCCCTCGGTGCTCTGCGGCGAGCTGTTGCTGTGCCTGCTCTTTTGTTGCCTGTGATCTTTTTTGACAAGATTGTGTTGAGTAGCAAAATCAAAATAACACACTTCCATGGTAGCCACTGTGCTCTGCTGTTGTTGCGTCTTGTTTTTTTCCCCTCTGTGCTGTGTCCTAGTTGTTTGGAGTTTCGTTTCTTTGGAAGGACAGATGAAGGATCGAGGTCGAGGGGCGCTTCGGGCTGCCTGGTCAAGATTCGGGTGCTGCGTCCAAGAATATGTCATGTGGGCCGAGAGCTTCACAGGGAGGGCCAGCCGGTTTGTGGGGACGTGGCCGTCAGTGGTCAGAGAAACCCAGTATTAGTATGTCATTAAGAGGTGCTGGCAGCAAACTGGTGCAATACTATTTATTCATGAGGTATATTTATGGATCAACATGTTAAATTATTCAGCTATATGTGGATGGTTGATGTCTGGGAAAATGATTATTTTTAATTATCTTGCTTGTTAGTAGGATATGTAAGTGTAGCTCTGCCATTGTTTATGGTGAAATAGTTGCCTCGTTGCTCTCTAGAGTTGCCCTCCTTCTGGCTGGCATAGAGTCCCTTTTATGTTTTAGCACTGGCAGTGTCTTGTTATTTCTTTGTGTGTTTGTTATTGGTTGATTAAGCATTGTGTTGACTTGCATATGGAATGGAGGCATGAATTAGTGAATGGAAAATCCCAACAGCCTGACAAGCTTTGGGCACGGGCACAGCCTGATCCAGACCCAGATCCTGACTCCTCAGTCAGCTGGGCCTCCTTTCTACCACTGGAGAAGAAACACACATCAAGAGACCGTTTAGATGAATAATTTGTACTTATGAAAGAAAAAACTCAACAGTCATGAAAGTATGAACGGTCCTAGGCTAGCAAGGAAAATGTGTCTAAAGTATGAATACTAAAACAGCATATAATTAGAAAGTGCCAGCTCCCCCTTCATCACTGTGTCCTTGTGGCCCTTGCCATGTTGCCGGCTCTCCCTCCAGGTGGCCGTGCCACAGTTCAGATCAGGCTTAGCACGTGGCGCTGCTTACAGCACTGCGGCTCAGCCTGCTTTGTATAGGGGGTGGGGGTGGGGGGGCGGGGGGGCACAGCCGATTTGTGTGATCCAAACAATGGCCTTAGTTCTCTTGCCCCCCCCCCCCCCCCCTCTTTCGGCACTCCCACTGCCCTCACTCCCTAGTACTGGAAAAGTGCATGTGATCTACCTCTATGTGTAGCGGCTTAAATACTGGTGTCTGAAATCCATTATGCTGTCTTGTTTTGATAGATGCTTAGAGAAGAAAGGCTTTGTTTGGTGCTCTAATGGGGATTTGGTGGCCTGCAGAAAAGTATCCATCAGGTGTTCATAGTGAATAGGTTGATATTGAAGTTTGAAGCTGTTTGCGTCTGTTTGTACTTAGACAAATTTGTTGTATCAGACAGATCTATGGAGAAAGTGAATTCTGTCCTGGTATCTGCTTACGTCTCTATGACGTATGTAGCAGAGAAGTGAAGCCTTGGAACAATCTCAAGCTCTCCATAGGAAAAGAATAGTTAAATGTCCACCCTTGGTTTTCACCCACTGGCTCTGAGACAAGGATAGCCTGTATGGGTCGATGATGGGAACACCAGGATGATTTTCCTTTTCCTTGGGCGCTCTAATTGAGCTACAGAACAGAATAGTTGAAGCTGTACCAGCCAGCCTGTGTAGATCCTTCACTGAACCATTCAACAAGCTGTGTAGAGAAACAGAGCAAATAGAAACTTCTCAAAGAGAAAACGGTTTGGGCCTGCTAACCTGGCTCACTCACAGTAGAGGAATGTTGAATAAAAGACCCTGTTTAATTCAAATTAGCAATGCCTTTTCCACGGCGGCCCCGTCGACCGCTGCCAGCTCGCTTAAGAATGAAGCCTTGTGGGGCTCTGTCCACTTCCTGTGGATGAGGTGTTCCACTCGGTCTTCTATGTCTACTCTCTTCCTTTCTCTTTTTCTCTCTTTGTGTCTCACTCTGTTCGTTTTCCACACACTGCCCTCCGTCTTAAACACTTACTGTAAATGGGTCAACAGATGTTGGAAGAAAAATGATGGGAGGAGATAAAGAAGGGAAGAGAGAGAGTGAAGAGGAAAAGGGAAGGCCAACAGTTTGACTTAGCACATGGGCTGAGAAAAATGAGGCTTTTATAGAAGCAAAAGTTCATGCATCAAGAAAAAGAAAAGGAAGGAAGAAGGTCATGCATTTTTCTTACATTTTAGCAACTTTCTAGTTCAAAAAAAGAAAGAATTATGCTGCATTAGCTTTCCTGCTGAGAGTTGGATGAGAATATCGATACCGCTTTCATTTGTATGAAAATAGAGCAAGCCGGGTGCAAACTTAGTTCATCAACATAAATATTGGAAGCAGTGGAAAACAGCTAGCCTGGCTCTCTTTTCAAAGCTCAAAAATACCTTCTTACTTCTTTAAAGCAGACTAATTAATAGGTAATCATGTTGTATATTGGTTATTTAAACCATCAGCCATTGAGACCACTGCTAGGTTCCCAGGCCACCGGTCACCGCGAAAGAGTTCAAGCACTGGAGTCCCCTTGAAAACAGAAATTTTTGGTCGTTTGTCTAAGAAATAAACACACAAAATACAATGTGTTAATGGGTGAGCTTTAGAAATACCGGTAAGCAGATTATTGAACCGGGGTAGCCTTGTGCTTTCTTTGTACTGAATGTGCCAAAATACAATTACTGTCCCCGGCAGGTATACAGTTCATCAGTCGTCTCACAGTCCGTCGACTTGGACAGTGGTGACAGCAGTTTGGACATACAGAACTGAGGTGTTGGCAACACATAGACTAGTTGGACTTAAGGACAGACGTTGTGCTGAGTCATTGGTCCTTTTGTGAATCAAAGACTGGTCAGAGTCACAAGGCAGGGAATGTCATCCAGAAAAAAAGAGTTCAGTAAGGCCATTAAGTCGAAAAGCCCTTGCGGCTTGTGCAGTGATTTTCGCAATACATTCACTTCTATATGGAGTTAAAGCTGCAGAGATTTAGTGTCTTGAAGGGAGCAGTTATGGACAAAGTTTGGATTCCAAAGTCTTCTCTTTGCACATACTACTATAATACCAGGCCGACGTGTCACTACACTGGCGTACTTATTGTTGATGTTTTACCTCTGGGATGCTCGTGTGCATGCTGTGAAGGTGGATAATCCAACTAGGATAATGGTGTGTTTGTAGTTCCTGTTAGTTTTCTCTAGTGGCCATCTTTTGCTGCCACAATGGTTCTTTGAATTTCTGCCTTGCTAAGTTGGCAAGAGAAAAAGATGAATATAAATCCATGATAGATGAGAAAGGGAACGCTGAGCTGTTGGGAAACAAGGTAAAGGAACAAAACAGCTTGCATTAGGAAACGGGGGGAACAGATGAAAGAAAAACATGCCTGTTTTCTTGAGCAAATCATTCAGGATCAGTTTGTCTGCTACATGCAAACTATTGTGATTTTTTTTTTGTGCTTGCGGACATGGTAGAATAAGAGCTTACACAATCTACTTGCACAAAGTCTTCTCTTTTTCCAAAAATTTCGACACGCACCTCTGATTAATTACTGCAAAGTGCACATTCTCTGCTGAGTCAGACAGATACTGATGTGTCATTATGAATTTAGTTACTAAGTGAAGGTTTATACAACTAACTTCCTCACTTTATAGTCCATCTGTTGCTCCAGGCCTTCAAGGCCAGGGTCATCTTTGATTGCCACATGGAGAAATGTCTGATGATCTGCTTTTAGGTTTTCATAGCCAGATTGTTTGCTGCACACCCACTGCAGGTTACTTCTGTCTTGTATCTGGGTGTATAATGCTTTGGGATAAGGCCCACCACAATTGTGCCATCCACAAATATGAAGTAAACTGATTTGCACTTACATGGAGAGATGCTATTGAAACGTTTCTGTGTTTCTTCAGTCTGACAATTATGTTGTCAGACACGCATAGTCGCGCCGTCTGTCAGAAAATCTGTCTTCCACCGGCAGGAGGAAAGGGCAGTGTTTTACAAAGATTGATTTGAAAGTATTTCTGCGTTACTGATCAGTTTATAGTCGAGACAAAATAGATGAAAGAGACAAAGGGAGATGACAAGGATCCCAAGGTAAGATCAATCTTAGGAAGTACATGGTACTGTACTGTACGTGCCCACATGGCTCCAAACAAACCCACTTGTAAACCGGGTGTGTGGAGTTACAGAGCTGGAGCTGTGTTCACAGATAAGGTGCTGCAGTGCAATTTTGGTGTCCATTTTTGGCACGACAGTGTGTGTTTCTGTCCGCTGAGAATGGTTCTTATTGCAAATCCAATCAGAAAGAAACATTTTAGTGACTTCAGTTGACAGAGGCACACACAGACCTCTACAAAGACAAACCAGGGCAAGTTGAGTTCTGCGTTACTTTGATGTGCTGCACAACTGAGTCTAGTACACATCTTATATACATCAAACTAAAGTTAATAATGCTCATGAAAACTACTGGATGCTTTTCTGTTTCAGTTGATTTAATATGTGTAGCCATTTTGCAAGAATCATACATATGTTGGATTATCTAGTCTCTAATTTGATTTGTGTACTGCATACAATTAGCCTGTGTAAAATTAATAGATAACTAAATGATCGATAATGGGAAACATTAACAGAACCACGGTTAAAGCACATTTTTGTTCACATTTATTCATATATACAAAGGATTATTATGCTACTTGCCTTTTCAGTCAACCATAATGATGTGTGTCATCCGCAGGTCCTCACAGCACCATATCACGGTGCCCTCCCAATGAGTACCAGTGTGGAGGAACGGATCTCTGCATCCACATGAGCAAACTGTGCAACGGGGCTCCAGATTGTACTGACGGCTGGGATGAGGGACCACACTGCAGAGGTATCACTGTCACACACACACATAAGGGATATGCAATATGAATGTAAAAGAGTGTTCTGGTAAATAATACAATTCTTTCCGTAGTGCATCCTTTCTGTGTGAAAGAAATGGGTAATATGGAGTCTGACTGGATTTCTGTTGTTCTTTTGTTGCTTTCTTATTGTTCAGTTCTCACCCCTGAAATCTTCACACTGAAGACACAGTAACAGAACTGATTTACCAAACCAACGTGAAAATATTGTGGTTGTTTTTGTTCTGTATGCTGTTTGTAGACACAACCAACTGTATGTTTGACTCCCTGTTGACATTGCTCAAAACTAAATTTATAGTGTATATATATATTGCTTCCACACAACTCTCAACTGGAGATAGCTGAGCCGGTGGCTCGCAGCTAACAGAGATAACAGTGCTAACAGAGATAACATAGATAACAGAGCTGACATAGATAACAGAGATAACAAAGATAACAGAGATAACAGAGATAACAAAGCTAACAGAGATAACAGAGATAACAAAGCTAACAGAGCTGACAGAGCTAACAGAGCTGACAGAGCTGACAGAGCTAACAGAGCAAACAGTGCTGATAGAGCAAACAGTGCTGATAGATCTAACAGTGTTTACCTGAGGGTACCAGAGGTTGGGTGCTATGCTTGTGCCACAACGCTGTCAATCGGGATGGCGTTATCAGGTATAACCAGCGTATTAGCGCTGTGCAGTGAGGGTACGCTCACGTGCACTAACATGCACTAAAAGCCAGGCACAGTGGGCTATGTCAACAAAGCAAGGAGAAGCTTGGATTATAACACACAGAGTGAGAGTGACTTTATTCTCATTACTCCACTATATAGTTGCATAGCAACTAGCTGTTTGCTGCTGAATGCACTGAATAGTGTATGGAATATATTTAATAAATTATTTTAACAGAGTAAATTAAGGAAGTCATCATTTTGAAACCCGAAACTGGGAAGCAATTTATGATGACCCTAACGAATACAATTTCCTTTACAAGAATGTGCTGATTAAGTTGACCACACCAAGAAAAAACAGAACTTGATTTTGCAAAAGACTGTAACATCTTCACTGGATAGAGGATTATTACAGGGAAGGGTGAAGGTTTAAGGAACCGAGGACTTCCTCTATGTGGGAGTCATGTGTGTCAAAAGGTGAGGAAAGGTACATCACTGATGATAGACAGTCAAATACTGTCCATCATGCTGCTTTGTGGCCTAATACTGGTCACATACAGTAAATGTTTGAATAGCCAGCAGGCATCATTGCTACAGCTTCACTACTAACCCTGAAGTATATAATAATGATGGATTTCCAAAACTGCCTTTCCCAACCTATACAAAATCAAACAACTAAGAATCTTACGGACCAAAGTAAAATGTTGAATAATATTTTCATCCCTAAGCTCTAAAATCTTGATCGGCACTGCGTGCAAAATTAAATACCTAATCCTTCTTTCCTGAGTGTCAATATTTTCCTTTACTGGGGCAGGCACCTGTCTTTTCTCAAAGAAGAAATATCTATTTTTTTTTCATCTCCCCTCTACACCTTCAGTTAAAAAAATGAGTTAGGATGAAATATGTACTAAACAAACACAGAGAGAGGCTTGGGAAAGGACATCAAACTTTCATGTACTTTCAGGCTGGCTGGACTTTGAGGTGGGAGTGAACTTCTGTGTGTGTGTGTGTGTGTGTGTGTGTGTGTGTGTGTGTGTGTGCATGTTTTATAATCACCACAAATATCTGTCCACAGGTGGGGGCGCACCAACTTTCTGGCGACAAACATGGGGTCCATGCTTATTTCAGGGTTTTAGTTTCAGGTTAAAGGTTAAAGGTTAGAATTAGGTTAAACGGTTACCGACTCATGTGTCTGTAACATAAATATCTCTCGTGGACATCTTTTGTTTTCTAAGGGGTCATCTGATTGATATGAGTGGTGTGCACTCTGAACCAAAACAGAGTAATTTTCTATACTTTTATTTGCTTAAAATAAATATGTTGTGGTATGTGTCACTGTTGGTTGTTTACATTGTTGCCCATGTTGGTTTTCTAAACACATCTCGGTTGTTCAGCGCTCAGACTTGTTTTGGAAAATTCCAGACATGTCTTTAATTTGAACTGTGGTTGTCTCAGCAAGCCTCTGGAGTGCAGCAGGAAGACTTGTAGACTTGTATACTTGTATAATATTCAATGCACTGTACGGATGTTTATTCTCATATAATGCAGATCACTTAAAAGTCTGGGATAATAGCGAAAAATGAACAGAGAGAAATTTACAGATTTTTGTGGTTTAGCTTTTTCTTGCTCAGCAGTTATAGCTGTTTTGGAGCTTTTCAGGTTCAAGTTTAACTTTATTATTGATTTAGGAAACTCATTTAGTGCAGAAATACGACATGCACAGTACAGTACTGCACCAAAACGGTGGGCTTTTGTTTCTTTAATCTTGAAAGTGTGGGGATATTCTTGATGCCTCTTCTCTCTCCCCGGAGGTGCTGTGTAAGTGTGAATTGTCTGCCAGTGTTTTCTGGGCAAAGTGAATCACTTGTGACTGATAGATCTCCTCCTGGTTTGACACGACTGTGTCTGTTTGACTATGACTCACTGTGTCTTGATTTATATCTCACAGGATGTGCAGTGCACTGTTGAAAACTCTGCTGAGATTCCATTATGTGTCGGTCAGCTGACTGTAAGGTGTGATTGTAGCGGGTTGTGTTTGTGCCCTTCTTTGTTTGATGTGTGTGTGGCCTTGGATATGGTCTGGGACAGCGGGAAGGTATTGATTGTTGGTGCAGGGCTGAAGTATTTGTTGATTTCTGTTGTTGCTTTCCATTTACAGATTTTGTATCAAATATTTGTTTTACTTAAAGGAACAATCCACCCTAACGTCACTTAACAGGATGTCATATTTCAATGATTTAAAACATAAAATTGAAAACCACATTTAAATGTCACCAACTTAGAATCAAAGAATTAAAAGTATTTCTTTCTAGACTCATATTTTAATTTGCTGACATTCAGCAATTGCACATGTAACTCATTTAATGATGGAAACAGCATTATTAGTGGATTTATTGATTATTATAATATACTAATAGGTATATAAAATAAAAATATTTATATAACACTTATCAAAACAAAGTTTTAAAGTAAAGTAAATACAATCCAACACATAAAATATAAAACAATAAAAAATAATTTCAGCAGACACCATCACTTACAACAAAGATTTTAAAGAGGATACTGAGTCTGAGCATCTCAGGTGAATGCCCGTCACCTTTTATGATCTTGATGGGTTCATTTGCTATTCACAAAAAATGTAGAAGCTCAAAGCCTCACCTGTATTACCTTGAATTCTTTAAGACAACTTTGTTTTCCTCGCATGCCTCCACAGCGAACAAAGCATAAAAAACGGAGAAAAGTCTTGATGAACTGAAGTAAATGAGAGTTGCAACGTTTAACAACAGTAAAACTATTACTACTAAAACTCCTCTCACACAACTGGTGCAGTATAGTCCAAGTCTTATTTATCCAGTCGTATGCTCACTACTTTCCAAATACATGCATCTTCGCTGAAACCTTCCTATATACACCTGGTTGCAGGGATGTTTTGATATAGTTTTGCTGTTGTTAAACGCCACGGTTCCCATTTACTCCAGTTCATCGAGACACTTGTCATGTGTTTTTGGTGAAGTATTCCTTTAATTGGTGTGATGATGCATCAGCTTGCATTAGCTACTATCTCTACTACTTTTGTATTAAGCCGTTATTCACATATGATCCTGTTGTCGGCTTGAATAAGTGACACATTCATTCAATAGATGTTTTGTTTTTTGTTTTCCGGGACAAATCTAGGAACTCTATCTGAGAGGTGGTTTGTTTCTGAGAGTCAAACTACATCCAGCCACACTTACTGTAGATCACATCTTTTGCCAGTTCTAGTGCTGATGGTGACTTGATTGGTAACTAATGTGACGCTGAATGTTTTGTGCTTATTATTTATATGCGCCTCATCGCCAGGAGGAGGCCGTAGAGAGTATAGTTCAACAATTTGGCTCAACGCATCAAGTATTAATGCCCTTCAGCACTCTGCTAAACTGTAAATATTCCACAGAAAGTGTACAATGGCAGCTTCAGCACCTGCTGCTGTCACCTACAGGCATGTCTGTCTTCATGTCTTCTGCCAGATAGTACCCAGTAGGGTGGATGAAATGAGTGATCACAGTATAATCTGTGGGTTTATAGTGGCATGTTGAATGGATTATTACAGAATTATGCGCAAATCCAACCTCTATCAGAACCACTGATGCAGTTATTTGAGCTCAATAACTCAATAAGTTGATAACAGGAAAGAAACATGAATAAACACCTTATGTCTTAAGTCACTACTTTATACAATTTTGTCTTTCCATGCGCATTACTCCAAAAACTCATTCCTGTCTTCTGTCCCCCTCCCCTCTGTTGTCTCCCTCCAGAGTTTATATCCAACTGCTCGCTCTGGAGTTGTCAGGAAAGCTGTGCAGTGACTCCAGCAGGGCCTGCTTGTTACTGTAAGAGTGGTTTTGAGATCAGCGCAGATGGAAAGACATGCAAAGGTGAGTTTGTTTAATGGCCACCCTCTGTGATAACCGCAGTGCAGTGTATGCTGCAAGTATTTAACAAATCTGGAAAAATAGTATATCTTTGTATTTTATTCCTGCTGAAATAAGATAAATGAGCTCGCTTACCTTGTCCGATAACAGTGTTTACTCAGGTTCTGGAGAAGCTGAATTAAGTGCAGAGCACACAGTGGGTAGTTCAGGGGCCCTGGGAATGTGCTGCATTTCGCACAAAAGCCTGTTTAGAAACATTCATATCTTAGCAGATAATACAGATAATAGAGGAGTCACAGACATTGATGAGCAACAACCTCACCGAGACAATGGTTGGTTTTTAATAAGTTAAATCAGCATTTTTATTTCTCATCCGCAATAAGTCTTTTGTATTTTCACTTC
Source organism: Ophiodon elongatus (assembly GCA_016806645.1). Lineage (NCBI taxonomy): Eukaryota > Metazoa > Chordata > Actinopteri > Perciformes > Hexagrammidae > Ophiodon > Ophiodon elongatus. Next base: position 1,522,744 of record JACSYO010000471.1, read on the forward strand.
GTAAAAATTCTAAACTAGAATGTGTTACTTGCTATACCCTAATAAGACCATCTGTGGTTTCTGTGGTTCAGATTATGACGAGTGCAGTTTGTATGGGACCTGCAGTCAGTCCTGTATCAACTCTGAAGGCTCCTACATCTGCTCATGTGTGGAGGGCTACTTGTCGCAGCCAGACAACCGCTCATGCAAGGCCAAGAATGGTAAGTAAGCCAACATCAGCAGGACATCAGTTTTGACTGAGACTATGCGAATGTTCTCTTCATGTTCCTCCTGTCAACCATTAGTTATGTTTATGTCACGTTCCAGTGCCAGTAGAGCGTCTGCCTGTCCTGCTGATCGCCAACTCCCAAAACATCCAGGCCACCTCCCTGAGCGGCACCACGGTGCACAGCCTGCTGTCCACCAGCACCAAACAAACCACAGCCATGGACTTCCTCTACGCCCAGGAGACTGTCTGCTGGATCCATGTAGGAGACGCCCCCTCATCCACACACCTCAAATGTGCCAAGATTCCCAATCTGAAGAGCTTCACAGAGGAGAGAGTCATCAACATCTCCCTCAGCCTGCACCGTGAGTACACCACAGCAGGGCTCATAGAGAAAAACATAGACCTGCTCCACTCTCCAGAAAATGTATTTTTAAATAAAATTCATTACTCCCAACGCATTTTCTTGGTCTAATATGACTGTGATTGCCTGATTAGAAAATGTGTGAGAAGCACACTTTTCCTCTTGCTTCATATACAAAGGAGGAAGCATGTATTTGTATAGCATTTCATTCATAAAGGTCCATTCCATACTTGCATGTAGGTCTGGCTAAAATGAGGCAGAGACTTGATAGCACAGATGTGTGAAGATGAAAATACAACAGCACAGCAGACATCCAATTTGCCCACAGCTCCTTCAGCACCTTGAAACTATCAAATAGGCTGACTAGAAGTTTGTTTCGACACACACACACAATAAAAAAAAACACATCCAAACCGTAATCACTAGAAATATGTCTTTACATAGCCAGGTAAACGCAGTAAAAGCACATTGAACCACATTTTTTCAGGTTTGTTTTTGGTTTAGTTGCTATCGGATGCAATCGGAATTTAGATGTCTGCTTCAGTGACGTTCATCTAGCAAATCAGAATTTTAAGTAATTCTGATTCACCTTTGGCCTTCCAAGGTCTACCCCACCTATCAGTAGCAAAGCCCACTCTTTGTGCTACAGCCCTCAGCTGATCCTCACCTTGATTTATTATGTTTGTCTGGTTTGCATCCTTTCAAGATGGCGATTTGGCCGGGCTTGTTGGTCTGAATTACTTCAAATGTGTTTCACTTTAGAGTCAAATGTAAACAGGTGGAGAAAAAATGTCCAGAAATGTAGCCAAAACTGAACTGAGCTTCAATACCTACGTGCTTGTGCGCAGCCTGTGAGTCATAGATGTTGTGGCGGCACATTAAAAGCAGCTGTGTTTTTCCATGGCTTAAGTTTCGTTTCAGAAAGAATCTCTTCTGTAAAAAGGAAACTAAAAGATAGATCTTGGAGATCTAAGGCACACGAATGAGTGCAGACGTGCGTATGTGCGTGGTCCTGAGTGTAGCACGCTGGTCAAAAGCCTCCACACCCACTTCTCTTCCCTCTGTTTATCTCCTGGTTGCTTCAAGTTCCTAGCGGTGTTGCGGCCTGGTTTTCGGGCTCCGTGTCTTCACTGTGAATCAAAGGGAAAGTACAGAAACAACACATTTATCCACACAGAGGCAGCAGGAATGCATCATTGTATCTTTTAGGAAGTCGGTTGACAGATGATTTATAACTATCTGCATTGTCATACTAATCCGCAAACATTCATTTAATGTCTTGACCTTGAATTAAAACAGCATTTCACTCACTCGCTTAGTCATTATGTTCATATGCTCTGCCCCGTCCTTCCTGGTTCTCTCCACAATCCCTTAACTCCACTTTTGATCTGTACACAACACTTGGGGTGTAATGTAGACATACTTTAATTGTATTGAATCATATAGCTCAGCTTTATTCCTCTCCTTTCTCTTTCTTTGTTGCATACTTGGGTACAAGTATTGTGACCTATCACATTCACTCAGCAAGCAGCTGCTCCTCTCCGTTGACGTTCCTTTTCCATGCGACTAAAGAATGCATTAAAATGACAGAAATTACTTTCTCAGCGTAGACCATCACAGAAAATGAAAAGGCCGAATCATGTCAGTCGGGCAGCTCTGTCTTGCACATGCTCGCAACAGTGCGGTGTAACTGTCATTTGGAAATATGTTAATTTCAAACCAGATAATATCAGGCAAGGTTCAAATGATGGAAATTATGCAAGAGGCATTTTGGTGTCCCTCATTATTAAGAGGAAGATTGAGCCTGATGCACCTCTCCGTCTGTTTTGAGCCTTGCTAACGCCACATCTGTTATTGGCAAATTATTCAGTACAACCCTTAATTAATCAGGCTCATACAGGAAAAAAAGACATTATAACAGCCTCCTCGAAATTACAGCAACATTGCTACACTGTTATGAAGAATTCCTATTTGGAAAAACATGTATTTGCGCTTAACTTTATGATTTAAGTAGGATTATCACTGTTGCTATAACCATGCAGCTTTAACCAGAACCGTAGCAATTTAAGGACCAGAGGAATTTGCAGGAAATTCCAGCAGCTTCAGCTGGTTTCTCCACGGCCGCCCCCCACACACAGTGCAGCTTAGACATGATGTGCAGGACTGATGATGTAGGATTAAAGCTGTATTGCTGAAATAAGGAAGCAATTGAAGGACACTGCACTTCCTGTAGTGATAATATTACTATTTTCATGTCAGTATGTGTATGAGTAACATGAGAAGAAGATGTTTTGGCCTTTTGATTGTTAATGAGATAAATTGAGAGAGAAAATGAAGTGTTGGTTGTTTCCTGGCGTGATTGTTTTTGCACAACAAACCATATCTCAGGGGTAGATAGGCGCTAGATATGACACAAAACATAGAAAAGAGTATAAGCCTTTTTATTTCTGATGACGTCGACAAACAATGTCAGGAACATATCCGACCATGGAGAGGACCCCAAATACTTAACGTCAGCGCAAAAAATATATACAACGCAAAAGGGCGGATTTTTCTCATCTGTTCCCGTCCCTGATCTGGAGCGACTTCCCAGACAGCAGAGTTGCTCTTTTGGACCGGCTACTGGCGTGTGAGCGTGACAGAATAGGAGGAGCAGGTTTATGCTTACAGTCAACATGGAAGGAGCCAGCAGCGACCAATGGCAGAGGTGAACATACAGGAAATGATGCGCGTGTGGTTGGAGTGACTCATGACCTCAGTATGCCACAGATGAGTTGTCCAGATGTGTCCCCCCCCCACCAACACACACACACACGCACACGCACTCTGTCACGCTCTCACTTTCATTACATTCCCTTTTGACTTTTCTTTTTTACTCCCACTTTCCTCTTCCAAATTTCATGAAACATACGCTTACTCTCATTCTATATTTGTCAGTGTATGTTTCTTGCAATTGCTAATTATACCAGTCACACACGTCATACAAAGGTTGTGATGTAAGCCCCACATGACACTTTTTTTCACTACTTTTAGCCCTTATTAAACAAAAAATATAACATGCTCACAACTAAAGCAATAACATGCTGTTGTTTTGCAAGCATAATGTCGACCATAAACCAATTCAGTTAAATGTGTTAGCATGCTAGCAGTTGCTAATTAGTACCAAACAAAGTACAGCTGAGGATAATGGGAACCAAACTATTGGGCCAACTAAAATGTTGACCTGATGGCGCTAGATGAGGTATGAAGGGATTGCCAAAGTGATTGCTGTCCATCCGAAGGGAAACATACAAATTACATGGTAATACGTCCAAAAGTTGTTCCGATATTTCAGTCTGGACCATGGCTAAAGAGCCAGATTAAACATGGATTATACATCAAAGACATTTGCTGTTGTTTTAAGGACTCTAACACATGAACCATATCCAATTAGCATTATCTAATAATTTGTCCTCATTATTTTCTATTAGATGAAGCATATTCTGAATGAGCTGCGCTTGTCAGACATAATTTATTGGAAACTGTGTTGAGGAGTGACCCACTGCAGCAGGAAACAATCATCAAGTGCATATAGTACATCCAATATAGATGGAAATCAGTTCAATCAGTTGTTTCTAACATATGGGTGCTGCTAGCTCGTCCCAATGGGAAAACTAGAAATGAAAGATAGATATAAAGTTCAGTTGTACTAGATGCTGATGCTCCACACTGTGCACAGGAGGGCTGATCCCAGAGCAGTCACTAAGCCTCCCTTCACTGCTTGTACTGTAAGAGCTACAGTACCTGCTCCCCCTGCACAGTGAGCCACAGTGTGCTGCTTAACACAGACACTGGCCTGAAATCTCCTTAAGAGGTCATGTGCTGTTAAAAGGCAAGCCAGTCAGCACATTTTCAAATCTTCTCTCCATTCAACACTGTGCTCAGCTTTAAACATCCCTCTCTCTCTCTCTCTCTCTCTCTCTCTCTCTCTCTCTCTCTCTCTCTCTCTCTCTCTCTCTCTCTCTCTTTCTTTAGCTCTCTCTCTCTTTCTCTCTTTCTCCTTTTTCACACATTGAAGGTACTATATGGACTTTTCAAAAAATTCTTATTATTAGTATCACCGGTGGCCCTTCAGTGAACTGCAGTCAACATTCTGTTGCATTAGTTAGCCAAATGGGGGTTTGGCTGGATGGGCTTAACTAAAAAAACCTTTTTTTGTGCTTCCATGGACTTTGTGTTGTGGTGGGTGCCGGTGGTTTGTTGATGTTAGCGGACTAAATAAATAAAAATAAAATGGTCTTAAGAACACTTTTTGAAGGCCTCTTCTCGGAATTGGTCCTGTGCTGTACACCGTCTGATTTATTTGTCAACATCATCATAGTTTATCAAGACATTCCTCGTGGTACACTTATCTACATACACATACAGTATATATCGCATTAAAAAAGGTGAATGATAATTTAGTTTTTATGGTAATGTGGATCTTTCAGATGAATTTGAAGAGTGCCTTTTTGGTTTGCATGTTCCACATTTAATCATAACTGTGTCATGCAAGGTGGGACTCACACTGTTCTGGTCTTTGTCTCGACTTGGTCTCGTCCTGCCCTGGTCTTGGTCTTGACTTGGTTTCAACTCCTCAACGTCTTAGTCTTGTCTCGGTTTTGATACACTCTTGTCTTCGTCATGACTTGGTCTTGGTTTAGGAGGTCTTGACTACAACACTGGTTAGTGCTGTAGGGGAGCTGAAGAGAGGCAAGGCACTTGTGAGCGTCTATAAACATCACATCCTTTGGATTTTCCTGGCAAATCCGTCTTGAATCCTTTATAATAATCGCTAACAGACTGTTATAGGCAACCGTGAATGTCTGGGAAAGGGCTCAGTTTTTAAGTTACATTACAGTCCGTTCACATATTGGCAATATAAAACTATTTAACCTTGAACCATGAAATACATTTTAGTCACTCTGGATCTTAACAGAACCACACTTCTTTTTGTTGTTTTTCAATTCTCCCCCTCGCCTGTGTGTTTCTAGTGTGACGTCGTCACCAGATGCTTGAGGGAGTGTGGGAGGTTGGCGAGGGGAAGTGGGGGTTGGGGTGTATGAGCGGATGGTGTTAAAGCTTCAATCATAGTTTAAACGTGACAGTTCACAGGTATCAAAACCAAATTTAAAAGTAATGCCACCGATATTACACTGTTGATCCTCCTGCGTACTAAGCTCTGTGGACGCCTGTGAAGATATATGCCCCTTACTTGTCCTCCTACATACAGTTATTGGAGCAAAACTCTGCCTAGCTTTGCTCCATTTAGCAATGCACTTTAAATACATTATCTAGACAGTCACTCGGCTGTTGTTTTTCTTAGACCAACAGGGAGCAGAGAAATGAACGAGGAAACACATAGAAAACAAGTTGTTTAGACAGAGGAGGGAAAGAATGAAGACGGCGGTCGGTTGTGTTTTTTCAATTATGCTGTGTTGTTTTTTATAGCATAGTTTGAGACAGACAGAGCTGCAGTTAATGAATCCAGACTGTTTTCCCACCTCTGGAGAACAGACAAAGGGGAGGGATAGGGGGATGATGCATGGAGGAGGAGGAGGAGAGACAGAATGGGAGGAGATTGAAAAGCCTTCACTGGAGCCATTTCTGTTAAGCGGAGGTGGAGGAAAATGGAGAGCGGGTGGTGTCAGAAAGCAAGGGACAGATATTTCTTCAGGTCTTTCAGTAACCCCGCCTACCCCCTTTGTTTACCCATTGCTTAATCAGTGAATCAGTGTGTTGTGGGGCAGCTGGAAGCATTTAAACCGAGAATTCTGTGTTAAAAATTAAGAGCACCTTTGGGAATATGGCCCCTGATTCCCATAAACCTCAGAAATGCTGCTGCACAATGGCCAAGTTTCCCTAGTGGAAATCAGATCTCTCTCCCCCGTTCTTCTCTTCTCTGTCTTCTTTCTTTTCTTCTCACTTTTTCTTCCTTTGCTCTCCGTCCATACGCATTTTTTCTTTTATTCGTTTTCCGCTTTTACTTGAACCAAAATATTTGAAAGTGATCCCTCTCGCTCCCTTTGCTATCCTGTGCTCTTCAGAGAAATGTGTCAGTTTCTCTAAATACAGAGGGTTCCTCTGGAATTACAGTCAGATTTATTGGTCCATAGCAGGTAAGCTCTCACTATGGACACTTTTATTGCACTCTTATGCCAAGGAATCTGCTTCGTCATTTCCCCCCACTCAAGCTTTTCTTTCCGGGTTTGAGAAACCGATCCTCTTGTCTCCCCTAAATCATCACAGTGACTTGCTCAACCTGGTAAACATACCACCATATTAAACCTCCACCCTTAGCACTGAGCACTGCATGACCATGGACTCCTGCAGCACGACTTTGGCCCTATATCTGAGGTGTTTGTGTATGTGTGTCAGTAGGTGTGTGTGGATAGTTCTGTGGAGAGTAGAGCTTGTGGCAGCTGTGAAAATACAAGTCGTGTGGTTTGTGAAACCCTCCTCCCATCTCTCTTTCTCTTTCTCTTTCTTTCTCTTTCTTTCTCTCTCTCTCTCTCTCTCTCTCTCTCTCTCTCTCTCTCTCTCTCTCTCTCTCTCTCTCTCTCTTTGGTCATGCAGACATATAGTTTTCATTCCCTGTGTTAAGAATAATATTTATAGGTACGACAGTCAGTGCTGGAAGAGGTATTTAGATATTTGCTTACATACAAGTTGCAATACCACAATGTGAAAATACTCAGGAAGTAAAAGTCTTCATATCATCTTCAAAATGCTACTTAAAGTGGCTTTAATAAATATTTGTATATTAACAATGAATCACAGGACTGCTGTGTGAAAGGGTTTACTTGTAGTGGAGAACCAACAGATAATTGTCACTGACTGTGTAAAAGTGTGTCAAAATATGTTATTGCAGGTTCATTCCAAGTACTAACTAAGTTGGCAGACCCAACACTGTCATGTTATTATATATTTTTGGATTATTGTTACTGATGCTAACTATTGTATATACCGTTGAGTAGTCCAATATTTTGTATAGCAATGCATGACATTTTAAATGTTCATTACAGAATTTTAAAATCTCAGTTTGCAAAGTAACTAGTAACTGCAGCTGTTAAATGAATATTGTGGCATAAAAAAGTAAAATATTTTCCTCTGAAATATGGTGGTGTACATGAATAAAGTTTCGTAGAATCAAAAATATTGAAGTAAAGTACAAATATTTCTGAAGTATACTCAAGTACAGTAAATGTACTTTCCATCACTCACTACAGTAAATATTCTCACATCTCCTTTCCTTTAGCTTTAACAATAGCTTTCTGTTTTTGATCCTTGGCTCAGCCTCAGTGTGGCTGAGCTGCTATTTGAAGAGAGGAAGGAAGAGGAGGGAATGAGGGAACCAGAGAGAAGGATATATTCGTGTCTTGTGTTATTCTTTTTGCAGTATTTTTCTGCTCTCTCAGACCCTCGCTATGTGGTCTTGCACCACATTCTGGACAGTTTGTATAGAGCAGGGGTATTCCAGTGTTTTTCACTGTAAATGTTCCATAAAGTACGTGTGTGGTGCCATGTGCACGTGTCGAGGTGTTTGATTTTCATCGTCGGGTGGGGCACTGGTCTTACCCATGATCTGAGCCTCAGAAAAATAAACGCAGCGGAAACCGCACGCCCACTGTCGCTTAGCTACAGCTACGGCAACAACACACTCCTCGAAGTAACAAACAGTCTCATATTCTGTCTGTCTGAGTGACTTCGAATGACACTGGCTTATTGGAGTTGGCTGTCACCTTGTTTGTCGAAAACTGACCAAACCTGCAGAACCAAACCTGAAAATCTGGACCGTGTGTTATGAATGTGAGTGTCGCATAGAGAGAGAGAGAGAGCGAGCGAGAGAGAGAGAGAGAGACAGAGACAGAGACAGAGACAGAGACAGAGAGACAGAGAGAGAGGGAGAGATAGACAGAGAGAGAGAGAGAGCTGTTGAAGTAGCTCACACACAGTATTGCTGACTAATTTACTTCATCACATGACTCTGAGTCAAACCTCTTACCCATCTGTTAGAAGTATGTACAATAACATCACATGCTCAGGCTCTCTATGCTTCAAAAGTAATCAATTCAAGAACTGAAAACACTGTGTTTGCCTCCCCCTGCACCTCCTGTGTCTGTGTCCCACCTTACCCCCTCCTCACCCCTCCACCCTTTCTCTGTCCAGATGTGGAGCAGATGGCCATCGATTGGCTCACCGGAAACTTCTACTTTGTGGATGACGTGGACGACAGGATCTTTGTGTGTGATAAGGATGGGCAGACATGTGTCACCCTCTTGGACCAGGAGCTGTATAACCCAAAAGGCATTGCCCTGGACCCCACCATGGGGTCAGTTTCATATCTTGATTTCTGTATAATGCATAAATACACTGCGTGCAAACTCATTATAATCCCATGAGAACAACTGGCGTCAGACTTCTGTCATCTGCCGTTGTTACCCAACTTTAAACAGCGAGTTGAAATGGAGGGAAAAGGCTGAACGGAAGTTTGGACGTTGGAGTAATTGAGTGCAGATGTTCTGTTTGCACTGTGGTTCGCTGACTGTATAAGTTTTGAATGTGAACGCATGTTTTTGTTACAACTCTTTTGTTTATGACCAGATTTTCTAACTGAATTCCTGAATGTGTGTGCGTGCGTGCGTGTGATTGTCTGAGAGCTTGTGTGTGTTGGAAAAAATTAACAGCATGCGTGTGTGCGTGCGTGCGTGCGTGTGCGTGTGTGTGCGTGTGCGTGTGCGTGTGTGTGTGTGTGTGTGTGTGTGTGTGTGTGTGTGTGTGTGTGTGTGTGTGTATATATATGTGTGCTTGCAGCTTCCACGCAATTTCCTTGGCCGTAATTGGTTTTTCCAGTAACAAGGTCAGGTAGATTCACTGTAGCTGCTTTTTTTTTGTTGTTGGGATCTGCAGTGTCATTAGAGGGGGAGAAAAACAACACTAACAACTATATAACAGCAAAATCCATCCTTTTTGGTGCCGTTCAATTAGTGACCACGAATCTTTCAATATATCCCACAGTGACTGTTTACTGTATTGAACGTCAAAAATGTAAAAAAAACATTATAATTTGACTTCCCTTCACCTAACGGTTACCGGTTATTTTACTTATCACTCCGCTATGACAGGACTTTGTAAGGGTTAGTTTTGACGGGGAATTTCATCAAGATGTTGGTGGAACATGTTTTCCGGCTCGTTTAACACATATTTTACAAAAACAGATGTTGCTTGCCAACACCTTTTTGGGGACTGTGAGCATGATTTGTTATTTGAAGATTTAAATAAATCACTATTTTTGCTTTGGCAGCTGTGAAACACTTAAATAATGATTATGCTCGGACAAACTATTTGTGTTTGGTTCTAAATCAGATTTACAGTGGAAATGTGTTCCTTCAGAATATTGCTGGACTATAATAAAATTACAACTATTTAAAAAGAATCTCCAAATGTTAGGTCTTGTGGTATAGGAGACTTACTGAATCCAAGTTGAGGACTTCAGATCTCTTTATTTTGTCCAACTAGCAGTCCAAATATATTCTGCAAATATTCAGCATTATTACTTGAAAAATGACTTAAACAGTGAATCTTGCTTGCTGACTGCTGGAAGGGATGTTTCCTACTTCGTTTACCCCACTGAATCTAGATCATTATTGTCTCCCTGTAATGGAAATAAGGGCAATCAATCAATTATAACAAAGCCAGATGGGCGGAAAATGAAACTATTTTCCGACTCAATTGATCTATTCATCCATCTGTCTTCAATCAGGTCTGCTCCTTTGTTTCCACAGGAAAGTATTCTTCACAGACTACGGTCAGATCCCTAAGGTGGAGCGTTGCGACATGGATGGCCAGAACCGAACCAAGCTCGTGGACAGTAAGATTGTATTCCCGCACGGCATCACGCTGGATCTCGTCAGCAGGCTGGTGTACTGGGCTGATGCCTACCTGGACTACATTGAGGTGGTGGACTATGAAGGGAAAAACCGGCACACCATCATCCAAGGCCTGCTGGTGAGATCAGCTGCACGGGATGCACCACACTCCCATTCTCATCAATTAGCAGGAAGATAATCTCCCTTAAATTACCTGTCTTTGTGTATGCTATTCATAATGCTCTAAAACCTCCAGTGTGCTTTATAGTTCCCTATATATCTATAATACACCTTATGTTTCTCCTGTGTACTCCTGTAATGCGTTCTTTCCCAGTGAGTTATATGCAGAGAGAAGATCACGGACATTTGCCTTTTCATTAAAGCAGCTGATTAATAGTGTCTGATGCTGAGGCTGTTGATGTTGCAGAGCTGATGAAGCACAGTGGCTCTTAAACCTGTTACCATGGCTTTTACCGTGATCTGTGGAGAAGTAATGGCTTTCATTTACTCACTGAACCTAAGGGCACACACACAGGTGCACACACACTCACATTTCTTGCTTTGTGTGTTTGAACACCTGTGATAGGGCAGAAGTACGTTCACATTCTCTAGGTAGAGAGTAAAAGTGTGTTATTGATGGTGTTGGGTTTGAGCTGTTTTATCTCAAGTGTGTGTGTGTGTTTGTGAAGGCCTGACGTGTTCTTGTAAAGCTGCATAGGAAACTCATTTGTTAAAAATAAAGTTTCCAAAGTCCACGCCTACTAATTGAGACCCTTTTATATGCATTAGATTTGGACAAATTCAGTTCTGATGTTGGATGTGAATAGTCACAGTCACTTTTTTCTTCTCATGGCTGGCATTGGTCTGTTTGTTCTTGGCTGGATATGTGAGTAAAGGTGACATAGTGCACAGTCATGTTTCCTTACAGTCTGAAGCTGATAGGCATCCATTTACTGTATAACCTCAGTGGGCATTGCCCTTCAGCCTGCGACAATAACCCTTTTTATCTTTCTGACTGTGTCTCTCTGTGGCCCAGCGGGCTCCAAGCAGCTTGAGATAGACCACAATGCCATCTCAGGTTTTATGCTGCTGCTGCTGCTGCTGCTGCTGACACAGCCTTTTGGGGCACTGAGTCACTGGCCTATGTTTGTCCAGATCTGAAAGTGTTTGCCTTGCTTTGCTTCCTGATTTTGTCAATATAAAAGCTAGTTTGTCCATGAGAATTTTGAGCAGTGGAAGTTTTGCTGGTTCCTCTCAGTCACTGCAGCTGCTAAACACTTCATCATTTTATAATACCACTTTTTAGCACAGAAAATACTAGTTTCTGAACCAAAGGCAGGTGGCCGTTAAAATTGTGTTTAAGGACATCTCAAAATGAGGGCAAACAGTTTAACTACTACTCTACATCACAGCACATGGTTTTAATTAACTAAAAGTAACAATTTAAACATCACCTCTACTTTATGCTGCATTATTAATTAACACCCACTCACTAAAACTAACCATGGAGAAAAATGACTAAAGAAAATCTCTGAAACGTGGAGGGTATTTCAAACAGAGCCATGATAGAAATAATAATAATAGACTCGGAGGTTTCCAGATATAGAAAATAATGGACTTACTGAAGTAAAATGCCACGCAACACTGAATCATGGTCCATTAGTTTCGTATATGAGGGCACATCATCATATATTACTGCTTGCATAAAGACACGATACTGTATTAATTTGAGGCAGGATTGTGCTTCAGGGACATTGCACATGAAATAAATTTGAAAATAATTCTTACTAGACTTAAACAAAACAGATGTATTATTGCCTACACAGCCTTTATCAGAGCATACAAAGCTCTTTACAAGCTCAAGAAATATGGCTTTAGTACAGTATTTCTGTAGAAGCAATAATTTATCTTATTGCCGTGAGGCACAGCAAACCAGTGACAGTGTCAGTAAAAGTCTTTTATGGAAAAATTAAGTCCTTAGCCAGACCACATGTATAGTTAATAAGTAATTTGAGTAAAGCACTCAACCAGGAGTGTACATTGGATTCAATACCATCTTCCTCTCCTTTTCTCTTTCCCTCAACCCTTCCATCATCTCCCCACTTTCCATTTTTCCTCTTCAAGATCGAGCACCTGTACGGGCTGACTGTGTTTGAAAACTACCTGTATGCCACCAACTCAGACAACGCCAACATGCAGCCTAAAACCAGCGTGATCAGGGTCAACCGCTTCAACAGCACAGACTACCAAGTAGTGACCAGGGTGGACAAGGGAGGAGCACTGCACGTCTACCACCAGAGACGCCAGCCTCCAGGTAGACTACACACACACGCACACACACACACACACACACACACCCACACACACACACACACGCGCGCACTTTCATATCATCTGATATTATCTGATATCATCTGAATACTTTATTGATGCTTCTAGTTTTGTGACTTTATTTCCAACCCCTTTGGTGTCCAGTACGTAGCCATGCATGTGAGGTGGACCAGTTTGGGAAGGCTGGAGGCTGTTCGGACATCTGTCTGCTGGGGAACGGCCACAAGACCCGAACCTGCCGCTGTCGCTCCGGATTTAGCTTGGGCAGTGATGGAAAGTCCTGCAAAAGTGAGTAGGACTATAAGTGTAATGAAAAAACAATTAAGTTTCAACACATTATCTAACTAGGAATAACTAGCTCGAGTAATAAAAAAAAAAAAAAAGGAAGTACTATTTGATTTAAATATGTAAATATTGAGTAGGCTGTAACACAATTAAAAGTAGTTAGCGATCCTATATTCAGAAAAAAATAAACAGTCATGACTTAGCAAGCAAGCAAAGAAGAAAGCTCTGAACCATCAGCTTAGCTAACAGAGCTATCTTAGCTATCTTCTTTTGTACAACTTAAAGTATTAAATATCAGTTTAAATGTTGGGCACATGGCTGGTTGTGTCAATGAGCCCATCGTGCTGGGGAGGTACATCTGATAAAATAGGTTGGGAGCCACTGCACTGTAGCACACTGTAGATTCAGCACAAATGTGTGCGTGCACCCAGCATAACTGTAAGTATTAAGTCAGGAGCCACAGTGATTCAGCTTTATAGACCTCAAGCCAAAGGCAGCCAAGGTTGACCCAGGGATGTGGTTCTCCCCTGGGCAATAGGCCGGGGAAGGGCTGAACAAAGTAGCTGAGCAACACATAACTTAGTCCGACTCTCCAGCTCTCTGCTGACCTCCCCATAAAGCTTTTAGCCTGATTCAGCTTGTTGAGAGAAGTGTTTAGATATTCTATCAACCAGTAATAGCATTATATTGATCTGCCTCCTGACAATAGTCTGTTCTTGAAAATGACACAATTAATATAAGTAAAGGTGACAGAAATTGTAAAAGAACAGGATATAAGTGAAAAGGGTGAAAGACGTTTAGTGTTAACTGCCTCTGTTGAATTGTGTATATATTTATATAAATTCAGAACTAAACTACAGGCTTTTGTTTTCTTGTCTTGCTGCAGAACCTGAGCATGAGCTCTTCCTGGTCTATGGTAAAGGTCGCCCAGGGGTCATCAGGGGCATGGACATGAACGCCAAAGTACCAGATGAATACATGATCCCCATAGAGAATCTGATGAACCCGAGAGCTCTGGACTTTCACTCTGAGAGCGAGTTCATTTACTTTGCCGACGCCACCAGCTACATCATCGGCCGACAGAAGATTGATGGAACAGAGAGAGATACCATTGTGAAGGAAGGTAGGGTAATGACAACTAATTTCAAAAACAAATGAAAAAATTCCTTTCCCAAGTAATTTCTTTCCCAGGTGACACTGGAAGTTAAACATGCACACTGACATTTAAGTTATAAGGATTTTGGCCCAGGTTTTGGCTGTAAAAGCAGGGCAAACATTTTCACTTGAACAAAAATGCATGCATGAGATTATACACAGGTTTACAAGAGGTGATAAAAAAAAAAAACATAGGCTCTGAAATGATTTCACAAGCTCAGAATCTTGTTTCCACAAACAATATTTACTTGTTTAACCCTTATTTATCCAGGTTATCCCATTGAGTACAAGTGGACTACTTTGAAGTGTTTCCACAAATGTTGGCAAACATTTAAAAGTCTACATGATAACAATATTTTTTTTTTCAATGAGCTTAATGAATCAGCAGGCAGCAATCTTGTATCAAATCAAGGCTTACTACATAAAAAAAATAGACAAAATGTAAATTCCGGTTTACACTTCTGAAAAGACTATGCAGTCAGTAGTGGTTTTATTGCAGCAGCTATTACATTACAATAGGCACCAACAGTCTGTGTTTGTCTCAGGAATCCACACAGTGGAGGGCATAGCTGTGGACTGGATGGCTGACAACTTGTACTGGACAGATGACGGGCCTAAGAAAACCATCAGCGTGGCTCGGCTGGAAAAGGCTTCACAGACACGCAAAACCCTAATCGAGGGAAAAATGACTCACCCTCGAGCTATTGTTGTGGATCCTCTGCACGGGTAAGACAAAGAGACGGGGGGAGTGATATAGTTGGATGTTTTTGTTCTAGAGAAAAAGAATAAAGATAATTGAACAAGGATAAGAGTTGAGAGGTTACGGCAGCAGTTATAATCATGCCGACTTTGAGGCGGCAGTATGTACGATGCATGCATGTCTGTTGGTCAGGCAACACACGGTGAAGGAAAATGATTGGTGGTCATTTCTGATGACTCAAGTGCTCGGTCACTCACCTCTCAGCAAAGTCTGTCCACTCTCTTTCTGTCTCAGCTTCACTTATTTCTTGTGTATGAGCTGTTTATTGATTTTATTATACACCACTTGCATCACTCTTTTGCTCTTGTCTGTGTCTCTTCACAATTTCCAGCAGAGAGCGTTTTATCATTTTCATCACATCTATGTGGTTGACCATTACCACCCTGAAATGTAACGTCCCTTCTGATTTCACTTATCACATGCTATTTGATAAAACAGATGGAGCATGTTGTGCATTACATGGTAGATTTCCTCCCCAAGCTTATTAACAGACCCATATCTGTCTCATACTCTTTCAAATAGTGCTTAATCTCGCCGTGTATGGATGTGTCTTATTGATAATGACCTCCTGTGCTCTGAGAAGCACACGCTCATAAACACGCACACACTTTTGGGATTGCAAGCGGCAGGGTGATGTGTGTCCACACACTTCCCAGGGGAAAGGCACTCGCCTCCACTAATGCCTGTAATCAATCAGGCTCACCGAGAAGAGGGAGGAGATGGAGAAATTCACAGAAAGAAAAGGAAGAGAAGCAGACGGATGGAAAAGGAAAAATGAAATGTTAATGCTCATGTCAGTCATATTCCTGCAAGGGAGGGGGGGAGGATTGGGGGGGTGGTGTACAGTCTTGCACAATGTTATAGACAGCCAGTACTCACAGGCTGAGCCTAGAGCAGTGAGGGAAATTGACAGGTGCTGAAGTACCTGGTGGCAAACATTTGTTAGCCTGTGGGCAGATCTCCGTAGAAACACTATGGAGCCGCCTTACGACATGCTCAGTTTTTTAGGGCTGCTCGATAAAATGCCTCTGTTAACGCCTTGAGATTTGCCAACAAATTATCCTTTTTTGGTCTTGCTATCACATTTCATTCAGTGCTTGTACCCATGAGAGTTCCCTTGTTGCCTCCTCAGGTGGATGTACTGGACAGACTGGGAGGAGGACCCTAAGGAGAGCAAACGAGGAAAAATTGAGCGGGCTTGGATGGACGGCTCCAACAGAAACGTGTTCCTGACCAGCAAAACGGTGCTGTGGCCCAACGGTCTCAGCCTGGACATCCCTCAGGGCATCCTCTACTGGGTGGACGCCTACTACGACCGGATTGAGATGGTTTACCTTAACAGCTCCGAGCGCAAGGTCAGCACTCGCTCACCATCATCAGGATTATTTTACTGCAGACTAAAGGCAGCGTGGTTCACAAGGCGGGGGATTATTCTGACATGGCGAGCTGTGACAAGCTACAGTAAAAAAGGAATGCGTTTTACAGCAATGGAGGACTGTGGGTGGTCCATCACAATGCAGTTCATAGTCTGTGGCCTTGAGCCCTTATAATACTGGTCACTCCTTGTGGCTAAATTGATGGTATTTTGTTTTCACTGGCCTGTGTGTTGGTTATATTTTGGTTTGGTGGTGTTTTTTTAAGCATTAAAGATTTATAATGTTTTGGTTGACATAAAAATATGTATTCGCATACTCTGAATACCACAGAAAAGGTTATTTTAGGGCCACATAGATTTATGATCTGCTTTATAGTACCACTATTGCTTTGACGCTCATTATTTTTAGATTTGCAGCATAATTAACTCAAATGTTAACTGGTAAAAAACAAAGAAGGTCCATTTATCGTCACCATGAATAAATACAAATATGTTTTGGGCAGTTGTTCTGGATACAATGTGCTGTAGTCTGTTTTTTTAAAAGCATACTTTACCATCATGTTGCTTTTTTCACATCATCAGACGGTGTATGAAGGTCAGGAACTGAACCACGCCTTTGGTCTCTGCCACTATAAACACTTCTTGTTCTGGAACGAGTATCGTAGTGGCAGCATTTACAAGTTGGACACCATCACTGGCGCCGCCATTCTGCTGCGCAACGAGAGACCGCCCATCTTTGAAATCCGCATGTACGACGCTCAGCAGCAGCAAGGTGACTGGAAATGCATTACAAATAGATAATTCATCTATTAATCCATGTTAATCAAGAAATTATTGTTGTCCAGTGTTATTGTATTATTGAGGCATAATTGGTGCTAATTTGTGTTTGCATTAACCTTATGTATCTGCACAATCACGTTTGTTCATTCCCAGGCTCTAATGCGTGTCGTGTGTACAATGGCGGCTGCAGCAGTCTGTGTCTGGCTATACCAGAAGGCAGGCAGTGTGCCTGTGCAGAAGACCAAATACTAGACCCAGCTGACAACACCAGCTGCAAAGGTAAATTCAAACATGAATGCTTTGTATGTGCTACTGAGTGTGTGTGAGACTGAAGGGTATTTCTCATGGCACTCATTTTGTTCCGCTACACATACAAGGTTTTATTTCCAGTATGTTGGACGAGATGAGTCAAGCTGTGTGACTCTGACTGTGTGACTTTTTGAAGCCTAGAATAATCGAGGTGTTCCTGGTATTTTTCCCACCCTCAGGTTGCTCAAAAATACAAATAAAATCGAATCCAATATAACACCACAAAAGCCATAGCTGTGACCCAGTCTCAATGAAAATCAAGCATTAAAAGGCAAGAATCAAACAAAGCTTTTTGCAAATGCTGAAACACAATCTTTAAACCAGGGCCCTCTTTACACACAAAAACAAAACCAGATGCACAAAATACAAAATATCTTTCATCATTCAAAACTTTATAAAGTCTTCTAAAAATGTTATTTTTGCATCACAACTTAATACACAAGCACAAAACAAATAGCTCTTTTATTAGATGCCAACTGCACACTGATGTGCTAAGTATAAAACACTAATATCTAGAGTCTCATTTTCATTTGTAGCCCCCTGTAAGTATAGACTATCAACACAAATGCAACGGGGAAACATTCACAATACTCATATACACATGACAGTATCAAACACAATTACTTTAACTGTAGATGACATGAAAATAGTTACTGTATTGTAATGTTAACAAAATATAGTATATAATTTATCTAATTGGTTACAGGTGTTTTCACTGCTGTATTTTGGGTGCAAGTGATTGATCATTTTGCAGTGTTTAGCAAACAACACACACAGGCCTTTAGTTTCAAATGATGTGTCTAATATAGTTAACCGTGTGTAGTTATTAGTAAAAAAGTGTGTTTTAGAATTTCTGTGTAAACAGTCAATGTGCTTATGGTTTATTATTCCATACTATATAATTGGCTACATACGTTAGTGGTTTCAATAATTGTGCCTCAAATACCAGATTTTGGGTCTTGGCATTCACATTCATTCTTGCCTTAGTTTTTTTTGTTCCAACACCTGTTACAGTTTATTAGATGTGTGTACCCCACACCCTGTTTATCTTGTTATTTTATCCACCCCATATAGTGTATGTGTTGATTTTTATGCAATTACTAGTCAGCTCAGCTTCAGTCGACTGTAGGTGAGGTAGGTTTTCAGTGATGGATTTATACCTTTCTTTTAATTGCTCTTTTCCATGAAACCTCAATTTTTGCTCATTCAAAACTGTATTTTGCTTCATGTAATCATATTTCACATTCCTTTTATTCCTCCTTTCCTCTACTTCTCCTTCCACAGCCAATCCGTCTTATGTACCCCCTCCTCAGTGCCAGCCCGGGGAGTTTGCTTGTAAAAACAACCGCTGCATCCAGGAGCGCTGGAAGTGTGACGGAGACAACGACTGTCTGGACAACAGTGACGAGACTTCTGAGCTGTGCCGTGAGTTACTGACCACACACACACACACACACACACACACACACACACACACACACACACCTAATCTAACATGGTTTCTAAACAGCTACAACTCCTGTTGGTACTGAGTCAGAAGACCTCAGACAGTCTGAATTTGACAGGCTGGTGATGCCAGAATTAAATGAGAGAGGAGAATCTAGTGAGTGTCTGTTTATAAGTGTGAATGTGTGTGTGTGTGTGTGTGTGTGTAGCAATAACTGTGGATCTATTAAAAACTCTCCCTCTGCTTGTCCGTCTGTCTGTCTGTGGTTGGAGACCAACGGTTGATCCCGTCCCAGACAAATCAAACGCTCGTCCAAAACAGCTAGAATATTTGCTCTCTTTTTCACTCATTTGCAACTCTCATCGCTCTACTATTTCTTCTCTGTTTTCTTCTTCTTGCCCTTCAATGCGTCCTTTCTTCTCTCCAGACCAGCACACCTGCCCTACAGACCGATTTAAGTGCAAGAACAACCGCTGCATCCCTCTGCGTTGGCTGTGTGACGGGGACAACGACTGCGGGAACGATGAGGACGAATCCAACACCACTTGCTCAGGTACACAAACAAGCATATTCACCGTGCCAAAATCGGACAGGTATTTTTTAGTCGTTCACATGTGAAGTGATGTGAAATTACGCTGTCTTTTAGCTCGTACCTGCCCACCTAATCAATACTCGTGTGCCAGTGGGCGCTGCATCCCTATTTCCTGGACATGTGACCTGGACGATGACTGCGGTGATCGGTCAGATGAACCTGCATCCTGTGGTTGGTCAACTTCAGTGGTTTGGTGTATAGCTGAAGGGTGATTTATAGCTGTTATCAGAGGTTGTATTAACATTGAATGTCTAAACTCTAGTTTTGTCCACAGCCTACCCCACATGTTTCCCCCTCACCCAGTTTACCTGCAACAACGGACGCTGCATCAACATAAACTGGCGCTGTGATAATGGTTAGTGTCTGTTCTGTGTTCTTTCCTCCTCTTCTCCTGCATGCCTGTTTACAGTTGCGACCACTTGCTTTTCCTTTGTCACAGGTTTTCTGTGCATGTTTTGCCACCACCCTCATATTGGCACACACTCTTCTTTTTGTCACCTCGTACGTTTTCTGTGTTTTTAGCTTTACTGTTCTGCTGTCTTTTGTTGTTCTGTGTTGTTGGTTTTGTTGTACTGTGTTGTGCTGTTCGCCCACTCTGCTGTCTTCCGTTGGTTCTGTCTTTCAGAAAAGGATTGTGGGGACGGCTCTGATGAGTTGAATTGTCCAAACCTGACCGGTTAGTGCATAGATCAACATGCACCTCAACAGCCATGATGCTAGCCTAGTTCTAGGACTAGTTCAGAAGCGTTAGGGCTGCTTTTCTGCATTAAACATGGCCACAAGCTAAGGGCCAATACTGCTGTCTTTCATTAACTGTAGTCTTCTGCACACAGGTTTCAAAGCTAAATTAGATTTGATGTCTTGTAATACATTATTCAGTCAAGCGAAAAAGTGTAGTCAAATAAATGAAACTATTTAATTCGGTATAAATTTAATAGAATGCCAGACTGAATGATAAAAAGTAGTGAAACCACAGATTATGTTTCCCTGATTACTATGAAATTAAATGCTATGGAAAGCACTAAATGTTTTACATCAGGTTGCCCTTTTAGATTAGTATGGATATAAAAGTGCTTAAATTATGACGCTCTGCTGCCAAGCTCAATGTATCAGTGCTCGGTACATTTCCTCATGGTGCATGGTCTGATCTATGCAGTTTCTGTCATTATCTACTCTCATTTCTCATACTCTATTTCATTTGTATTTCACTGTTTTCTCTGTCACTGTGTTAATTGTGAGAGAAAAAAAAAGCAATTACTTTCTGCATATTTATATTCATATATTTTTTCCATTTGAGGCAGTGGGCGCCTCATAATGTGAAAGAGTGGGTGTTGTTTGACTGTGTTTGTTTTTCAGATAACGACTGTGGGGACAACAGCGACGAGGCAGGCTGTAGTCACTCGTGCTCCAGTGCTCAGTTCAAGTGTAACAGCGGCCGCTGCATCCCAGATTACTGGACCTGTGATGGAGATAACGACTGTGGGGACTACAGCGACGAGACACACGCAAACTGCACCAATCAGGGTCAGTGTCTTAACCTGCCCATCAGGTGGGACAGTTAGGAAACTCTTCACATTACTGTTTGGAAGATATACGAAATAAGGATTTATAGTGATTTCTTCAAATAAATTAGACCACCATGCTTGCAACAATGCTTTCCATTTGCAAAGAAACTTCATATCAAAACTACAGTGGTCATTTTTACACCTTTTTTATATCAATATGTCATGAGATGTCAAGTCAAGTACAAAATCATCCCTAAATAATAATAATAATAATAACTTTTTCTAGTCAGTCCACAGCTGCTCTCAAAGAGTGGTTTAATGGTGCATTAAACCACATCTCAGTAATTATTTGTGGCAAGATTACGTGATCATACATATGAGTTGCTGCAGCTGATGGGACTGGTACCAGCCACTAATAATGCATGTTAATGGATTTCTCTTGATCCCAACTTGTGTCCAAGTGGGACATGAAAATGCCTGAAGAACCTGCACATGATGCAATGAGTACTCTGCATCTTGATTCAAGAAAACATGGTCACCAAGAAGAACCTTTTATTAACTTGTCAATATTAAAAGCTGAAGCTGGTGTTATAAGCCCCCATTAAATAGCCGCTGGTCCTTTTTCAAACAGTATTGATGGAACACTGCTGAGACAGGTGGTCGTTATTATCATAGATGGATGGTTGCATCTCTGCACTGTTTTGTCATTTATTCCCTGGACCGCACAAGGCACTAAATTCATAGCTAATATTTTCATTTTAGTCAGTAGATGTAACAGGTTCCTGGTCCCTATTAGTCACACTGGCACATCATTACTCTCCCTAGTCGTTTAGTGAGTGATATAATAACTGTTAAGCTATACCTACTTATAATTATCTATTCAGTATTAGGCTTGTGCTGTTAAGAGCAACATTGAAACAATAACAAAAATGATTTATTGGCAGCTAAAGCAATGACCCTCTGAATGCATACTTGAATTTGTTCAGTCTGTCCCGTTGCTAAGCCTTGTTGCCATCCAGCTTTCCAACAAACATCTCATTAGTTTTTGTTTTCACAGTCTTTTGATGCTGTACATTGTCTCTGCTCAAGACTGTGTGTCCTGATTTGATTAATGCAGGCAAGGATTGAAGACAATGTCACTTCAGGGTCTTAATGACATCTTTCTCCCCACAGCCACGCGTCCCCCTGGAGGTTGTCACACAGATGAGTTTCAGTGTCGTATGGATGGACTGTGCATCCCCCTGCGTTGGCGCTGCGACGGAGACACCGACTGCATGGACCTGAGCGACGAGAAGAACTGTGAGGGCGTCACACACATGTGCGACCCAGCTGTCAAGTTTGGCTGCAGGGACTCTGGTGAGGGCACCGTACTTCAAATGAATGAGAAGTACGTGAAGTCAGTTTAAGAAGTTATTTTTCAAGTAACCCTGCCTCCTGTCCTCAGCACGCTGTATCAGCAAAGCCTGGGTGTGTGACGGAGACAGCGACTGTGAGGACAACTCCGACGAGGACAACTGTGAGGCGCTGGTGTGTAAGCTCTCTCACCATGTGTGTGCCAACGACTCCACCATCTGCCTGCCTGCAGAGAAACTTTGTGATGGCACTGATGACTGCCCAGATGGCTCTGATGAGAAACTCTGCGGTAAGAGACAACAGTGTCCAGGCTGCGTTTCAGTACAGGGAACACGCCATAACAGCGAGTAAAAGTCTGCATCTTAAAATCCTGTCTTCAGGGGTTTAATAACAGTTCTGTGTAGCTATCCTTTGGGTCAGTCCTCATCTGATTTTCTCTGTTTTGCAGACCTGTGTTCACTGGACAATGGCGACTGCAGCCATAACTGCACAGTGGCCCCTGGCGAGGGGGTGATCTGTTCGTGCCCACTGGGTATGGAGTTAGGGCTCGACAACAAGACCTGTCAAATCCAGAGCTTCTGTGCCAAACACCTTAAGTGCAGTCAACGCTGCGAACAGGACAAGTTCAGTGTGAAATGTTCTTGTTACGAGGGCTGGGAACTGGAGCCTGACATGGAGAACTGCAAGAGCACGGGTAAGGGGCCGAGGACACAGTACAAGAGGGGGAGATGGTGGGTGGGAAGGATCAGAGGAACGCAAGAGACATCAGTGAAGAATTTAAACATTTGATTGATGGTATCTGTACAGTTAGGGAGGATACTAGAGAAGTGGCAGGTTTCTGGGCTTTGTCAGGGTTCAAGACTGCAGAATCCAGAAATGTGGTGTGAGTTTGGGATCAACTGAGGGAGAGGCCGCCCAAGCAGGAAACTGTGGTTAGAGAAGACTCAGTATGGCAAAATGTGATACTCCTTTGGACACTAGACGAAGCACTGGAGACAGAAAAGAGCTTAAATACTGTTCACACAAGTAAATGACTAAGAAAACATAAAAAAAAGACCTGGGCATTGATTTCTAGCTGTCGTTATTATTGTTTTATGAAAAGACAGGATCAGAATTATTAAAGAATAAAGTGAAGAACAGATAAGGTTTTTGTTCAAGTCAGATGTAAAAAAAAAAATGGAAACGGCTCAGTCACAGTAAATCAGCTTGGAATTTTATCATCCGCATATAGAATATAGTTCTCTCCCTGCAGCAACTTGCCAATGAGGCAACATGAATTTATGATTGTGCTCTTCACTGCCAGGTCTTAGAGGCTAGCCGCCAGCACCCTGCCATTCATCTGGCTGCCTGTTAGGTACAGATAACTCCTGTCTTATTTACTCTGGGTTTTAATTACCCAGGATTAGAGCCACTTTCCACACAGCCCCTCTGTCATTGGACAAGTCATTCACTGCAGTGTAACATGGCTGCGATGTTTTCCGTGCTGTAAAGCAGAGCTGCTCTGCAGTATTTTGAGTAACAAGGGTTTTAACCCTTTACCACCGGCTTTGTTCTTCACTGATCTATCTTGTTCATCTCCACAGATCCTTTCAAGCCCTTTATCATTTTCTCAAACCGCCACGAGATCCGCCGCATTGATCTGAATAAAGGAGAGTTCAGTGTGTTGGTACCGGGCCTGAGAAACACCATTGCCCTGGACTTCCATCTCAGCGAGAGCTCCCTTTATTGGACTGATGTGGTGGAGGACAAGATCTATCGTGGGAAGCTGTCCGAGAATGGCGGTGAGCATTTTTAACACAATGAATATTCTTAAAATAATTTTTTGTACCATCTAGGATTATATATATGGTACTTACAGATGATTTACGTTTGGATGTAAAATGAAGGTCCACCATCTAGATTTCTTCCAGAGCTTTCAGCCACATCAAGTGTTCTTCATCAGCGGATAGAGATTACATCGGTGCACATTTAATTAAGACAACACCATCAGATAAAGTTAAGATAGACATTTGGAGTAGTGAACATTTTAAGTCAGACAAAATGTCATAAGCAATTACTGGAGTTGGATTTACTGGATTAGAGAGACTTTTATGAGTCATAACATTTTAATCTCTAAATATGGTATTGCACACTGGGAACATACATTCTAGTTCTGTTGAGGTAAACCATTTGTACTTATAAATGTCAGTGATAACTACTTTGTTGTGACTTAACTGTTTGTGACAGAGCCTAGCAGACAAGAATATCTGGTGAACTATTAAGGTTGTCGGTGCTGTTACAGTGGCTTCTTGTGAGCAGGAAATCAGATGTGGTTTCATAAAGGCCAGAGCAGTCAATCATAACCAGTGTGCATGACAAACAACGGCCTATCACCACCACAGCAGTAATAAATGAGCGAATCATGTGTACAAGTCTGCACTTAAATTGTGTTGCATGTTATGTGCCATGTTTCCTTTGCAAAGCTAATGGCCTACATACAGTGAATGTGTGTTTTCATTGCTTCAGACAAGATAATGACTCATCTGAAATAATTAGCCCTGTCCCTCTGATTAGGGACCCAGTGGAAAATGAAAGGGATAGAAAGAGGCTGGAAAATGTGTCTCTTTAGCCCAGCAAGACACCACATATTTAGTTTTTTTTTTCTCTCTCTCTGAAATTGTTGTATCACAACCCCTGCTGAGCCGTCACTGTATTTATTTATGTTTTCATTTATTGTACGGACATGTGATTTCTCCCAAACATAGCTAACAATTTGAATAAAGGAATAACAGATTGTGATGCAATGTTAGCTTTGAATCCTAATAGCTTGATTACATTTACATAATTTGTAAATACTTGAAGCAAAGTGGATCACTGCTTCGGGTTACAGTGCAATCTCAAATGTTGCCATTAGCAAATCCCAGCTTTCGAAGCTTTTATCCATACATATTGAAATACTGTGTGAATTCATTAAGAAATTTAAGCGCCCTGAAGGAATCTTTATTTTACTGAGTAGCAAGTTGAAATATGATTAGATCAGAGTTCTCTAGCAGTTTTAAACAAAGATGGATGATGCAACAACATTCTGGAAATTCTTTCTTTTCCACGATGTTAGATAGATTTCACAAACAATCAAAAGTGTACTGACATTCAGTTAAACTTGTCACGGATAAATACTCAATATTATTGGAATTTCCATTATAGTCCTCATTAGAAAAGGCAAAGGATAAGATGATATCTTCAAGTCAAGTACGAAAGTTTAAAAGACACACAAAACAAAACATGCTTACCATTTATCCTTTTCATTTGTCCTCGTAGCTTTGACCAGCTTCGATGTGGTAATCCAGTATGGGCTGGCTACCCCTGAGGGCTTGGCAGTGGACTGGATAGCAGGAAACATTTACTGGGTGGAAAGCAACCTGGATCAGATAGAGGTGGCCAAGTTGGACGGCACCATGAGGACCACACTGCTGGCTGGGGAGGTGGAGCACCCTCGAGCTATCGCCCTGGACCCCCGGGATGGGTATGTTTACTGTACCTCCTGCCGACATCAAACAAAACACATTTACAATAAATGATGATGGCATTTAAAGGCGTATTTAAAGGGGTAAACATGTTTGTGATTGTGGAGCTGGCTTTACACACTGACCCTTGAACCTATTGCACTATAATCTTTTATTAACTGCATGTTGTGCAATGACGTTGCAGGATCCTCTTCTGGACAGACTGGGATGCCAGCTTGCCCAGGATTGAAGCTGCATCCATGAGTGGACAAGGCAGGAAGACCATCCATAAGGAAACTGGCAACGGAGGCTGGCCAAATGGACTCACTGTGGATTATCTAGAGCGACGCATCCTCTGGATCGATGCCAGGTCATAAAAAGGGCACAGACATGAACACACTCACATTAGCACCTTCATTTGATGCACATTCCGTGTCCCTCTGTCATACCCAGACATTAACTGAAAAGTTGTGCTATATGCAGGTCTGACGCCATTTATTCAGCCAAGTACGACGGCTCTGGGCTGATCGAGGTTCTGAGGGGACACGAGTATCTGTCACATCCCTTTGCCGTGACTATGTATGGTGGAGAGGTTTACTGGACGGACTGGAGGACCAACACGCTGGCAAAGGCCAACAAGTGGACAGGAGGCAACGTCACTGTGGTCCAAAGAACCAACACACAACCTTTTGACCTTCAGGTCTACCATCCATCCAGACAGCCGCAGGGTGAGAAACAGAGTGTTACATGTGAAACTATACATACTGGCGTATATTAAAAGTTCCGTTTAGAAATTAGGGCTCGGAAAAGCTTGCCAATATAGCAACAGAAGCAATTAGTTATTCCTTTAACACTAGTATATTCATTATGAGAGTGACAACTCAATAGTATAAATGCTGATTTATGAGATGGTTTAAGTGTACATTACGAATATTTTTTCTATTCTCCCTTCTCCCTAGCTCCTAACCCATGTGCAGCTAAAGATGGCAAGGAGCCCTGCTCTCATCTATGTCTCATCAACTACAATCAGACATTCTCTTGTGCCTGCCCTCACCTAATGAAGCTGGGCCCTGACAAACGCACTTGTTATGGTAAGCGTGAGCACACGTACATAAATGCAGTTACTGTAGTAAACATACTCTTTGATTCCACTTTGAGCTAGCAGACAATTTTCCCCTCTGCTTGTCTTGGCAAGTTGAATGCCACAGTGTAGTCCCAGTACTTACAGGATTGTTTATTAGAGAGAGAGAGAGAGAGAGAGAGAGAGAGAGAGAGAGAGAGAGAGAGAGAGAGAGAGAGAGAGAGAGAGAGAGAGAGAGAGAGAGAGAGAGAGAGAGAGAATATATAGACGTTTTCACTTTGAGTTGCTATTGCTTTGACAGCTTCGGAGCGCATTGAAGTGTCTGTCCGTGAAAAGTGAGAGCAGGCCTGTTTATTCAGCGTGTGAGTTTAGTATTCAGGGAAGCACTTTCTATTATCTTCAGGGGTAATGGAATGGAGAGCCCCATTCTTTCTGATGCAGGCATCAGCCACAACCCTCCACATCCACCACCTAGTCTGGCCGATGCAGCCCTGACACTGTCATTACGCTCCCCCTCTCTCTCTGCCTCCTTCCCTCTCGTCATGTCTATCATTTAAGCTGCACACAGTTAAATGATGATAGGACTGTTGAGACCAATGCAATTGTAACGTCTCTGCACTGATTGAATTTACTCTCGCTGTCATGGCTGTGCTATTGAGTTAGCCAGCCAGACACAATCATTAGAGTCAAAGATGTAATTGGATTAACTGTTTGTTCAAGTGACAGGAATAATGCGCAGATGCAACCATCCATGCTGCAACCCTGGATCTCCACAACCCTAGCATTTGTGTGCACTCATGCATTTGACTTTTGACTTGTAGCTGCATTTAACTCTTGATTACCCCCGTTGAATGCCGAAGGTTTTGGGAGTTACTGAAGGATGCTTGTCAACATGTTCCCCACCCTACAGAGTCTCGTCAGTTCCTGCTGTATGCTCGCCAGATTGAGATCAGAGGGGTGGACATCGACAACCCTTATTACAACTACATCATCTCCTTCACTGTGCCTGACATCGACAACGTGACTGTGGTGGACTATGATGCTCTGGAGCACCGAATCTACTGGTCAGACGTCCGCACCCAGACCATCAAGAGAGCTTTCATCAATGGCACTGGAGTTGAGACTGTGGTCTCTGCTGGTACGGAGGAGGCAACACAATAAAATACTCACCAGACTAGACGCTCATTGTTTTCAGTATTGACAGCTTTTTTTCAAACAGGCAGATTGTTTTTTATATCATTCACTTGCATATTATGTTCATTATCTTCTTGGACCAGTCTTGTGCTCCAAGAAGACAAATCTTTACAGTTTTCAAATTGGAATTTACCGTTCGTTAAACCCCACCTCCAAACATTAATTATCCAATCATAGCTTAGCAACTGAAACTAGGCACTTCCCAAAGCAGTACATGTTGCACACAAATACTTTGGAGGATGTCTTCTGATTAAAGGTTCTGTGTGTATGTTGTATTTTTTTTCTCTTCAGATCTGCCCAATGCTCACGGCCTGGCAGTGGACTGGGTGTCTAGGAACCTGTTCTGGACCAGTTATGATGCCAATAAGAAACAGATTAATGTTGCCAGACTGGACGGCTCCTTTAAAAATGCTGTCATCCAGGGCCTCGACAAACCACACTGTCTAGTGCTGCATCCAATACTAGGGTTGGTCGTCCACACACACACACACACACACACACACACACACACACACACACACACACACACACACACACACACACACACACACACACACACACACACACTAAAGCTGTCACACTTAGTCAAAATGAAGCTTTCAGAAATTGTTGTTGATTTCACCTTTAACCTACAACACATACACACAGAAGTGCGCACACACAATTATACATACGCAGGCGATGTCTGGCTCTCGGCTCCCTTCTGTTTGCAGTCAGCGATGACAGGCAGAGTAGTTTGGTATAGATGGTCGCTGACCTCTGACTGTTTCTTCGCTCAGGATGTGGTTCCAATTTTTCTCCCCTCGTGTCATCTTTGTCCTCCGTCGCTCTCTTTCTACAGCTTGCTCCATTTCTATTTTTGCAAGATGGCTTCTGCGCTCAGATAGACTATGAATTATTTACTGCCAGTTTCTCTGTGGCTATCTGTCGCTATTTCAGATCCAGTGTTTATCATACATCCTGTCCCCTCCTGCCTTGTTTAGCAAATGTCCATTTTCCCTCCCTTCTTCCCCTTGAAACCTCATCCCCCTTAGCTCCCCAAACAGAACCTGGCCTCTGTCCCTCCTCTGTCTCCAGAGCAGATACAGACCATATGTATTTATATATTTAGTTCTGTCCTGCAGGAATATGTGTGCTTTTGAGTATTTGAGGTGGATGAAGAAAGGATATTTTCTTAAGAAATATCTCTGCCTCCTTGTGTTTTTTTGTGTACTCCTTCCTGCTTTCAAAGACTTAGCCTACTTAAGCGGAGGAATGTTTCCGATTTGAGCATTGTTGGCAAGGGGGAAAATAAGAAGCAGATGCTGGATCCATATGCTGGGGCTGTCTCCTCTTTCTGGCACACAGACACACTGCCCAGAATACGTCCAGGAGTGGGTGGGGGCAAAGAGAGTCAGGGAGGGATAAACTCAAACTTGTGTGTGTGTGTGTGTGTGTGTGTGTGTGTGTGTGTGTGTGTGTGTGTGTGTGTGTGTGTGTGTGTGTGTGTGTGTGTGTGTGTGTGTGCAAAAACATAAGAATGAGGGCGTTTAAATGCTGCAGAAACTTTATTTAAAGGCATGTTCACAAACAAATGAAGGGTGTGGTGGATGTGGTGGGATTTAACAGGAAGTGGGTGATGGGAGAGGACAGATACCCTTTAAACATAGATTACACACAGTCTAAATACAGTGACACACTATCACATTGTCCTGTGTACTCTGCACTGTATACTCCGCATGCATGCGTGAGGACTTTGACCAGTTTGAGAAGCAAGGACGTTGAAGGCAATGACGAGCCAGAAGTCATTTTTCAGCTGCTGAATTGAAGTGGTTCTCCATAGCTGTATAACTGCTTCATCTAACTTCTTCAGCCTCTGTTGAACTTGAGCGAAATACTGGATTTTTTTTCAAACATTCCTATTAAAGTCACATATGGTATGATTTACAGACCAGATTTTCAGACCATATGCTCAATAGATTCTACGGGATTTTGTTGTTACTATTCCTATTCCTATTCCTATTCCAATATTATTATATACTGCTATGTATTCTAGTTACCTATTTATAAGACCATGCAGTCTTATTTAGATTAATATCACTTTTTCAAGAGAGAAAACATTTCCTAAGATTTGACACACAACCACAAAACCAGCATACAAACCATGACCACAGGAAAAACTATTACAACAGTTATGACAAACATCACAAGATAAAACTTTAAAAACTCCAAGGGTGATGAAATAATGTAACTTGACAGCTGTTTGCAATTCAGTTTCAATTAAATGTAGTCCTGCCAAGACCATTGAGTATATATGGTATATCTAAGGTTAAGAAATTATTGGAATTTGTGCTGTAGTTGTGAGATTTATTTGAGATTTAAATGGGAGAAGAGATGTGAGGTGCAGTGTTCAGTACGACAGGAAGTTCAGCCAGCAAATATATTTAAGTTATGATTTAAGAATGATTTAGAAGTTCTCTTTCCCTTTCAGGAAACTCTACTGGACAGATGGGGACAACATCAGCATAGCCAACACAGACGGCAGCAACCGAAGTGTCCTCTTCACCGGCCAGAAAGGCCCTGTCGGTGAGTGTCATACCTGTTTGTGTGACTGCATGCGAGATAGCACACCCTAGTGACAGGGCATGTCATTACACATCAGCTCTCTCTTTGTTTTTTTAGGTCTCTCCATTGACTTTGACACTGAGCAGCTGTACTGGATCAGCTCAGGAAACAGCACCATCAACCGCTGTAAACTGGACGGCTCTGGACTGGAGGTGCTTGACGGGGTAAAGGGCAAGCTGACCAAGGCTACCGCTTTGGCCATCATGGGTACGTTTCCAGAAAATGTCCATTCTAGCCAGGAATGTATGTAGAGAGAGCTCAGTCCTGCCATATGATAACTTTAATATTTAATGTATGTGTGCCTTTAAATGTTACTCTTAGTTAAGGTTGAAGGTTCTTTCGGTGTTAGGTCGGGTTCTAATGGAGAGTGTCAAGCGTCCTGTCCTCTGTTGTATCCTTTAGGAGACAAGTTGTGGTGGGCGGACCAAGGAACAGACCAGATAGGAACCTGTGACAAGAACGATGGTGGCAACTGGAAAATCCTAAGGAACAGCACGTCCCCCATGATGCACATGAAAATATACAATGAAACTGTGCAGAAAGGTACAGAGCTGGCTGCCACACTGCAACATTTGTTTTGTTAAATCACTGAGCAAATACGTTTTTAGAAACGAGGGGAGGGAAATATGTCCTTGTCTCATTGAAGGTCTGTTTTGCTGGCTGCATGAAGCCTGTTTATCTATGCCAAAACACATCTGTTTATGTCTCTGTAACCCCTCTTTGATATGTTTTGTGTATTTGTTCTTGTACTTTTGTGTTCCCAGGCACCAATCTCTGCAGTAATAACAACGGAGACTGTTCCCAGCTGTGTCTCCCCACCTCCCAGACCACCAGAGCCTGCATGTGCACTGCAGGATACAGCCTGCGCACAGGGCAACAGTCTTGTGAGGGTAAGACACATTTATACATTTTCTTGAGTTAGCCAAATTTAGATTTAAGAATTGAGGAAAATTATGAATGTGATGTAACTCAAAACATGGAGTTTCATTTGTTTTTTCTGTAGGTGTTGGCTCTTTCCTGCTGTACTCTGTGCATGAAGGCATACGTGGTATTCCTTTGGACCCATCAGACAAGTCTGATGCCCTGGTACCAGTGTCCGGCACATCCCTGGCTGTGGGCATAGATTTCCATGCAGGTAAGATTTTTTTTACAACAATAAACATAACTCTGAAATAACACACTAATTCACCACTGCATTTAGTATGTACTGTATTAGGGTAAAGCAAAGTTCTGTTCAGTCCAACTCGAACATGTTTTACTTGTTTTCACAGACAATGACACTATCTACTGGGTAGACATGGGCCTGAGCACCATTAGCAGGGCCAAGAGAGACCAGACCTGGAGAGAGGACGTGGTCACTAATGGAATCGGCAGGGTGGAGGGCATCGCTGTGGACTGGATAGCAGGTGAGAGACCTCAGACATGTAAAAAACACTGTACATGACCAAAATTGTGGAATTCAAACCATCTGATACATACTGATAAAACAAAGTTTCACTTTTGCTGTCAGTATATCGATCATCCTTGTTTGTCTGTTACCATGCAGTAGTAAGGGAGATGAATTTAAAGCAAGGTGGAAAACCTATTGTACAAGAAAACAGGAAAGAGATACAAAAAGAACAGACACAGAAGGGAAAAAACAAAGACACCTGTGAAAAATTATTTATTTCCGAGGTCATTGAAAGTCGCTTTAAGTGTCCAGAAGGAGGTTTTACAGGGCTGGAGCATCAATAGTTCTCCTTAATGCTCTACAGGAAACATCTACTGGACGGACCAAGGCTTTGATGTGATCGAGGTGGCCAGACTGAATGGCTCCTTCCGCTATGTGGTGATCTCCCAGGGCCTGGATAAGCCTCGAGCCATCACTGTCCACCCTGCGAAAGGGTGAGAGGAAACAACACTCCAATTACTACTGTAGCTGTCTGTAGCTTCTGCTTCTGTAATCTCTCTCATTATTGATTACTGAGGAAGTTGTCTCTTTACTTTTCTGTGTGTGTGTGTGTGTGTGTGTGTGTGTAGCTACCTGTTCTGGACGGAGTGGGGCCAGTACCCCCGTATTGAACGGTCTCGTTTGGATGGCACTCAGAGGGCTGTCCTGGTCAATGCCAGTATCAGCTGGCCCAACGGTATCTCCGTTGACTATGAGGTGCAGTATAACGGGCCATTCTTGCATTCATATCACTATGTTACAGTGCAGACAGTGAACACTGCATCATGACATTATCTCAACCATTCCCATCCGTGTGCATATAGGAGAGTCTGCTGTACTGGTGCGATGCCAGGACAGACAAAATTGAGCGCATCAACCTGGAGACTGGAGAGAACAGGGAGGTGGTGCTGGCCAACAACAACATGGATATGTTCTCTGTGTCTGTGTTTGAGAGCTACATCTATTGGAGTGACAGGTCAGACATACCCCCCTCATTTGTCACTTATTTGTGAGTATGAATATTTCAGTCATCTAGCTTAATTTCTGTTTAATTTCTGTTTAACATTTGAACCAGGACACATGCTAATGGCTCCATAAAGAGAGGCAGCAAGGACAACGCCACAGACTCTGTGTCTCTGAGGACTGGTATTGGTGTACAGCTCAAAGACATCAAGGTTTTCAACAGGGCCAGGCAGCAAGGTAAGCAAGTTAGTTTTAAAAATGTAAAATGTCTTTTGTATTTTTACATAATCATCATAATTAAAGACTTCATAAATGTCACGTAACATTTGTTGTGCAATTTCATATTGTTTTGAGCAATTTAATTGCAGTTGATTAATTCATGGATTTCATGTCTGTGTACAGGAACAAATGTGTGCAAAGAAAAAAATGGCGGGTGCCAGCAGCTTTGTCTTTTCCAGGGCAATGGAACGCAGACATGTGCCTGCGCTCATGGCAAGCTGGCTGAGGACGGCCGCAGCTGCCGTGACTACGATGGCTACCTGCTTTACTCAGAGCGCACCATACTAAAGAGTGTCCACCTGTCGGATGAAAACAACCTGAATGCACCCATTAAACCATTCGAGGACCCCGAGCATATGAAGAACGTCATTGCACTCACTTTTGACTACAGAGGAGGTGGAGGAAAGGGAGCTAATCGTATCTTCTTCAGCGACATCCACTTCGGCAACATCCAGCAGATCAGTGATGACGGATCCGACCGCAAGACTGTGGTAGAGAGTGAGTATTCCCTCATATTAAGTCTAACAGCCACTTGTCTTTTATCAGTCAACCTCCACCAGCTGATATCCCAGTTTAATTACAGTGTATTCCCCCCTCCCAAAGGTGATATTGGGCATGTCAAGAGTTATTTCTGGTTACTCCACTTTTTTGGTGAATAACAAAGAACATTAGTTGTAAACATCAGACCCCCTCAGTGAGAAATCATCCGGAGGAGAAAACCGCTATTTTTCCAAAACACTCCCAGTGAACCTAACCACAACCAGAAAGCTTTTATTCTGAAGTTGTAGCCAAACTAGAAACAAATTGAAAGCTTTGAGAACAGACTGCATATTATCAGGCCGACAGATTCACAGATGACCTTATCTCAGCACAACAAAACACAGGTGCACCGTTAATGTTTTACCAATGTGCCTTTACTTGAAACAGTTTTACAAGGAATGCATGATTCAGGATTGTTTGTCCCACTGTCCCTGTGGAGCAGCAACTCCCAGGGCTACTGGTTTTGTACAATATTGTACAATATCCAGACAACCGGTGAATGTTGTCAGGAGGCAAAGATTTTGCCTTGTTAAGTAGACTTTTCTCATGAGGGTAATGATTGTGTCAATTTTTTTCACGTGAGTTTTTCAGCAGAGCTGCTCAGCTTATAATTGTTTTACTGTGATTCCTATCAGGATTTGCCCAGTGTTTATGTTCGGGTATATCAAGCTAGTTTTCGATGGTAATACTGTCAGGCAGCTGCCATAGCCACATCAACACTGGCTCCTTGCCCTCCCCTCTTGAACAGCCTCAGTAGGTCTTGTCTGAACTTTTGGGACATCAGTACATATAGGATGGGGTTCATCACCGTAGAGGAGGTCGCCATGAGGCGTGCAAATGCACCAAAGGGGCCGTAGCGTGGATATGCACCAGTGGCCTGTGAACCTTTATCCACCAATAAGGCCAGTGTCAGTCCGTAGGATGGCAGCCAGCACAGGGTAAAAGCCAGCACCAACATGGCCGACGTCTTGGTCACTTTGCTCTGGTAGCGCTCTACTTGGGGAGCCCTGCCGGCATGCTGCCTCCTCCACAGGAACATGTAGATGCTGCCGTATGCCACCGCAATTGTGACCAGTGGAAGCAAGAAGGCCACAAGGAAGTGAAACAATCCATAGATCAGCTTGTCATCGTGGTACAGGAAGGCAAAACAAGTGAGGCTATCAGGGGTTCGGCTTGAGTTTCCCACAGAGCGAAAAACCAGCTGTGGAGTAGCCAGGCAGCAGGCCGGGACCCAGAGGAGCACAGCAGCTATAGACACATGACGAGGGGAGAGAAGGCTGAAAGCTCTGGCAGGCCACACCACGGTCAGATATCGAGACACAGCCAGCGTGGCCAGTGTGAAGGCGCTGGCTGAAGAGCAGGCCGATCCCAAGAAGCTCACCAGACGACACATAAAGTCTCCGAACGGCCATCGCTGCATGGCCATGGCAACAGTGTTGAAGGGAAGCATGGAGAGCAAAAGCAGGTCCGCAGTGCTCAGAGCCAGCAGGAGGACGTCAGTTCCTGTGCCTGTCATGGAGCTTTGAGGGTATTGTCCAATATGTCTCCGCCTTCCACACAGGATCATCATCACCATGGTGTGGCCGCCAACTCCCAGCACCAGAATCAATACATCTAATATGGGGACGAGGACCTGCTCCACATTGCCCAGCCCAGTGTCGCTGCTGTTCCCCAGCACATCCTCTGAATCCGTAGAGTTCAACAGCAGCATCCTGCCTTCAGTTATCGAGATGTCTTCCAGTCATACTGCCGTGTTGGCTTTTGGTTGGGTCAAATACTCTCAAACCGGTCATAAAACTACTGATAATACCAGTGGGAATGATTACTCATACTGTGAGTCAACAGCAGTTTACTCTGAAATAACAGCATACTAAGTTCCAATAACTTCCCTTTGAAGGTTGGTGGTAAAATCTACCAATAAAAACGGTGGATGTGATTTACATGAATAAATACACACATAGATTACATACATTCATATCTACTTTGTGAAGTGACATTCCCTTTAAAACGTATCCAGCAAATGACCATTTTCATAGTAGAATTCAAGCTGCTTCCAAAGTGCTGTATGTGAATCAAGCCACTCCAGTCCTCGCAATCAGCTCCACCTGGGATTGGCTCAGGGATGGTAAAGTGAGTGAAATAACCTCAGACTCCTCCATTGAAGTCAAGACCCTCCTGATTTCTTAGTTGCTGTGCTTTCCATCCATCTCTTGTTAAAGCGTCCAAGTGTTGAGCGCTAAATGCCGTAGATTGTGTGATTTCCTGTCACCTCAGAGCGGGCGGCTACTCCACATGACATCTCAATCAGACCCGTGCTCAGCAATCCACAATCAGCCTCACTCCTGCCTCCAAGGAACGGATCTCCTGAGACACAGAATTCTGGCAGAGGAGGAAATGAAAGGAGGTGAATAGCTCGACAGAAAGAGAGGATGAAACGGAGTAAACGGCAGGTGAACTCTGGACTGATTATCATAGAGCAGGCGAGAGAAGGGCTGGCCAGCTCTCTGTGGGAGGGACTAATGGGGCCAAACATAGTTTTTTCCCAGGGTCAATTGTTTCTGTACATTTTCTAAGGTTTTGTCCATGCACACGCCTATACAAAACACACATTGATATGATACATACAGAGAGAGACAGAGGGAATTGTGTTTGCCTTCAGAAATCTGGATAATTATTGACTGCTGGTCTGATAGCAAACACTGAACTGCTATCGCACCTACTGCAGATAGCTGCAATAAAGAACTATCAGTGTCAGTGTAACCAGCTGAGCTCGAGAGCTGTAAATTCAGCTCATCTGAATGATTGTAAACAGCAAGAGAAAATGTACAAGAACCCAAATAGGCTTCGGTCAACGATGCAGTGTGAAGATAAACAAAACTGAAAAGCAAGAATTTGAGTAGAGAGAGCTGCAGGCTAGAGCTTTATAATTCATTAACAGCACTAGAGAAAGAGGAAATAGGGGTGAATGGATTTGAAGTTGCTCCTCATCGATTTTTAGGGCATTGATTTACGGGGAGCCGAAGCAGTGGCGAGTTGTTTTTGCGTTGCATTCCTTCGCTCAGCTCTCCAGTTGCTTTGGTTCATTCAGTCTCCTAGCATGAGCGAGACAAATGTTGATTCATGTTTGCGGCGTTTCACTGGATATGTTGAGGTGTAGTGTTAAGTGTCCCACCTGGTGGTGAATCTCACTGATCCTCCGGCCCGAGCTGATAGAGTGAGATCATACCCAGCCCTGGAAAAGGCTGCTGCAACCATTAGACTGTTCAGTAACAGTAACAAGAAGGCAACTATTACCAATTATTTGGCATTGGAGTAATCTGATGTGTTTTCAAATATACTCCTCCTAAAGTACACTTGTGTTTGTGTGTGTGTGTCTGTGTGTGTGTGTGTGTGTGTGTGTGTGTGTGTGTGTGTGTGTATGTGTGTGTGTGTGTGTGTGCGTGTGTGTGTGCGTGTGTGTGTGTGTGCGTGTGTGTGTGTGTGTGCGTGCGTGTATTATTTCCCCAGCAGAGCAGCTGTTCTCGATCTGCCACTGCAGAACTTTGTGTTCCTCCATCTTGGCTGACTCTTGCCTGTCCTCTGGCCTCTGTGCAAGCTAGGAACTCATAACCTCTTACTAATTTCAGGCTGTTGAGCAGAAAAAAAGACTTTTTGCTTCTCATCTGTTGATGAGGTAGTGCGATGGAAAGTAATACGCAAGGCTGCAACTGTTATTGTGACCTTTTTAGTGAGCTATTTGCTGGATAAAAGCCTTGAATCACACTGTGTTCTTGGTCATTAATACCACGCTGTCATGTCCATAGCCCTGACTCTGTGCTGCCCCACAGCAGTCTGCCAACACTGAACTGCTGCCAGACAGTCCACATTTGGCCTTTTAACACAGAACTGGGATTGACGTGATTCTTTTCCATACCCTCTTTTTTCTTCTGTCTTCTCCCTCTTTGTGGTTCCCTTTCTTGTCCCTTTTTTTAAAATGTCTCCGTATTTATCTCCCGCTCTTCTCTCTATTCTTTCTTTTTTTTTTTTTTAGATGTTGGCTCGGTGGAGGGCTTGGCGTACCACAGGGGCTGGGATATGCTGTACTGGACCAGCTACACTACCTCAACCATCACCCGCCACACCGTGGATCAGAACCGCTGGGGTGCCGTTGACAGGCACACTGTGGTCAATATGTCGGGAGATGACCACCCCAGAGCCTTTGTCCTTGATGAGTGTCAGAGGTTAAAACTAATAAATGAATTCACACCACACCACTCTTTGCATTCAAAACTATTAAACAAATTCACATAAACATTGCTGTTTTTTTCTTTCTCTCCGCAGTCTCATGTTTTGGACCAACTGGAATGAGCAGTCTCCCAGTATTATGCGTGCCACACTGGCTGGTTCCAACGTCCTTGTGATCATTGGCAATGATATCCGAACCCCTAACGGCCTGGCCATAGACCACCGCGCTGAAAAACTTTATTTCTCTGACGCCACACTAGACAAGATCGAGCGCTGCGAGTATGACGGCACTCGCCGCTATGTGAGTAACATACACGCTCACATGCAGACAATCACATTGTGCCTGCGTAATGGAAACACATACAGTATACTATAGTATGATTGTATAATGGTGTTGCCTAATAACAGTTTGTTTATCTGTTGCAAGGCTGGAATTTCCTGAATGTATGAGGTCGTGACTGTGGTTGTGCCTCCCCCTGCAGGTGGTGTTGAAGAATGAGCCGGTCCATCCGTTTGGCCTGTCCGTGTACGGTGACTACATCTTCTGGACTGACTGGGTGAGGAGGGCCGTCCTTCGGGCTGACAAATACACAGGAGGAGACATGAAGGTGCTACGTGCTGACATACCTCAGCAGCCAATGGGTATCGTCGCCGTGGCAAACGACACCAATAGCTGTGAGTTATCCAGTGAGGTGTGTGTGTGTGTGTGTGTGTGTGTGTGTGTGTGTGTGTGTGTGTGTGTGTGTGTGTGTGTGTGTGTGTGTGTGTGTGTGTGTGTGTGTGTGTGTGAAGACAGTGTGTCAGTGTTTTTGAAGTACATAATGTCTAGCACTGGGTGATATGAATGAAGTATCACCCAGTGATATTTTCACATCCATTTATATTCATAAAAATCCTTTGTATGATTATGATTTTGTGAATGTTTTGTAAAAATCAATCGATAAACTTTAAATACAAAATAAAATATCTAGACAAGAATCTTTTGGTTAATCCAGGAAATGAAATACCTGGTACAAAATTATGTAGAATAATAGGTGGTTTGAAATGCATTGCTAAAACATTCATGAGCAGTTAATGAGGTGACAGAAGTAATCTAGGAGTGAAATTTTATAGAATGGGCCCACCTGACATTCACAACCCCAACATCAGCTCTGTATCACCACAGACACAAACACACAAGTAACTGCTCAATCAATGTTTGTCACTTGAATCTATACTTCTCTACCTCCTTCTCAAACTCATCTTGTTCTAAATCTCCCATTGTCTGTATCCTTTTAAATAAATGCATGCCTGCATTCTTTTTCTCTCTACCATATCGTCAGCCATCCTCTCCCTCAAGTTGAGTTGTCTCATTCAGTAAACTCTCTCGCGCTCCAATACCCACAGCGACCATACAAGCAGAGCCTGTGGTAATAGCTGCAAATCCCATTTAGATTGAGTCACATTGAAATATGCATTCAGTGGAGGCAGAGACATTGCCACATTCATGCAGGCATATCTCTCTGTTGGATGCACATGGGGGAGGGTGTGTGTTTGCTTGTGTGTCAGGAGGGTGGATGTAGAAATCCTTAGCTGACTCACTCGTGTGTGTGTGTGTGTGTGTGTGTGTGTGTGTGTGTGTGTGTGTGTGTGTGTGTGTGTGTGTGTGTGTGTGTGTGTGTGTGTGTGTGTGTGTGTGTGTGTGTGTGTGTGTGTGTGTATGTGTGTGTGTGTGTGTGTGTGTTAATATGTGCAGGTTTATGTGGCTAACCTTCCATAATTTTCCTCATCTCTGCATAGGTGAGTTCTCTTTGTGCCGTGTTAACAATGGAGGGTGTCAGGACCTGTGTTTGCTGACCTCGGAGGGAAGGGTCAACTGCAGTTGCCGTGGCGACAGGAAGCTTTTGGATGACAACACCTGCATAGGTAAAACAAGACAGGGGAACAGAAATATTTGGCTTAATAAAATGTAAATGCCAGAGCTCTAAGTGACACCTTATAAAGGGGTTGTATAAAAGTTATCCTGTGCACATTATTTTAATAAAATATTTTTATCAAAAGACTGAGATCAGGATTTGAATGAGCATTTAAGATTTTTCAAGCTGTATGCCTTGGGGGAAGACAACTCTTCCTAAGTGCATTTTTCTGTCTTTGTCCCACAGCCCTCAACACGACATGTAACAACATTGATGAGTTTGAGTGTGGAAATGGAGATTGTGTTAACTACACCCTGACCTGTGATGGCATGGCCCACTGTAAGGACAAGTCTGACGAGAAACAGTCCTACTGTGGTAAGTTGAACCTTTGTCTCAGTAAAAACAGTTTCAACCATGTTCTTGTTGTTGACGTTTGCAGTTTGAGTCTGTATCATTTCCTTTCCGGTCCTCAGCCAACCGCGTGTGCAAGAAGGGTTATAGACGGTGCGTGAACAGCCGCTGTGTCGGGCACAGCTCTTGGTGCAACGGGCAGGACGACTGTGGTGACAATTCTGATGAAGTCTTCTGTAACAGTGAGTCAAGTCTTCTGATTAAACACGTTTTTCTCGCCTGCAGTCATATGACATTTACAAATTAAATTCCACCAAAACACCGTCTCTTGTTTTTGTGTTTGTCAGCTACACTGTGCACGGCCGATCAGTTCCAGTGCAGAGATGGAGGCTGCATATCCAACTCCAGCAAGTGTAACCAGAAAGTGGACTGTAAGGATGCCAGTGACGAGATGAACTGCAGTAAGTTAAAATGATCCAATTCGTTCACAATGACGAGATGTTATGGAAAAATGGCACCACTTTCTCACAGGCTATGGTATAAAGTAGTGCTGCTCTCTTTTAAGCTGCCACGGACTGTTCCAGTTACTTCCATCTGGGAGTGAAAGGAGTGGCATTTCAGAAGTGCGAGTTCACTACACTCTGCTATGCCCCTTCATGGCTGTGTGATGGAGCTAATGACTGTGGAGACTTCTCAGATGAAAGAAACTGCCCAGGTATTTTATACTCACATTTTCTCACAGCT
The DNA here is from genome assembly GCA_016806645.1 of Ophiodon elongatus. NCBI lineage: Eukaryota > Metazoa > Chordata > Actinopteri > Perciformes > Hexagrammidae > Ophiodon > Ophiodon elongatus. The sequence continues at coordinate 1,563,878 of JACSYO010000471.1, forward strand.
GAATGTACATGCAGTATTCATTGGAAAAAGTGAAAATGATTTTTCCATAGAGAGATTAGAGCAAGAAGTCCAAATTGGATTATTCAAATTGTAACAAAAACAATGAATGCTTTCATCCATTAAATTGTGGTTTGGGAGGAAATTCTCCTTGAAAATTATTGCAGTGTAAATTCAATTTTCTATTTCTCTCTTCATACTGGCTTAATTATTTTATGTTTTCTCCATTGACTTGCCACTTTTCTGTCGCTTTGCCAGGGAGCGGGAAAACAAAGTGTCCAACGCCCTTCTTTGCCTGTCCAAGTGGACGCTGTATCCCTATGAGCTGGACTTGTGATAAGGAGAATGACTGTGAGAATGGTGCAGACGAGGCTCACTGTGGTAAGTTAAGATACTCGAGCCCAAACAAGCTGAAGTGCAATAGACTTTTACTTTGTCTTGGCGCTTGTATTTTGCACTTTACACATTCTTTCTGGACCTCTAGATAAATTCTGCTCAGCCTCTCAGTTTGAGTGTGGGAACCACCGCTGCATTCCCAACCGCTGGGTGTGTGACGGAGCCGACGACTGTGGTGACAGCAGTGATGAGGACAGCAAGTGCAGTGAGTGCTGGGCGAAAATCTTTAATAAATACAAATACAAGATTAATTAGAGTTAACATTTCTCGCACCAACGATATTTTGACAACAGTAGAATCTGTGTAAAGTATTAACATGCATTGTTAAACTTGGAGGATCCTCTGGTTTGTGGATATTGTGATACTCTTTCAACTAGACTGAAACATTGGCATGTATGCAAATTATTTAGTTTTTTGTGATAGCTTTAAGCAATCATTGTGCCTCTAAAACATTTCCAAAATATAATCATCTGATTGTTTTCAGAGTTTGCGGTATATTCACAAAAACTCAGGGCAAACAAAGGCTTCAAAATCATCTTCAATAACCTCTTTCCAACACAGAGACCAAAACCTGCAGTCCCGAGGCGTTCCAGTGTCCTGGATCACATATGTGTATCCCCCAGCGTTGGAAGTGTGATGGAGATAAAGACTGTCCTGATGGGGCTGACGAAAGCGTCAAAGCTGGCTGTGGTGAGTGCAGGCTCGGGTGGATTTTGTCAAAATAAGAACATTTTAATAACCCAGACAAAGAAAGACATCAATCTGCTCTGCACTTATAGGGGTATATTTACATCATTCACTCACCACATATTTCTATGTCTCAGTGTTCAACAACACGTGCAGCAGCGATGAGTTCATGTGCCAGAACCGACAGTGTATCCCCAAACACTTTGTGTGTGACCATGACAACGACTGCAGTGATGGCTCAGACGAGTCCCAGGAGTGTGGTGAGTGGAACCATGACCTCTTATTCCTGATGCGGCGATTTAAAAGCCTCTCTCTCTTCCTCCTCGCTCTCAACAGTGAGTTCAACTCTCCTAAACCCTCGTGCTGTTTCTTGCTTCAGAATATCCGACATGTGGACCCAACGAGTTCCGCTGTGCCAATGGACGCTGCCTCATCCAGAGTTCATGGGAGTGTGATGGAGACTTTGACTGCCATGACCAATCAGACGAAGCCCCCAAGAACCCACACTGCAATGGCCCAGGTTAGTTGCACACAGCCACTCCAAAAGCACTTTACCCTTTGCTTACTTTTTCTTTTATTTGTTTATGTAATTGAATCGGTACATTCATTCAGACCAGTGTTATGTAAATGTGGACAAACAATATTATAGCACCTACAGCAGATCAACAGTACAGAGAGCAAACATGGAAAAGGCACATCAATTATAAGAATATATGAAGTGAAGTGCTTATCTATTTCGCAACTGGATAGCACAGCTGTGATTTAAATGAATTCCTGCAATGATATCAGCCCCACTGGTTGTAGGGATACATCGATATTGGGTCGATAGTGACTCAAATAGCTGGATCAGGTATCGGTGACAATGGGGCTGATGTATTTAACTCAATTCTATGTTTATGTGTATCTGGATTGAAAAAGTCAGATCGGTGCAGGCCTAACTGACATTTACTCTTCATTTCATTCTTTCTTTTTACAGAGAAGAAATGCAACGACACTGCGTACGCCTGCAATAATGGAAACTGTGTCAATGAGACATTGCTTTGTGACCATAAGGACGACTGTGGCGACGGCTCCGATGAGCTGAACTGTTTTATTAACGAGTGCCTGAATAGCAAACTGAGCGGCTGCTCCCAGCTCTGTGAAGACCTTAAAATAGGCTTTAAGGTAAATGAACACCATGAAATTCTGACTTTAGCTTTCCAGTAATAGCATGTGCTGTTGCTTTACCTGCTCTGTACTTTTCCCCCTCACAGTGTAGATGCCACCCTGGTTTCCGTCTGAAAGATGACGGGAAGAAGTGTGTCGACATAGATGAGTGCACAACCACCTATCCCTGCACGCAGCGTTGCATCAACACACATGGCAGCTTCCACTGTCTGTGTGTGGAGGGTTTCCAGCTTAGCCCTGAAAACCCCACCATATGCAAATCCACTTCTGGTAAGAAACATGACAGGATTAATAACATCCAAGAAGTGTTTAAGAAAAATCCACTCACATATGATGTCTGCCTCCCTGCAGATGAAGAACCCTTCCTGATCTTTGCCAACCGCTACTATCTGAGAAAGCTCAACTTGGATGCCTCCAACTACACACTGCTCAAACAGGTGAGACTTGCAGATAAAGTATGTCCTTTTGAAGTGCTGAGAAATACTGCAAACAGGGATTTATTACTGGCTCAGACTGATGCAGCTACTGTGCTTTGGCAGGGATTAAACAATGCTGTGGCTCTGGACTTCGACTATCGCCAGCAGATGATTTATTGGACAGATGTGACTACCCAGGGCAGCATGATCCGACGCATGCACATAAACGGCAGCGATGTTCAGGTCAGTGTGGCTAGCGGACAGAAAAATGTGCTGAAAATATCTCCTGAGTCTTAACATAAAACCTGTAATTAAAATAAATAATTAATCTTGATTCGTATGCCTGCAAGTGAAGTAAAAACCCGAGCAAAAATAATTGAATCGCTCATTATGAGGCACGGATTCAGAGTGTTCATTCAAGTATGTACTGCTTGCTCATTTGTTAGGTCCTTCATCGCACATCACTCAGCAACCCTGACGGTCTGGCAGTCGACTGGGTAGGAGGAAACCTGTACTGGTGCGATAAGGGACGGGACACTATCGAGGTGTCAAAGCTGAACGGAGCGTACCGGACTGTTCTGGTCAACAGCGGCCTGAGGGAGCCACGTGCCGTAGCTGTGGACGTACGCTATGGGTAAGAGTGAAGATCTGGGTCAAAAAGTAGTAACTAAGAGTTTTATGAGCAGGGAAACTTTGTTTCAATCTGTTTGGATGCCAGAGGGGTGCATTTTACTAACACTATCAATTCATGCCACGGCTGAGTTAAACTTCCTACTTAGTTGTTAGTCACATACAATAAATGTATACTAGACTAACTTTTAATTACTGTACTTTTTGTGATTTTGCAATGTGTTAAATTCTGATTTGTTATGACCAATGAACCTAACTAATACAGCACATCCCTGACAGGTACTTATACTGGTCAGACTGGGGTGACACCCCCCACATAGGAAGGATCGGGATGGATGGCTCCAACAGGAGTGCCATTGTGGAGGATAAGATCACCTGGCCCAATGGCCTCACGCTGGACTTTATCAATGACCGCATCTACTGGGCTGATGCTCGAGAGGACTACATTGCATTTGCCAGCCTGGATGGAACCAACAGACACACAGGTAACACACGCATGAACTCAATTGGAGTGTGCACTTTTCCAGTTGTCGTTACTAACTTACTTGTCTTTGTGCCTGTGCCCCTGTAGTTCTTGTTCAGGATATCCCCCACATCTTTGCTATGACTCTGTTTGAGGAGTACATCTACTGGACAGACTGGGAGACAAAGTCTATCAACAGAGCTCATAAGACACTGGGAATCAACAAGACCGTGCTGATCAGCACCTTGCACAGACCAATGGACGTCCACATTTACCACCCGTACCGCCAGCCTGAAGGTAAAACCAAGTAACCATCATTCATAAGTGCGACATGTAAACCGTCATCTGTGTCCTGGACTGTGTCTGATCATTTCCTTGTTCTTCAGTGGCCGGCCACCCGTGCCAACTCAACAATGGAGGCTGCAGTAACCTTTGTCTGCTCTCACCTGGAGGGGGCTACAAGTGTGCCTGTCCCACTAACTTTTACCTTGCAGCTGATGGTAGACAGTGCTTGTCCAACTGCACTGCTAGTCAAGTAAGCTTGCCTGATGCTATTGTTTTAGACTGTATTAACACATTATTCAATTTCAAAAATATAAATACTTTTCTCTTCTGTCCCTTCAGTTTGTTTGCAAAAATGACAAGTGCATTCCGTTTTGGTGGAAGTGTGACACTGAGGACGACTGCGGGGATCGCTCAGATGAGCCTGCAGACTGCCGTGAGTGATGATTGAAGCCTGTCTACAAAATGTATGAATCTATATATCTGTATTGTTTGTTCCATTTAATAATGTTCTGTGTTTTGTCTTCGTAGCTGAGTTTAAGTGCCGACCGGGCCAGTTTCAGTGTGGTACAGGCATCTGCACCAACCCGGCCTACATCTGTGATGGCGACAATGACTGCCAAGACAACTCCGATGAGGCCAATTGTGGTACAGCCACCTACTGATACTTACAGAATAAACCCAAAAATTCTTAGATGAAACCGTAATAACCCATATGTTCTTTTTTGTTGTTTTCAGACATCCACGTGTGCCTGCCAAGTCAATTTAAATGTACCCACCCCAGTCGCTGCATTCCTGGCATCTTCCGTTGCAATGGACAGGACAACTGTGGAGAAGGAGAGGATGAGAAAGACTGTCGTGAGTCTCATTGCCCTTCTGTCCCTTGGACCTTCTGTTGTTTTTCTGTTTTTGCCCTGCTAGTGGCAGTGCCTAAGGATTCATTTATCTGAACATGTTGGTCCAGAGCAAGATATCTGTACAACTTGATGCATGACTCAATTTTGTCCCCACTGGATGAACCCTTCGTAAGCCACAGTTTCCACTTGTACATACTGTATCTCAAAATCTAATGAGCAGATCGGACTGCTGAGCACTGTTGCGCCCCCCAGAGGATCTCTGTCCATTTTGACCTTTCTTTTATCAATACCCATAGGCCAAATGATGTTGCATAATGTAATTACCAAGGCATTTGCTGAGCACATTCATGATACCACATGAATTGTTCTGCCGGGCCATCCTGAAGTCCAAATTAACCTTTTAGCACCTTTAAACTGTAAGGCTGCAAGAAGAATTGCAAAATCACCATGCATTTATGTAATGGATATTTGAGTCTCTAGGAGCTGCGAGCAGGACTTAAGCATTGTAATCATTTTAATTTGTGAAATGTGTGATAAGGTAACAATTCTTCTGTATTTATTGGAGTATCTGTTTGTTTCTTCTTCAGCGGAAGTGACATGTGCCCCCAACCAGTTCCAGTGTGCCATCACCAAGCGCTGTATCCCACGGGTGTGGGTGTGTGACAGGGACAATGACTGTGTGGATGGATCTGATGAGCCCGCCAACTGCAGTAAGACACAGCTCATTACTGTACAAAACAGCACTGCTGCTTCAAAATAAGTCTCTACAGCATGAACAGGACCTAACTGATTATATTGATGGGAGGCTCTGGATGTCTGTAATAGATACTAATTTTACATGGGGAGTATTGCACTGGCTTTTGGAATTTAAAAAGGAAACTTTCACACCTGTAGTTTGGCTCATTTGGTCTAGACTCTAGACCAAGGAGTGGTAAAAAATTAACTTAGAGTAGTAAATATGAAGTTATACAGACTGACAGGTAACTCATTGATAGGACAGTTTTGGCGATTGTCATCCTGCATCATAAGGATCCACATAAGGATCCACAAGGGGAAATGGGAAATCAATTTCCGGTGAAGTTTAAGCAGCACTTGAATGCTTTTGATGTTTATATGTATGTTCTTTGGTGTCATAAAGAGCTCACAAAGAAATAACTGATTATAAGCATTATTGGTATTAATAGATAACAAATCAACCACATGTTATGAATAATGATTAACAGGTAGAGACAGGACTATACAACAGGCCCTTTGCATACCCCAAGACAGCTGGATGAGGCATCTTGTCCAGTAATGACTTTAGCACAACAGTTTTAACAGCTTTTGACCTATCAATCAGGGGAAATACCCACGCTGACATGCATACTTGTTGATTTGCATAAATAGGTTTTATACATGGCCTTATACAGATCAATTATAAGATCGCTTCCCGACAGGTTTCATGATTAGCTGATGGATTTATTAGGAGTAAAGCTTTTGAAAGCATGCTAAAATCACTTATCTGCCATCATAAAATCCTGTGGTTGGTTTGTTTGTTACCACAAAACAAAGCGCACCAGAGTCTGCTTGAAAGCGACCGAGAACCACCTTTGCAAGTGGTCTCTGTTCGGTTGTTAGGTCTGCAACAGGGGTGGATTGACAGCTTTCACACCAACCCAAACTAAACTTAATTACCGGGCAAATGGACTTAAGTTTGTTTCAACAAAACCAAACAGCTTATGTGTGAAAGCCCTCGTATAATTATACAGCCAGAACAGGTTATTCAGCTGTTCATTATTCAGTTGGTCGTTATTATAGCTTAATGATAACAACACTGTTATTTATTTTGTTATCTGTTAATGCTGTTACAGAAAGAGAGTATAAAACCATGTATTGCCATGTCTAGTCTCAGTATGTCTAATCCATTAAATCCTTTCTATTGCAGCTCAAATGACATGTGGCGTGGATGAATTCCGCTGTAAGGACTCGGGGCGCTGCATCCCGGCACGCTGGAAGTGTGACGGAGAGGATGACTGTGGAGACGCTTCAGATGAACCAAAGGAAGAGTGCGGTAAGGACAGAGAGGCAGATGGAGAAAGAAAAGAAAGGAAGTCGTTAACAGGGCCACACTTGTACTCATCATGTCTGTTTGCTGTTCAGATGAGCGGACATGTGAGCCATACCAGTTCCGCTGTAAGAACAACCGCTGTGTGCCGGGCCGCTGGCAATGTGACTACGACAATGACTGTGGGGACAACTCTGATGAAGACAAGTGTGGTAGGTTCCCCTCTGTTTTTCTACTAGCTCAAACAGCCACAACCCAACACTCATTGTCTGTTTCAAAGCAATCATTTATAATATGATTTGAGTTCTACTGTAAGCACATAGGGTTCAGATGCAACGGGTTAGCGTGGTAAGCAATGTATCACCTTTCACTGTGTTTGTCCGTATTTACACAATTACACGCATGGTTGAGACTTCTTTTTTGCGTTAATTAGTCCTGTGGCCATTTGCACATCTCACATCATCTCATGTCTATTTTGCATTTCACACTGGCCTGTTGATGTGAGCCAGAGGTAGGTGTTTTCACAGTTTCAACCATCCACAACCTCAGCTTCCCAATCCTCCATGTGCCCCCCAGCTTCTCTTTTGATCTGTGTGCCTTTTCTTTCCTTTTCAATCCCACTAGCTCCTTAACTCCTCCACTTCATACAGTAGAGAATGTTGCACCATCCCCACCTCTGTGCCCCATGAGTCAATCCTGTGATATGAATTATCCGCCTTATTTTATTCATGTATGTCTGGCTCTCAAGAGTTTGCTCTATTCCCACCTTTCTCGTCTCTTTTCCGTTCCTTGCTCCTCGCCTCTACTCTCCTGTTCCTGCTCAATTATCCTCCCTCACCCTTCTAAGCTGTCTTCTCTCTGTTCTCAGTGCCTCGCAAGTGTTCGGAGAGCGAGTTTTCCTGCACAAATGGCCGCTGCATTGCCGGGCGCTGGAAGTGCGATGGGGACCATGACTGTGCTGACGGTTCAGATGAGGTATCGCTCAGCCGTTTCCATTCTGATTGACATTCTGCCTTGAAATTTGACATGCTAGAGGCACTAATGAAAATCATCCTTTGGTTTTGATCCAGAATGGCTGTGATGTGAAGTGTGACAGCGATCAGTTCCAGTGCAAAAACGGCCATTGCATCGCCATTCGCTGGCGCTGCGATGCTGATGTTGACTGTTTGGATGGCAGTGATGAGGAGAAATGTGACAGTGGCAGTAAGGAACACACACTTATTTTCTCCTGGATGTTTCTGAATCAGCAGCAGATTTTATGTGTCATTCATTCCTCTTTCCTCTTCTCTCATTGCTGTTCTTTCAGTGGGTAGACACTGCCCCCAAGATGAGTTCCAGTGCAACAACACTCTTTGTAAACCCTTGGGCTGGAAGTGTGACGGCGAGGACGACTGTGGAGATAATTCAGATGAGAATCCAGAAGAGTGTGGTGAGAATCACTGCGTTTCGTCAGTCGTCAGTATTCTTGAAGACCGCTTAATACCTTCTTCCCTCTTTCTTAATGTTTCTCTCCTTCTGTCCCTTAGTTAAATTCCAGTGCCCACCCTCAAGGCAGTTTCGTTGTCATAATGATCGCGTGTGTCTGCCTTTATCAAAACGCTGTGATACTGTCAACAACTGCGGGGACAACAGCGATGAAGTCAACTGCCGTGAGTTTGTTTACTCTTGTTTGTCTATTTAATCATTTCAAAGAGAGACAAAGTCTTACTTGCTCACAGTAAAGTTACATAAACAATTTGAGAATGCATTTAATTTAAATTGCAATAGGATAGTACTCTAAATCATGGATTGGGGTGATTTATGCACATAATAATTCATCAGGGTAATAACCTCTATGTGACCCTACTTCTATAGCATCGGCTCCTCCCACACCAGTTTGTCAAAAAGATGAGTTCCAGTGCGCTAATGGCCGTTGCATCAGCTCTGTCCTGCGCTGCAACTACTTCAATGACTGCGAGGACTATGGTTCGGATGAAATCCACTGCAATAAGAAAGGTGTGTTGTGTCACAGTATAGATGTCTTAATGACAGTGTAAAGGCAGTGTCTCTGTGACTTCATGCGACCTGTTGCTGTGCTTGCAGACACGGTGCTGAATGACTGCCGCAGTAACAGGACAGTGTGTGGAGATGGAGATGAAGCTCATTGTGTGGTGAACGGCACCGACTCGTTCTGCTCCTGCAAGCCCGGCTTCCAGTCCAATGGACGTAACAGATGTGAAGGTACAGTTTCTTCTGACCTTGTTCCATTAGCGCGTGTCATTTAAAACTATTTGTAATGTGTATCATGTGGCCTGTGGGTGTTTCTCAGATAAGAACGAGTGTAAGCAGTTTGGAGTGTGTTCCCACATCTGCAACAACACAAAGGGTTCCCACAAGTGCAGCTGCCACAAGTACTTCACCAGAATCAATGACACCTGCAAGGCTGATGGTGAGTACTTTCACCATAATTGACATTTCTTTCAAAGTCTATGTATGTACTCAGTGTATACTGCATTTTGCCTACCAGTTTTAATTTGGTAGCATCTCTGCTCCACTACAATGATCTGTTTGTCCTTTTCCTGGCCTGACATAATTTCCTGTACATCCAAAGCTCCGAGACAAGTGCTCTACATCGCTGACGACAGTGAGATACGCAGCCTGGACCCTTCCATGCCAAACTGGCGCTATGAGCAGGTCTTCCAGGGCGATGCTAACGTGCGCATTGATGCCATGGACCTGCACGTCAAGGAGAACCGAATTTACTGGACAAACTGGCACACAGGGCGGATCTCTTCCTATGATTTGCCTTCTTCCTCCTCCTCCCCCAATAGCAACCGCAACCGACGCCAGAGTGAATCAAGGGTCACAAACGTTGAAGTAAGTGTGTATATATATATATTTATACAGTATATATGTGCTTGTACTTATGCATGCATATGATGTAAATAAAAACGTCTCTGTGTTCAGATCCCTGATCTGAAGATGCCCCGTGGCATTGCTGTGGACTGGGTGGCAGGGAACTTGTACTGGACCGACTCTGGTAGAGACGTCATTGAAGTGGCCCAGCTAGGTGGAGGACGCCACCGCAAAACTCTCATCTCTGGCATGATCGATGAGCCTTATGCCATTGTCGTAGACCCACAGAGAGGGTGAGTGGGTCTTTGGAGACTGGGGGGGGGCGGCAGTAACATGGCAGTGACATTAGCTACTTGTAGAAAATCACGACAATGCAAATGAAGATTTAATTGTGATGACAGCATTGATAAATGGAGCTTTTATATGTCCTTCATTAGAAAAATGTACTGGGCAGACTGGGGGAACCATCCCAAGATTGAAACAGCTGCTATGGACGGTACCATGAGAGAGACGCTGGTGGAGGAAAACATTCAGTGGCCAACTGGTAAAACATGCACACACATACATAGGTACTTCTCTTTACAAGGTTCATTTATTGGTCCTTGGTCACAACACAGGGTTGCTCAGTGAAATGTAAGTTGTAGTTCTTTCATGCTACACACAAATAGAACATATAAAAAATGTTTAAAATAGAATAAAAATAGATCAAATAAAACAAAATATACAGTGACTTGTATACAAATAATTTAAATACATATACTGTATGGATACATGACTTTGGTTTATAGAGGGAATGAGGGTAGTGCAATAGGTAGTGGTATGGTAATGTCCAAAACCAGCATAGCAGAGAGTTCTATGACATTTAATTCTGATGGAGTGCATAGGATGAGGATTAATCATCGGCTTTATACTAACTGCAAAGTGTAAATCTCTCTCTCTCTCTCTCTCTCTCTCTCTCTCTCTCTCTCTCCCTCCCTCTCTCTTTCCGTATAGGTCTAGCGGTGGACTACTTCAACGAGCGTCTATTCTGGGCCGACTCTAAACTCTCCTTGATCTGCAGTGTGCGGCTGAATGGCAGCGATGTGGTTGTGGCTGTAAACAGCATTAAGAACAGTTGAGTGGCACATTCTGTAATCTATACAGGTTGCAATCCACACCAGTGATCAGTCTTCATTAGTCAGGAGGTGGTGCACAATGTAAGAATGTGTATGTTTGCATTTAACATGTCTCCTCTGTTTCTACACAGAGCTCCACCATCCCTTCGGCATCGATGTCTTTGAGGACTACATCTACGGGGTCACCTACATTAACAACTACGTCTTCCGAGTGAATAAGTTTGGCAAAGGCCCGATTGAGAACCTGACAACTGGAATGAACCACGCCACAGATATAGCTTTGTACCACCGCTACAAGCAACCTGAGAGTGAGTAGAAATCAGACACATCTCTCAACAGCAGTAATGCTCACTAAAACTGAGACAGTGAAGAAGAGATGACTATGGTAGGTAGTTATTTTTTTCCTATTTTTAATGCTGGTTCTCTTCCTGTCTTTGTCAGTGACCAATCCCTGCGACAGGAAGAAATGTGAATGGCTGTGTCTGCTGAGCCCCAGTGGACCAGTCTGCATCTGTCCCAATGGACGCACGCTGGACAACGGCACATGTGTGGAGCTGCCCACTCCCACTCTGTCCCCTATCTGTGAGTAAACACACACACCCACATACAGAACACACAGACACACACACACGGGCAGCTGAACTCATTCTGTATGACTAAAAAACTTCATCCTCTACAGCTCCTCCCAGTGGTCCCTGCTTGGTCCAGTGTATGAACGGTGGCAGCTGTTTCCTGAATGCCCACAAGCAGGCCAAATGTCGCTGCCAGCCTAATTATGGAGGAGACAGGTGTGAGATTGACCTGTGCAGGGACTACTGCAAGAATGGAGGCACATGCACACCTTCCCCTACAGGTAAGATATGGACATTTCATGCTGGTTTTGGCATTTTGTGTTAACCTTCTTTGACTTGTGCAGTATAAGATAATAGTAGTTTAAATTAAAGTTTAAATACCGCTATATAGGCTAAAGTATGGCTTTACAGGCCACTTTCATGTTTCCGTAGGTCCAGTAATATGACACATTCTTTCTCTCTCATCATCCCTGTTTAGCCTTCCATTTATTTATCTCTTCATATGTCTTTCCTTCCACAGGTTCTCCTACCTGTCGATGCCTGACAGGCTTTACGGGGCCAAACTGTAACCTGCACACCTGTAAGGATTACTGCAAAAATGGAGGCAACTGCACAGTCAGCGCCGGAAACCAGCCAACCTGCCACTGCCCCCTTTCCTTCCTGGGCGACCAGTGCCAGTACAGTGAGTGTTCCTACTATCTAGCTGACATAACATTTTTCAAATACTTCTCTACTAGATTATGATGTGGTTGGTTAGCAGTGCACCAACATGTCTATGTGTGTGTGAGCAGGAAGCTGTGAAGGCCACTGCCTGAACAAAGGTACATGTCTACTGAGTGAAAATGGCTCCAAACTGTGCCGCTGTCTGCCTCAGTACACTGGCAGCACTTGTGAGATTGACAAGTGTCACTATTGTCGTGACGGCGAGTGTATCCCCAGCAACGGTTTCACGCCTACAGGGGACTTCACCTGCCGGTAAGACATGTCATTTACTCAACACAAATCGGCACGCAAACAATCTTGCACATGTAAAGATGTCTTTGTCTTTGCTACTCACAATTTGTTCTGTCTTCTACAGTTGCACAAATGGAAGAGTCCAGCCCAGCTGTTACACATGTGATACAAATGAGTACTGTGCAAATGGCCAGTGCTCTATTAACTCCATCACCCGCCTTCCAGAGTGCAGGTAAGGAGCAGAGTCTGAGTATCTCCAGTGCACCATTGCATACATGCAGAGAGTGCATATGTCTAGTTCCTTTCTCCTTATGTGTTTGTAGATGTTCATCTGGCTGGGCGGGGCATCGCTGTGAGTCCGTAGCCACCAGTGACAGTGCCTCAGGTTCAGGTGGACGTAAGTCGACACTTCTACTATGACATCAATAATAGAAGTTCATTGACTGTGATACAATTTTCCATGCGCTATTCTTATGTGTGTGTGTGTGTGTGTGTGTGTGTGTGTGTGTGTGTGTGTGTGTAGGAACAGCCTCCATAGTGATCCCTGTGCTGCTGCTGTTGCTGCTGGTTCTGCTGGCTGCAGGAGCATTGGTCTGGTATAGAAGAAGGATGAGAGGGTGGGTAACACTCTCATTTTAAAACAAGAGCCAGTTGAGACCTTTTCAACTTTGTGTTCCCTCTATCCTTCCCTCTTTCTTCCTCTTCCCTTCTTTCCTTTCTTCCGTCTACACCTGCCCTCTCCTCTCTGTAATGGCATCTCTTCTGCTCCTCAGGTCTAGCCGGCCCAACAAAACCGGCTCCAGGCGCTTGCGGTAACGGTTGCCAGGGTTTCACATTCCTTCCATACCCTCATTCAGTTCTGCATCCTGATGCTTTCTCTTTCTCTGTCTCTCCTTTACCCATAAGTCTTGGTTGCTGTGCAGTGTTTGGTCCTGTGTTGAATGTCGCGCCATTCTCTCAGATGTTCATGGGAGCTATAGCTCATCCCGCTCCTACAGTATCTCTCCTGTATAATTGCCCTCTTCAGAGCGGCTCAAGGGCAGATCTATTGAAAAGATGCATTGAATAGATCTGTCTATGCACTTGCCAGTGCTGTATATCCGTCATGCTGTTGTCCATCATATTGTGCCATATTGTACTTACTGTGCTGTGCTGTGGTTTGTATTGTGGTAGTATCTCTCACAGTGAGAGATGGACAATGTGACAGCATTCTTTCAAACTCAGATTGGAAAATGCAGTGTGAAAAATCCAGCATTTACTTAGAGGTAGATGCCGTAGACAATGCAGACATTCATAGCATGTTTAGGAGGATTATTTGTGGATTTATTGTGGCTTTAAGAGATAGTCTGTACATTAGCAGTCCTGTATCCAGGTCCTCTGTGTCTGGATCTGTCATGAGCTACATGAATGCTGGGTTTGTGTTGGTGCTGTGGCTTAGTTCACTCAGCCTGGATGGTGGTGAGAGCCATGTGATGCCTCTTCCCTCCCTTCATAATGTGGCTGTCTCCCTGCTTGCACTATTTAGGCTCTTATAACCTTGAAAAAGACACAACGGTTTGACTGTGCCATTCACATTTTGTTTAGGGCCAAGGGCTTCCAGCACCAAAGGATGACCAATGGGGCCATGAATGTTGAGATAGGAAACCCTGCCTACAAGATCTACGAGGGCGAGCCGGATGACGACGCCGGGGAGCTGCTAGACGCAGACTTCACGCTGGACCCAGACAAGGTAGAGAAAAATACCAGGCATGCATATATATCCACAAATGTTGTAGCCTCTGCTCATACTGCATGTATAATATCTAATGGATGGCCTTTTTCAGCCCACCAACTTCACAAACCCGGTATATGCCACTCTGTACATGGGAGCACACAACAGCCGCAACTCTTTGGCCAGCACAGATGAGAAGAAGGAGTTGCTATCACGTGGAGATGAGGAGCCCCTTGTGGACCCCCTGATATAGACTGTCCATTGGCCTGGATCACAATATTCCAAACACACCCCTCTTCTTGCCTTTTAAAGAAAAACAAATGAAAAAAATCGATAAAAAGTGTGAGAGAAAATTGATAAAAAAAGTGTGAACACTGTATAAAATGTACAAAAATGAAGGACTACTTTTGTATGTGATTGCAGTATTATATTTTGTTCTTTTGAGATTCCTCTGGTCAAAAATGAATAACATTTTCTATGAGAGATTTTTAATTTACACTTTGTCCCTTACCCTTTACCTAAATAGCCACTACCTCTGTGCAAAATGAAATGGAAACAAGAAAATCTGAAGAAAAGATGCTATCATTGGAGCAATTTTAATTTTTTATTTTTGTATGAATTGTATAGAAAAGAAAAAAACATTGTTCCATTTCACCAGTGCCAACTGTTTGTTGTTTGTGTTGACTTTGAGCGGGAAAGGCAAAACTCAAAGTTTTCTAAATCGGTACATATGTTGTCTTGCTGGAGAGTCTTAGCAAGATTGTGTGAGACAGATTTGTGATAGCACCGTTTGTGTATAGCACATGGAAAATGTCAATACCAGATGGCAACTAGAATATTTCCACATAATTTCTTCTCAGAGAACAATGTTCATGAAATGATTGTGTTGTCTTCCTTGCACAGAATTCATATTTTACGGCATAGTGTATACCGTAGGCTTTATACCGTAAGATGTAAAACAGGTATGTTTGTTTTTATCACATTGTATGACAGTTGGAGCTCATGTGTTGCTGAAGTGAGAGGATGAGAGGTGTTTTTGGTGTGTGATTATGGAGTTGGAGAGTGAGGAAGTTGGTCATGGGTTAAACATTCCAGCCAGAGTGGTGGGTGGAGATTACAGATGTAAAGAGATGGTAGTTCTCTGTTCATAAGCGTCTTCCTTCACAAGGAAAGGGAGGCTGCAATTAGGGTCAAATTGAAAGAAAAGATGGGTCTTGTCTTTGTCTTTTATTTCTTCAGTCCATTTTTTTTGTAAAGACCAGATATCGTCCGTCTGGCTTTGTGAGTAGATTTACCTTTCTACTGTTAGAGGATCAAAGTCTGAACGTTCACGGTTTTGTAATGACTCAAGTCTTAAGTGCATTATGTTCATTTGGTCTTTAGCATTTCTCTGCTCTTCTTGAGCTCTTTCTAATCTCTCACTCTCCTCTGTGCCCTGCTGCTGCTAATGCTACCATTCTGGTCGCTCTGACACGTCCTTACGCTCAGCCTCTGTTTCAAAATGCTGCTTTCTGTCAGAAATGTGTCAGCCATATGTTAATGCATGTGAAAAGTAACACCAATCTTTAATGTAACTACAATAACAAGTTTTTATTTTGCTTACCTGTCAGCAAGTGATATTTTACGCTGTTGTATGTTTTGACTTTAATTGAGAGAGAAGTACAATCATTTTACCTAAAGAACATTTTTGCAAAATCATACATGCATTTTCAGAATTGTTTTTGATTAGTCCTTGTTTTTTTTCTAATGAAAAATGACACATAGCTTTTATAGTACACGATGCATGGAGGCTCAGACTTTCTTCTGGAAAGAGAATAATGTTTAATTTTTGCTGGAGTACTTTACAAACTAAATAACAGATATTGTTATAAATAAAAATTTAAAAAATTGTACAGAAAACATGCCAATGTGTTTTGTGTTTTTTTCCCAACATGCTTGCTGATATAGTGATGAATACTATGACTCAATGTGGGTTGGTTTAATCATTTAATAGACAAATTGTAAATCAGATTGTGTGTACTGTAGACATAAAGTTCAATTTATGAATGCAAATGTAATTGTTATTCTGTTATAAGTTGAGAAACGTTATCAATCAACGAAATAATGCGAAAATCCTTCATCAAAGAAAGTTAAGCTTAATAGGTGAAGATAATACATTCAGCGAAACCATAAACTCTTAAGATGTAAATCTGACACACTTCAAAACAACCCCGTACTGATAATATGAAAAATGACAAGAGAAAAAGAGATATATGCATTCTAGTAATTGCTTTACATAATCATCTTATTTTTTTGTGTGAAAACATCTCTCCTCTGCTACTTTGTATGGAAGTCTTCACTCGATGCCTTTAGCCTTCAGCTCCTCTTTGACTCTGCTCAGGTAGCCAGGATCAGGATACCCAAACCTGTGCAAGCAGATTATGTACAAGTGTTAATGCATAACATTGGCAACATTTCAGCAGACTTAACATTAAAAAGAAAGAAGAGATTTTGGCTACTGTACCTCTCTGATCCTCCTGTAATGTTGGTCTTGTGGTGAATGTCGTTCCAGGTCACTTGGTTTTCCATCCCAGATGTTACGGATATCCCAACAGTGAAAATGAGCTTCTGGTCAAATGCTTTCTTCAACAGGTGCAGCACCTCTCGGCCCTCTTGGTTGTCTGGCAGATATGCTGTTCTGTTAATACCAGAAAAGTACTTCCCAGGATTTGAATGTTTTTCCTGCAGAAGGAAAAAGAGAAGTAAAAATACCTGACTACCATATTAGAAATAAACTTAAAAGTTACCAAATTGACAAAATGTCTTAAAATATTTAAATGCAGGCATTTACCGTCTGTGTTCCACTTGGAATATTATAGGATATGGTTATTGTGCCGAAGGCTGAGAATCCAGGGAGGGATGACGAAGTTCCTTTCCACGTCATTGTCCCATTCGGCTGGTCTCCCTCCACCCGACCAAAGACATCTTTGCAAACAGGACAGATGGGTCCCATGCTTTGTCTTGATTTTGCCAGGCATTCTTCACAAAATTCATGTTTACACTTGAGCTGTTTCTTTTTGGTAAATTTGTCCATGCATAAAGGACAGTCTTCGTCTGCTGGGTCGCCTGCTGTTGCTCCACCTCCTGTTGCTCCCCCTCCTGTTGCTCCCCCTCCTGTGGGTGCTTCAGTGTTGTATCCTGATGGTCCAGTCAACCCACGTCCACCAGAGGCTCCCTCTGACTGCAAGTCAGTCAACCCACTGGCACCGTTTCGTAGGGTGAAGCTCAAAGGTGATGTGGCAATCTTCTGGTACAGTTGAAGAAGAGCTCTGACAGCGTTGCTCTCCATTGACGCGTTTCCTCCATATTTTGTGGAGCAAACTTTGACTTTGACTTTTCCCTCACTGGTGGACGAGATTTTAACGTCCACACCAAACTTAGTTTTGATCTTAGCTACTTGCTCTCCAAAGGAAGTAGTAATCCGCTTCCAGTGGCTCTCCTCCATGGTTATTCCAGCATTGACAAGAGGGTCTTTGATGCTCATGTCAATCTTCGGTGATGTGTCTTGAGACGGCCATGTAGACTCTCCAACCCAAGTTCTGGCATTTGTTGCTCCGGTAAAGGACTTGCTGAGGAGAGCTTGAATTGGTCTTGGCGCCCACGCGGTGATTTCGTCAGCGGCTCGAGTAATCAAAAGCTTGTTTTCCTTTGTCTGGACGATATTCATTGTCTCCTTCCACTCTTCTGCATCAAATTTCTTGAGAGGAATAATTGAGCCATTTGATTCACCCAAGCACTTCTGGACAAGGTTTGTGAACTCAGAGAGAGCTTTTGTTGGGCGTCCATCTTTCTGGTCTTCTTGAAATGTCACATTTACTTCTGCCATGATTTTGACTCCATTTTTTTTCTCTATACGTTGAATTTCCTTCCTGTAGATGTGGGTCACGTACCAGAAATGGTTCACTGGGACAGAACAAGTAACTGCCTCCTCTCCTGCTGTAGAAACTGCACTATGCTGCACCAGAAGTGGCACTTCCTCCTGAAAAAATACAATGTACTAACTTAGTAAAAAGCCATAAGTTTCAATGTAATTCCTTCCTACAGATTCTCGACAGTACATATGTCATGTTGCTCTGACACAGATGAAGGAGGAAGATGGATTGAAGCTCCCTCTGGTGCTTGTGTCTTAACCTCTCGCGGTGTCAATGAAACAGACGTTATCTTGACTGTTTTTCCATCTCGCCCCTTCAGTTGTTGTCCATTTAGTTTCTGAAGGTCACTCAGGGCTTAAAAAGAAAACAAACACAAAATCAGTATATTTCCCAAAATAATTATAGTAAAAAAATAATTTGAGAAATTTGAAAGATTTTGAAGAAAATAACAATTTGTAACTTTCATACTATACCTGGAGCTGGTTGAAAACTAATCACAGCACTCCCATCTTCATAGACATTTAACACATTGCAGTCTCCTTGGAATTGCTTGTTGTTGTTGGCCCAACTCTGAAGAATTTTCTCCAGTTCAACTTTATATTTCTGCTGTTGAAAACCCTCTGACCAGTCGACTGCGAAAGTGATTTGAACTTCTTCTTTGTTCTATTATAAAATCATCAAAGCCAGAAAACATGTTACGGTGCATTACTGAGCAAGATAGTACAAAATCCTTGATACCATTCAGCCTAAAAGGTCTGGTTTAAAAAAAATACTTTCTCTAGAGAATTGTAAAAATAGTAAATACAAAGACTGATTGACTCCAGTGTCACAGTTTAAAAACAGAAAAAAGCTAATTGATTACTTTTTTGTCATATTTTGTTTTTGCATGTTCTGTACATGACATTGAGGTCATGTACATGTATATGGTATTGGAGGTAATGTTTTTTTTTTTTTTTTTACTGAACTAAAATTGCTTTAATTACGTTACAGTTTTACAGAGCTGCTCACCTCCATGGGCTCCTCTGCGTCACAGCCTGACATGTCGAGTCTTCTTCCTTCCGTCTCAGTTAAAACAACCAACAAGTATTTATGTTATGCATCAAAACTGTTAAATGGCAGCATTATGTTAAAAATGAATTGTTTCGCTCCACTCCACTTTCCTTTACGGCACGCTAACGCTAAACTTCGATGGGTTATAAGTTTGCCTTCAATGTTTCTTATTTCCTCAATTTTCCTCCCCACGCTTTGTCACAAACTTTACATCAACTTTTTGAGCATTCATACAGCACGTAAAATATGAATTTATAACGCATACGAGTCGACTTACCTTCAACTGGCTCTCAACTTAAATCGCAGCTTCTTCCTGATAAATGAAAGTGAAAGTATTGTAGCTCCGCGAGACGAGACACGTGACGTCACAGTGTAGGCTCCAACACCAGAGCCATTTCACTTGTACTAAGTGAGGTTGTGAGTGTATTGGTTCTGGGATCAGTTGAAGTTTCCCCATCAGCTGCAGCATTGCATCAGCTATTTCTCCTGGTGTACACACAGCAGACTTAACGGCAAAACAAGACAAAAACACACACTCAGAATAACATAACCTCACATATTATCACACAGAGACAAGCAAAACTCCGGACCATTCAGGGAATCGAAATCTTTCATGTAGACCGTTAGAGTCCACGTGTCCCCAGTTATTGCAAATCATACATCACACAAGAAACAAAACAAGTACAAAAAACAAGTACATGTAAATTCCAGGTCGACACACCCTCCAGAACAGGCCTGGGCATTGTACGGCCCGCGGGCCACATCCGGCCCGTGGGCTGTCGCCGTCCGGCCCGCCGGGGGGTCAGTGGGAAATTAGGAATAAAACGTAAATAAGTGTACATGATGCACATTATACAGCTGCATTGCTTTTATTTTGAAGGCGACTGCTGCCGGTTTTTTTTCTCAATTTCCGTACGTTGGTACGTTGGTGAGTGTGTGCGACCAGCAGCATCACTGCGATGTGGTGAACTGAGTTTACAGGAGATGTGAGTCAGCTGTCAGCCCTCAAACATGAATCAACAGATTGATACAGAGTGTAGAATTTTTAACTAAACATGGACTTCTAAGTATTTATTTACTGAAAATAGGCTGATGATTAACAACAAGATGTCTTACTTCCAGAAACAAAGATTCCCTATGACGACGTTATGGTGCATATCAATAATACTTAATGAAAACTGTAGAAAATAAATCAATCCCCTAGATTAATAAATATAATTTCCAGATATTTGTAAATATCCCTCCTGTAAATATTTCATAAATCCACTAACATCAAATATCTAGTCTATGTTAATGATTGGCAGCTGCTGGACCCCACTGTGAATGGCTATTGCATTTCAGTGCAAAATTACGTGAAGTCGCAGGTGTATCTCTGTAATAATTCTTACTATGCAGATCAATGCACTCAGTATTCTACACTTTTTATCTGAAATACTTATATAAGTGTGCCCTGCGATGAACTGGCGACCTGTCCAGGGTGTACCCTGCCTTCGCCCGATGTCAGCTGGGATCGGCTCCAGTGTCCCGCGACCCTAAAAAGGATAAGCGGTTCGGATAATGGATGGATGGATGGACTTATATAAGTGACTGATAAACCAAAATTAAGAAACATACCTGCCAAGGAAGTCATCAGCATCTAAATCTTTGTCAAATGCTTCAAACTTGATCTCCTGGACACTGTGCCCACTCAAAACCAGCTGTTAAAAACAAACAAAACACATTTTTGTCCAAAATACTGTAAATGCAGTGAAATCCAAACAATATGCAATGCTTAACCTGAGAATACTTCATACCTCATACATTTCCTTCCATGTTGGGTTGAGATTCTCCTTGATGACCTGACTTTTAAATGTAACTCCCCCTATGTTGATCTTGACAAAGGGGTCGCTCTTGCCCTTCACCATGCCCCCCATCAGGTTATCCTTGGCAACCAGATTCTGGGCCTCCAGCAAGTGAATCATCAGCAGCCCCTGCAGGATGAAGACTGTAAATGTTACAAAACATAAAGCGAGTCACTGAACACACAACATAGTAGCTTGGTAATGTGAATCTACCATATGTGACTGAAAAACAGGCATTTTTTTTTCTTTTTGTCATAATATGAGAATCATTTCTCTATAAGAAATTCCATCTTTGTCTATTTGAACATACCCACATGAGTAATACTAAAACCTGTCATTATACTGCCTTTAGGAGCATATTATGCCACTGTAGTAAGTTAAGTCCATGGGAACTTACAAGATAGAGGATACTTTTCTAAGTTGTCTAATCTAAATTTGGTTTGTGAGAACTTGTTTTATAAGTAGTAAAGGTCCCGCCCTCACAACCATCCATTTTCCTCCGCTCATCCGGGGTTGGGTCGCGGTGGCAGCAGGCCTAGCAGGCCGACCCAGGCTTCCCTCTCACCCGCAACACGTTCCAGCTCGTTCTGGGGGATCCCGAGGCGTTCCCAGGCCAGCTGTGAGATATAATCCCTCCAGCGTGTCCTGGGTCTTCCCCGGGGCCTCCTACCAGTTGGGCGTGCCTGGAAAACCTTTAACGGGAGGCGTCCAGGAGGCATCCTGATCAGATGCCCGAACCACCTCAGCTGACTCTCGATACGAAGGAGTAGCGCCTCAACTCCAAGTTCCCTGCAGATGTCCGAGCTCCTTACCCTATCTCTAAGGCTGAGCCCGGCCACCCTACGGAGAAAACTCATTTCGGCCGCTTGTATCCGAGACCTCGTTCTTTTGGTCACGACCCAGAGTTCGTGACCATAGGTGAGGGTCGGAACGTAGACCGCCCAGTAAATTGAGAGCTTTGCCTTCCGGCTCAGCTCCCTCTTCACCAAGACGGTCCGGTGCAGCGCCTGTTTTACTGCTGCAGCCGCACCGATCCGCCGGTCGATCTCCCGCCAGTCGATCTCCCGCTCCATCTTACCCTCACTCGTGAACAAGACCCCGAGATACTTGAACTCCTTCGCTTGCGGTAGGCACTGCGTCCCCACCCGGAGGGAGCAATCCACCGGTTTCCGGCAGAGCACCATGGCCTCAGATTTGGATGTGCTTACCCTCATCCCCGCCGCGTCACACTCGGCTGCAAATCGCCCCAGTGAATGCTGGAGGTCATGGTCCGAAGAGGCTAACAGGACCACATCATCTGCGAACAGTAGAGAGGCGATCCCGAGACCCCCGAACCCGACGTTCTCCTCCCCCCGGCTACGCCTAAATATCCTGTCCATGAAAGTCACGAACTGGACCGGTGATAAAGGGCAGCCCTGGCGGAGGCCAACACCCACCGGGAACGCTTCTGAATTATTGCCGAGAATACGAACACAGCTCCTACTGCAGTCGTACAGAGACCGGATGGCCCGTTGTAACGGGTCCGGCACCCCATACTCCCGCAGCACCCCCACAAAAACCCCCGAGGGACCCGGTCGAAGGCCTTCTCCAAGTCCACAAAACACATGTAGACTGGTTGGGCAAACTCCCAGAGCCCCTCCAGTAGTCTTGCGAGGGTAAAGAGCTGGTCCACTGTTCCACGACCGGGACGGAATCCGCACTGCTCCTCTTGAATCCAAGGTTCGACAATCGGTCGGAGCCTCCTTTCCAGAACCCTGGCATACACTTTCCCCGGGAGGCTGAGTAGTGTGATACCCCGATAATTCGAGCACACTCTCCGGTCCCCCTTTTTGAAAATGGACCCTTTTGGCCTGCCGGTACCTCTCAGCTGTTTCAGGAGACCCCCGAGCCAACCAGGCCCGAAAGGCCTCCTTCTTCAGTTTGACGGCTTCCCTCACCCCCGGTGTCCACCACCGGGTTCTCGGGTTACCGCCACGACAGGCACCGGTGACCTTCCGACCACAGCTCCTAGCGGCCGCGTCCACAATAGAGGCTTTGAACATGGTCCACTCGGATTCCATGTCCCCAGCCTCCTTGGGATGTGTGAGAAGTTCTTCCGGAGGTGGGAGTTGAAGACCTCCCGGACAGGATCCTCCGCCAGACGTTCCCAGTTCACCCTCACTACACGTTTGGGCTTGCCGGGTCTCTCCAGCCGATTCCCCCGCCATCTAATCCAACTCACCACCAGGTGGTGATCAGTTGACAGCTCTGCTCCTCTCTTCACCCAAGTGTCCAAGACATACGGCCGCAGATCAGATGAAACGATTACAAAGTCGATCATTGATCTACGGCCTAAGGTGTTCTGGTACCAGGTACACTTATGAGCCACCCTATGTTCGAACATGGTGTTCGTTATGGACAAACCGTGGCTAGCACAGAAGTCCAACAGCGAGACACCACTCGGGTTCAGATCAGGCAAGCTGTTCAGATCAGGCAAGCGCCTCTCCCCCTGGGCAACTCCAGAAAAGGACAAAGTCCAACCTTTCTCCAGGAGCTTGGTTCCAGAGCCAGTGCTGTGCGTGGAGGTGAGGCCAACTATATCTAGCTGGTACCGCTCCACCTCCCGCACCAGCTCCGGCTCTTTCCCCGCTAGCGAGGTGACGTTCCACGTCCCTAGAGCTAGTCTATGCCGCCGGCGATCAGCTCGCCCAGGCCCCCTGCCCGGCCTGCTGCCCGGTCCACATAGCACCCGACCCCGATGCTTATCCCTGCGGGTGGTGGGTCCACAGGGTGGCTGCTCCATGATGTTTCTTCGGGCTGAGCCCGACCGGGCCCCATGGGCGAAGGCCCGGCCACCAGACGCTCGCCTACGAGCTCTCCTCCCGGGTCTGGCTCCGGGAGGGTGCCCCGGTTTCCCTGGTCCGGGCGAGGTAGCTATAGTCCGTGTGCTGCTGTTCATCGGGGTTTTTGAACCGCTCTTAGTCTGGACTCTCCCCTGCGACCTGTTTGTCTTGGGAGACCCTACCAGGGGCTGATGCCCCGGACAACATAGCTCCCAGGATCACTGAGCCACTCAAACTCCTCCACCACGTTAAGGTAGCGATTCACGGAGAAGCCCTCACAACAGACTTCTGTAAATTGTATTAACGATACAATAGTTGGCACGTTTCATTTTGTGCCTCCTGTCTGGAAATTCCTCTTTTTTGACTAAAGCTGGCATGACACAGGTACCTGTGCAGAAGTTCTGTGGAACACACACACCAGATCCACCAAACCACCAGAGGAAACTGAAATCTCCCCAGCAGAACATACAGTGATATTTACAGTCAAGAGGAAGTGGCACATTCACAGTGTTTGGAAAGAGGCTGGGGTTAGTCAGAAAACCCAAATGATGAGGCTGAGAGTCATCTCGATGAATGGGGACATTTATATGGCAGGATATTACGGTTAGTATGATCAATTGTCAGACACATAGTTCTGATGGAAACCCGGTCCGGACATTTTAAGATATTTTGTTGTTTTTTCTTGATTGATGGAAACCATAACTCAACTGTTCACTTTGGCAGACGGGAGGAGGATGCTGCACATTGCTGTACACTGCTAAAGGAAGTGTTTACTTATTGTTTCAAATAATGCAATTATACAAAAAATAAAAAAGGGGCTGTGACGAAGGACAAATACCACTGTTCAGTTGGTAGCAACTAATTATTTAACTTCCACTCTGCTAATCAAGGCATGAACCCACCTCTTCACCAAAGTCCTGACTGGGGGTTGTGTGTGGTCGAAGAACTTCCTCAGCTTCGGGGATTTCTGTGACCTCTGCTGGCCCCAGGGTGTCAGCGGGAAGACTAGTCACTGTGGCTTGAGCAAGGTTGCCTAAACCAGTACTACACACACACAGTGCAGAAATGTAAACATGTTTCTTATTAGGTCCATTATAAATATTATATTCCAATTTATGGATATTTGACGCAATAAAGGGTAAAAAAATAAATATGTTCTTATTTGCTGTGACGTGGAGCTCACCCTGTTTGCCTTTGCTGCGGTTCAAAGTCTTCTTTAACTGCTGTGTCTGACTGCTTGGGATGCTCTTCTGGATCCGTTAGCTCCTCCACCAGCTGAGTAAATTACATGAAGGTTATGAAGATGTAAATAGACAGATGAGTTTAGTATACTGCATTTTGCCTACCAGTTTTAATTTGGTAGCATCTCTGCTCCACTACAATGATCTGTTTGTCCTTTTCCTGGCCTGACATAATTTCCTGTACATCCAAAGCTCCGAGACAAGTGCTCTAAATCGCTGACGACAGTGAGATACGCAGCCTGGACCCTTCCATGCCAAACTGGCGCTATGAGCAGGTCTTCCAGGGCGATGCTAACGTGCGCATTGATGCCATGGACCTGCACGTCAAGGAGAACCGAATTTACTGGACAAACTGGCACACAGGGCGGATCTCTTCCTATGATTTGCCTTCTTCCTCCTCCTCCCCCAATAGCAACCGCAACCGACGCCAGAGTGAATCAAGGGTCACAAACGTTGAAGTAAGTGTGTATATATATATATATATATATATATATATACAGTATATATGTGCTTGTACTTATGCATGAATATGATGTAAATAAAAACGTCTCTGTGTTCAGATCCCTGATCTGAAGATGCCCCGTGGCATTGCTGTGGACTGGGTGGCAGGGAACTTGTACTGGACCGACTCTGGTAGAGACGTCATTGAAGTGGCCCAGCTAGGTGGAGGACGCCACCGCAAAACTCTCATCTCTGGCATGATCGATGAGCCTTATGCCATTGTCGTAGACCCACAGAGAGGGTGAGTGGGTCTTTGGAGACTGGGGGGGGGCGGCAGTAACATGGCAGTGACATTAGCTACTTGTAGAAAATCACGACAATGCAAATGAAGATTTAATTGTGATGACAGCATTGATAAATGGAGCTTTTATATGTCCTTCATTAGAAAAATGTACTGGGCAGACTGGGGGAACCATCCCAAGATTGAAACAGCTGCTATGGACGGTACCATGAGAGAGACGCTGGTGGAGGAAAACATTCAGTGGCCAACTGGTAAAACATGCACACACATACATAAGTACTTCTCTTTACAAGGTTCATTTATTGGTCCTTGGTCACAACACAGGGTTGCTCAGTGAAATGTAAGTTGTAGTTCTTTCATGCTACACACAAATATAACATATAAAAAATGTTTAAAATAGAATAAAAATAGATCAAATAAAACAAAATATACAGTGACTTGTATACAAATAATTTAAATACATATACTGTATGGATACATGACTTTGGTTTATAGAGGGAATGAGGGTAGTGCAATAGGTAGTGGTATGGTAATGTCCAAAACCAGCATAGCAGAGAGTTCTATGACATTTAATTCTGATGGAGTGCATAGGATGAGGATTAATCATCGGCTTTATACTAACTGCAAAGTGTAAATCTCTCGCTCTCTCTCTCTCTCTCCCTCCCTCTCTCTCTCTTTCCGTACAGGTCTAGCGGTGGACTACTTCAACGAGCGTCTATTCTGGGCCGACTCTAAACTCTCCTTGATCTGCAGTGTGCGGCTGAATGGCAGCGATGTGGTTGTGGCTGTAAACAGCATTAAGAACAGTTGAGTGGCACATTCTGTAATCTATACAGGTTGCAATCCACACCAGTGATCAGTCTTCATTAGTCAGGAGGTGGTGCACAATGTAAGAATGTGTATGTTTGCATTTAACATGTCTCCTCTGTTTCTACACAGAGCTCCACCATCCCTTCGGCATCGATGTCTTTGAGGACTACATCTACGGGGTCACCTACATTAACAACTACGTCTTCCGAGTGAATAAGTTTGGCAAAGGCCCGATTGAGAACCTGACAACTGGAATGAACCACGCCACAGATATAGCTTTGTACCACCGCTACAAGCAACCTGAGAGTGAGTAGAAATCAGACACATCTCTCAACAGCAGTAATGCTCACTAAAACTGAGACAGTGAAGAAGAGATGACTATGGTAGGTAGTCATTTTTTTCCTATTTTTAATGCTGGTTCTCTTCCTGTCTTTGTCAGTGACCAATCCCTGCGACAGGAAGAAATGTGAATGGCTGTGTCTGCTGAGCCCCAGTGGACCAGTCTGCATCTGTCCCAATGGACGCACGCTGGACAACGGCACATGTGTGGAGCTGCCCACTCCCACTCTGTCCCCTATCTGTGAGTAAACACACACACCCACATACAGAACACACACACACACACACGGGCAGCTGAACTCATTCTGTATGACTAAAAAACGTCATCCTCTACAGCTCCTCCCAGTGGTCCCTGCTTGGTCCAGTGTATGAACGGTGGCAGCTGTTTCCTGAATGCCCACAAGCAGGCCAAATGTCGCTGCCAGCCTAATTATGGAGGAGACAGGTGTGAGATTGACCTGTGCAGGGACTACTGCAAGAATGGAGGCACATGCACACCTTCCCCTACAGGTAAGATATGGACATTTCATGCTGGTTTTGGCATTTTGTGTTAACCTTCTTTGACTTGTGCAGTATAAGATAATAGTAGTTTAAATTAAAGTTTAAATACCGCTATATAGGCTAAAGTATGGCTTTACAGGCCACTTTCATGTTTCCGTAGGTCCAGTAATATGACACATTCTTTCTCTCTCATCATCCCTGTTTAGCCTTCCATTTATTTATCTCTTCATATGTCTTTCCTTCCACAGGTTCTCCTACGTGTCGATGCCTGACAGGCTTTACGGGGCCAAACTGTAACCTGCACACCTGTAAGGATTACTGCAAAAATGGAGGCAACTGCACAGTCAGCGCCGGAAACCAGCCAACCTGCCACTGCCCCCTTTCCTTCCTGGGCGACCAGTGCCAGTACAGTGAGTGTTCCTACTATCTAGCTGACATAACATTTTTCAAATACTTCTCTACTAGATTATGATGTGGTTGGTTAGCAGTGCACTAACATGTCTATGTGTGTGTGAGCAGGAAGCTGTGAAGGCCACTGCCTGAACAAAGGTACATGTCTACTGAGTGAAAATGGCTCCAAACTGTGCCGCTGTCTGCCTCAGTACACTGGCAGCACTTGTGAGATTGACAAGTGTCACTATTGTCGTGACGGCGAGTGTATCCCCAGCAACGGTTTCACGCCTACAGGGGACTTCACCTGCCGGTAAGACATGTCATTTACTCAACACAAATCGGCACGCAAACAATCTTGCACATGTAAAGATGTCTTTGTCTTTGCTACTCACAATTTGTTCTGTCTTCTACAGTTGCACAAATGGAAGAGTCCAGCCCAGCTGTTACACATGTGATACAAATGAGTACTGTGCAAATGGCCAGTGCTCTATTAACTCCATCACCCGCCTTCCAGAGTGCAGGTAAGGAGCAGAGTCTGAGTATCTCCAGTGCACCATTGCATACATGCAGAGAGTGCATATGTCTAGTTCCTTTCTCCTTATGTGTTTGTAGATGTTCATCTGGCTGGGCGGGGCATCGCTGTGAGTCCGTAGCCACCAGTGACAGTGCCTCAGGTTCAGGTGGACGTAAGTCGACACTTCTACTATGACATCAATAATAGAAGTTCATTGACTGTGATACAATTTTCCATGCGCTATTCTTATGTGTGTGTGTGTGTGTGTGTGTGTGTGTGTGTGTGTGTGTGTGTGTGTGTGTGCGTGTAGGAACAGCCTCCATAGTGATCCCTGTGCTGCTGCTGTTGCTGCTGGTTCTGCTGGCTGCAGGAGCATTGGTCTGGTATAGAAGAAGGATGAGAGGGTGGGTAACACTCTCATTTTAAAACAAGAGCCAGTTGAGACCTTTTCAACTTTGTGTTCCCTCTATCCTTCCCTCTTTCTTCCTCTTCCCTTCTTTCCTTTCTTCCGTCTACACCTGCCCTCTCCTCTCTGTAATGGCATCTCTTCTGCTCCTCAGGTCTAGCCGGCCCAACAAAACCGGCTCCAGGCGCTTGCGGTAACGGTTGCCAGGGTTTCACATTCCTTCCATACTCTCATTCAGTTCTGCATCCTGATGCTTTCTCTTTCTCTGTCTCTCCTTTACCCATAAGTCTTGGTTGCTGTGCAGTGTTTGGTCCTGTGTTGAATGTCGCGCCATTCTCTCAGATGTTCATGGGAGCTATAGCTCATCCCGCTCCTACAGTATCTCTCCTGTATAATTGCCCTCTTCAGAGCGGCTCAAGGGCAGATCTATTGAAAAGATGCATTGAATAGATCTGTCTATGCACTTGCCAGTGCTGTATATCCGTCATGCTGTTGTCCATCATATTGTGCCATATTGTACTTACTGTGCTGTGCTGTGGTTTGTATTGTGGTAGTATCTCTCACAGTGAGAGATGGACAATGTGACAGCATTCTTTCAAACTCAGATTGGAAAATGCAGTGTGAAAAATCCAGCATTTACTTAGAGGTAGATGCCGTAGACAATGCAGACATTCATAGCATGTTTAGGAGGATTATTTGTGGATTTATTGTGGCTTTAAGAGATAGTCTGTACATTAGCAGTCCTGTATCCAGGTCCTCTGTGTCTGGATCTGTCATGAGCTACATGAATGCTGGGTTTGTGTTGGTGCTGTGGCTTAGTTCACTCAGCCTGGATGGTGGTGAGAGCCATGTGATGCCTCTTCCCTCCCTTCATAATGTGGCTGTCTCCCTGCTTGCACTATTTAGGCTCTTATAACCTTGAAAAAGACACAACGGTTTGACTGTGCCATTCACATTTTGTTTAGGGCCAAGGGCTTCCAGCACCAAAGGATGACCAATGGGGCCATGAATGTTGAGATAGGAAACCCTGCCTACAAGATCTACGAGGGCGAGCCGGATGACGACGCCGGGGAGCTGCTAGACGCAGACTTCACGCTGGACCCAGACAAGGTAGAGAAAAATACCAGGCATGCATATATATCCACAAATGTTGTAGCCTCTGCTCATACTGCATGTATAATATCTAATGGATGGCCTTTTTCAGCCCACCAACTTCACAAACCCGGTATATGCCACTCTGTACATGGGAGCACACAACAGCCGCAACTCTTTGGCCAGCACAGATGAGAAGAAGGAGTTGCTATCACGTGGAGATGAGGAGCCCCTTGTGGACCCCCTGATATAGACTGTCCATTGGCCTGGATCACAATATTCCAAACACACCCCTCTTCTTGCCTTTTAAAGAAAAACAAATGAAAAAAATCGATAAAAAGTGTGAGAGAAAATTGATAAAAAAAGTGTGAACACTGTATAAAATGTACAAAAATGAAGGACTACTTTTGTATGTGATTGCAGTATTATATTTTGTTCTTTTGAGATTCCTCTGGTCAAAAATGAATAACATTTTCTATGAGAGATTTTTAATTTACACTTTGTCCCTTACCCTTTACCTAAATAGCCACTACCTCTGTGCAAAATGAAATGGAAACAAGAAAATCTGAAGAAAAGATGCTATCATTGGAGCAATTTTAATTTTTTATTTTTGTATGAATTGTATAGAAAAGAAAAAAACATTGTTCCATTTCACCAGTGCCAACTGTTTGTTGTTTGTGTTGACTTTGAGCGGGAAAGGCAAAACTCAAAGTTTTCTAAATCGGTACATATGTTGTCTTGCTGGAGAGTCTTAGCAAGATTGTGTGAGACAGATTTGTGATAGCACCGTTTGTGTATAGCACATGGAAAATGTCAATACCAGATGGCAACTAGAATATTTCCACATAATTTCTTCTCAGAGAACAATGTTCATGAAATGATTGTGTTGTCTTCCTTGCACAGAATTCATATTTTACGGCATAGTGTATACCGTAGGCTTTATACCGTAAGATGTAAAACAGGTATGTTTGTTTTTATCACATTGTATGACAGTTGGAGCTCATGTGTTGCTGAAGTGAGAGGATGAGAGGTGTTTTTGGTGTGTGATTATGGAGTTGGAGAGTGAGGAAGTTGGTCATGGGTTAAACATTCCAGCCAGAGTGGTGGGTGGAGATTACAGATGTAAAGAGATGGTAGTTCTCTGTTCATAAGCGTCTTCCTTCACAAGGAAAGGGAGGCTGCAATTAGGGTCAAATTGAAAGAAAAGATGGGTCTTGTCTTTGTCTTTTATTTCTTCAGTCCATTTTTTTTGTAAAGACCAGATATCGTCCGTCTGGCTTTGTGAGTAGATTTACCTTTCTACTGTTAGAGGATCAAAGTCTGAACGTTCACGGTTTTGTAATGACTCAAGTCTTAAGTGCATTATGTTCATTTGGTCTTTAGCATTTCTCTGCTCTTCTTGAGCTCTTTCTAATCTCTCACTCTCCTCTGTGCCCTGCTGCTGCTAATGCTACCATTCTGGTCGCTCTGACACGTCCTTACGCTCAGCCTCTGTTTCAAAATGCTGCTTTCTGTCAGAAATGTGTCAGCCATATGTTAATGCATGTGAAAAGTAACACCAATCTTTAATGTAACTACAATAACAAGTTTTTATTTTGCTTACCTGTCAGCAAGTGATATTTTACGCTGTTGTATGTTTTGACTTTAATTGAGAGAGAAGTACAATCATTTTACCTAAAGAACATTTTTGCAAAATCATACATGCATTTTCAGAATTGTTTTTGATTAGTCCTTGTTTTTTTTCTAATGAAAAATGACACATAGCTTTTATAGTACACGATGCATGGAGGCTCAGACTTTCTTCTGGAAAGAGAATAATGTTTAATTTTTGCTGGAGTACTTTACAAACTAAATAACAGATATTGTTATAAATAAAAATTTAAAAAATTGTACAGAAAACATGCCAATGTGTTTTGTGTTTTTTTTCCCAACATGCTTGCTGATATAGTGATGAATACTATGACTCAATGTGGGTTGGTTTAATCATTTAATAGACAAATTGTAAATCAGATTGTGTGTACTGTAGACATAAAGTTCAATTTATGAATGCAAATGTAATTGTTATTCTGTTATAAGTTGAGAAACGTTATCAATCAACGAAATAATGCGAAAATCCTTCATCAAAGAAAGTTAAGCTTAATAGGTGAAGATAATACATTCAGCGAAACCATAAACTCTTAAGATGTAAATCTGACACACTTCAAAACAACCCCGTACTGATAATATGAAAAATGACAAGAGAAAAAGAGATATATGCATTCTAGTAATTGCTTTACATAATCATCTTATTTTTTTGTGTGAAAACATCTCTCCTCTGCTACTTTGTATGGAAGTCTTCACTCGATGCCTTTAGCCTTCAGCTCCTCTTTGACTCTGCTCAGGTAGCCAGGATCAGGATACCCAAACCTGTGCAAGCAGATTATGTACAAGTGTTAATGCATAACATTGGCAACATTTCAGCAGACTTAACATTAAAAAGAAAGAAGAGATTTTGGCTACTGTACCTCTCTGATCCTCCTGTAATGTTGGTCTTGTGGTGAATGTCGTTCCAGGTCACTTGGTTTTCCATCCCAGATGTTACGGATATCCCAACAGTGAAAATGAGCTTCTGGTCAAATGCTTTCTTCAACAGGTGCAGCACCTCTCGGCCCTCTTGGTTGTCTGGCAGATATGCTGTTCTGTTAATACCAGAAAAGTACTTCCCAGGATTTGAATGTTTTTCCTGCAGAAGGAAAAAGAGAAGTAAAAATACCTGACTACCATATTAGAAATAAACTTAAAAGTTACCAAATTGACAAAATGTCTTAAAATATTTAAATGCAGGCATTTACCGTCTGTGTTCCACTTGGAATATTATAGGATATGGTTATTGTGCCGAAGGCTGAGAATCCAGGGAGGGATGACGAAGTTCCTTTCCACGTCATTGTCCCATTCGGCTGGTCTCCCTCCACCCGACCAAAGACATATTTGCAAACAGGACAGATGGGTCCCATGCTTTGTCTTGATTTTGCCAGGCATTCTTCACAAAATTCATGTTTACACTTGAGCTGTTTCTTTTTGGTAAATTTGTCCATGCATATAGGACAGTCTTCGTCTGCTGGGTCGCCTGCTGTTGCTCCCCCTCCTGTTGCTCCCCCTCCTGTTGCTCCCCCTCCTGTGGGTGCTTCAGTGTTGTATCCTGATGGTCCAGTCAACCCACGTCCACCAGAGGCTCCCTCTGACTGCAAGTCAGTCAACCCACTGGCACCGTTTCGTAGGGTGAAGCTCAAAGGTGATGTGGCAATCTTCTGGTACAGTTGAAGAAGAGCTCTGACAGCATGGCTCTCCATTGGCGCGTTTCCTCCATATTTTGTGGAGCAAACTTCGACTTTGACTTTTCCCTCACTGGTGGATGAGATTTTAACGTCCACACCAAACTTAGTTTTGATCTTAGCTACTTGCTCTCCAAAGGAAGTAGTAATCCGCTCCCAGTGGCTCTCCTCCATGGTTATTCCAGCATTGACAAGAGGGTCTTTGATGCTCATGTCAATCTTCGGTGATGTGTCTTGAGACGGCCATGTAGACTCTCCAACCCAAGTTCTGGCATTTGTTGCTCCGGTAAAGGACTTGCTGAGGAGAGCTTGAATTGGTCTTGGCGCCCATGCGGTGATTTCGTCAGCGGCTAGAGTAATCAAAAGCTTGTTTTCCTTTGTCTGGACGATATTCATTGTCTCCTTCCACTCTTCTGCATCAAATTTCTTGAGAGGAATAATTGAGCCATTTGATTCACCCAAGCACTTCTGGACAAGGTTTGTGAACTCAGAGAGAGCTTTTGTTGGGCGTCCATCTTTCTGGTCTTCTTGAAATGTCACATTTACTTCTGCCATGATTTTGACTCCATTTTCTTTCTCTATACGTTGAATTTCCTCCCTGTAGATGTGGTTCACGTACCAGAAATGGTTCACTGGGACAGAACAAGTAACTGCCTCCTCTCCTGCTGTAGAAACTGCACTATGCTGCACCAGAAGTGGCACTTCCTCCTGAAAAAATACAATGTACTAACTTAGTAAAAAGCCATAAGTTTTAATGTAATTCCTTCCTACAGATTCTCGACACAGTACATACGTCATGTTGCTCTGACACAGATGAAGGAGGAAGATGGATTGAAGCTCCCTCTGGTGCTTGTGTCTTAACCTCTCGCGGTGTCAATGAAACAGACGTTATATTGACTGTTTTTCCATCTCGCCCCTTCAGTTGTTGTCCATTTAGTTTCTGAAGGTCACTCAGGGCTTAAAAAGAAAACAAACACAAAATCAGTATATTTCCCAAAATATTATAGTAAAAAAATAATTACAAAAAAAAAAATAACAATTTGTAACTTTCATACTATACCTGGAGCTGGTTGAAAACTAATCACAGCACTCCCATCTTCATAGACATTTAACACATTGCAGTCTCCTTGGA
Organism: Ophiodon elongatus; assembly: GCA_016806645.1. Taxonomy (NCBI): domain Eukaryota; kingdom Metazoa; phylum Chordata; class Actinopteri; order Perciformes; family Hexagrammidae; genus Ophiodon; species Ophiodon elongatus. The sequence continues at coordinate 1,598,109 of JACSYO010000471.1, forward strand.
ATTGCTTGTTGTTGTTGGCCCAACTCTGAAGAATTTTCTCCAGTTCAACTTTACATTTCTGCTGTTGAAAACCCTCTGACCAGTCGACTGAGATAGTGATTTGAACTTCTTCTTTGTTCTATTATAAAATCATCAAAGCCAGAAAACATGTTACGGTGCATTACTGAGCAAGATAGTAAAAAATCCTTGATACCATTCAGCCTAAAAGGTCTGGTTTCAAAAAATTACTTTCTCTAGAGAATTGTAAAAATAGTAAATACAAAGACTGATTGACTCCATTGTCACAGTTTAAAAACAGAAAAAAAGCTAATTGATTACTTTTTTGTCATATTTTGTTTTTGCATGTTCCGTACATGACATTGAGGTCATGTACATGTATATGGTATTGGAGGTAATGTTTTTTTTTTTTTACTTAACTAACATTGCTTTAATTACGTTACAGTTGTACATAATGTTGATAACCTAGTTGCAATGCAATGTTAATTGAATAGAATATGACCTAGGCAGACAGCCTCAATACAGCGAAACATAGCAGGCCGTGATAGACCAGCATTGTCTGTCCTGGGAACGTGTGACTGGTTTTCCATACTTTCTCTTTCACTTACACTTTACAGAAAAACATACACGTACATACAACCGGTTTTAAAATGTATAAAAACTGCTCATGTCTTGGAAATGTCACCGCCACTGTGTCCACAATGCGCACCAGCATAATAATAATAATAATAATAATATGAAGAAAATAGAGTTGCACCAGACTGAGTGGAGTTAGGCTTTGTGCTGTTGAACACGTAAGCACACAAACACCTACCTCAGCATTCTTGTGATCAGGCGTCGGAGCCTGCTGGCTTCCGTTGGTGAACTACAGGATATTAAAAAATAAAAGTGCAGCATGGAACATTTTAAATACATTTTTAACTGAACACAGTCTCTGTAAATATCCACACGAAAGGCCACAGCTCCCTAAACAATTGTCTTTCAACATTAGTTCGCGTCGGTTGACACAGCTGCTCACCTCCATGGGCTCCTCTGCGTCACAGCCTGCCATGTCGAGTCTTCTTCCTTCCGTCTCAGTTAAAACAACCAACAAGTATTTATGTTATGCATCAAAACTGTCAAATGGCAGCATTATGTTAAAAATGAATTGTTTCGCTCCACTCCACTTTCCTTTACGGCACGCTAACGCTAAACTTCGATGGGTTATAAGTTTGCCTTCAATGTTTCTTATTTCCTCAATTTTCCTCCCCACGCTTTGTCACAAACTTTACATCAACTTTTTGAGCATTCATACAGCACGTAAAATATGAATTTATAACGCATACGAGTCGACTTACCTTCAACTGGCTCTCAACTTAAATCGCAGCTTCTTCCTGATAAATGAAAGTGAAAGTATTGTAACTCCGCGAGACGAGACACGTGACGTCACAGTGTAGGCTCCAACACCAGAGCCATTTCACTTGTACTAAGTGAGGTTGTGAGTGTATTGGTTCTGGGATCAGTTGAAGTTTCCCCATCAGCTGCAGCATTGCATCAGCTATTTCTCCTGGTGTACACACAGCAGACTTAACGGCAAAACAAGACAAAAACACACACTCAGAATAACATAACCTCACATATTATCACACAGAGACAAGCAAAACTCCGGACCATTCAGGGAATCGAAATCTTTCATGTAGACCGTTAGAGTCCACGTGTCCCCAGTTATTGCAAATCATACATCACACAAGAAACAAAACAAGTACAAAAAACAAGTACATGTAAATTCCAGGTCGACACACCCTCCAGAACAGGCCTGGGCATTGTACGGCCCGCGGGCCACATCCGGCCCGCGGGCTGTCGCCGTCCGGCCCGCCGGGGGGTCAGTGGGAAATTAGGAATAAAACGTAAATAAGTGTACATGATGCACATTATACAGCTGCATTGCTTTTATTTTGAAGGCGACTGCTGCCGGGTTTTTTTTCTCAATTTCCGTACGTTGGTAAGATGGTGAGTGTGTGCGACCAGCAGCATCACTGCGATGTGGTGAACTGAGTTTACAGGAGATGTGAGTTAGAGTTAGAGTTTTTAACCAAACATGGACTTCTAAGTATTTATTTACTTAAGTCGAAGGTGAAGCCGTGTGCTTAGTTAGTGGAGAACAGGTCGCAGTGTTTAAGGATCACAATGTGAATCACCATGACGAGACACAACACGCACAGCAACACAACAAGGCTCATTTTTGGTTCAGAATATGTTGTTTCTCTTTGGATCTACCTCCATATGTAAACAAACATTCTCCGTGATAAAGATAGATACAGATACAGAGTCAGCTGTCCGTCTCATCTCCCCCTCAGACATTCAGCCTGACTCAGAGCTTCGTTCAAGCCAACACAGACAAGGTTTCTCACATTGAACAGGAAAACAGAAAATGAAAATTTTATTGCAGAAACTTGATCCCAGTCAGTGTTTTATTATATATTGATATTTAATATGTATATTTGTTTGGATCATTATTCCTGCTTCAGATGTTTAAGGTGGAGCTTATTTTAACTCCTTTATACACTGTTTTTCAGTTTGGGAAGTTAGGATGGGTTTGAAAAAAAAATCTTTAAAATGTTAATGTGCAAAGTAAAAAGTACAATATTTCCCTCTGAGATGTAGTGGAGTGGAAGTAAATAGTTGAATAAAATGGAAACACTCAAGTAAAGTACCTTGCATTTGTACTTAAGTAATTATACTTGGTTACATTCCACCACTGATCATGACATTCACTCTTACCACTCGCAGCTTATCAAAACCATACAATGTACTGCTTTTTATAAAGAGGTGGCATAATATTGAACAGGATTGAGTTCAGTCTATTGGTCCGGCCCTCAACAACAGTCCTTGTTTCTCATGTGGCCCCTTGGGAAAAATAATTGCCCACCCCTGCTCCAGAACCACACCCCTCCTTAAAATCTTAGCAAATTCTTAAAATCTTCACAAACGATTCAAATGTGTCTGAATCGGTATTTATATCCATTTATATCCCAGAGTTTGAAATATCTATCTCCAAATGGCTGTCTGTCAGACCAGGGAAAGGAACAGTAGTGATGGCGGAGTTAAAGACAAGGTCTGAATCAAATGTCATCCATTGAGGTTGCATATCTAAAAGTGTGTGACAAATAAACACACCTATCTTAACATTTAACGCACCTGACAGCTAAAGTAAATAACATACAACATTAATACACTTTAATAGAAATTGTAGTTACATAACCTCATGGACATTTATTCTTAATGGCTATCTTCTACATTTGAAGTTTCTCCATATAATTTTCCATTTTAATTCATTTTCTTCACCCACTTTATACCCACAGTACATCTGTTATTTCAATATTTAAGTCATCCACTAACAAAGCAGTTTCATTTGCGCTATCAATCAATTAAAGAAAGAAGGGTTTAAAATAGAAACAGTAAATAACTTGGTTATACAATGTATAAAAGAAACGTGTATAAAACTGTTTCAGTCTAATGCCCCAAAAACTGTTTCACAAAAAGAAGAAAGTGAGATGTGCGAAATGTGTTTATTTTTGTCATACCATCTTTCAACAAACAGCATTGGATCTGATCAAAATTCTTAGCAAATATACACAAAATCAAACATGATATAATTGTGACGTAGGTGGAACAAATATATGTCTTGTAAAAAATAAAAAGAAGAAAATTCTTATAAAAATCATTTTCAAAAGCAATTTCAAAACACAAACATAGCAAGATGCTGTGAAATATAGAATAACTTCAATGTAAGCCTGTCATAAAACAGAACCAAACAAACTGCACTTCAAGATAGACTCAGATCTAAAACATTATTGCACCAAGAAAAGCAAACAAAACAAGAAAATATGACTTCGTTCCTTCTGGATCTGTTCATCTTTCACTTGCTCCACACAATCTTAAAATTATTATCTCTTCATATAGTAAAGTATCCTTCAGTCAATATGAACTTTCACTCTGTCCTTCTCAACTCAGCTACATCAGCCTACTTACTTTGGTTTAGTATTGATGTATGTGAATATACAGTGCAGTCCAATTCTATACTATATGGTAATACGTGGAGAGGTGGGTGAATGCAGGTAAGGCTGCCGCGGTGGTACTGTATGCAGAGGTGGGGAGGAGAAGGCATCAATGTGAGTTACAGCAGTGGCACAATGCCGGGTTGAGTGGTGACATCATCATTGAACTTTGACACTAGCGAGCAGAACGACTATTCAGCTTCATCTTTCAGGGTGAACCTGGAATAAATAGAGGGACAAAGACATTAAACAATGAAAAAGAAAAACAGGTGCACAGTGAAGAGATCCTAGACAGAAACTTCTCAACTTCCTCCTGCATGATAGCCAACATCTCTGCTATCCGTACACATATTACAAATCGTCAAAATAACCTAAATACACGGCTTCATCCTCCTCAAAGCTCCACAGGAGGCAGCGTATTTAGCCACTTTGGTGAAACATTGTTCAACTGAGCATATGGATGGAAAGGGACAGCAGACATGGGGTTTATGCTTTCAGAGTAGTTCAGGTGTTGTCATTAATCCACGCTGACCACAGCCCCTGTCCTCGGTCAGTGAGGAAACTATGAACTTTTTGCAGCCACCTTTCAATCCGAGTATCACTTTAACAAACTTGCACACAGTCTACTCTGCTCACCATTCTGTGACACCAGAAACCAGGTCAACCTGGGCCAACTCGATCTGCACCTAAAGAATAGGAATGACATGTCAACACCAAGCTGCACATACATCTTATGTATTTGCAGTATTTCTGCGTGTATTCGGTGCACTTCAGAGTGAAAGAATTTGAAAGCTAGGAACACATTCCAAAACGGTTAAAAATGACGATGCAGGCTAGCATTAGTGCACAGCTGTATAAGTGTGGATTCAACAAAGTTATCTCAATGTGTGGTGCGGAGGAGTCACATACAGTATGACATTCTTTGGATACCCTGATGGTCACTTGTTAGCCTTAGACTGACCTGTCCAAGGATGTCGCGGCTCCTGAACGAGGCCGAGTTATTCTTCACTGATACATTGAGGCGCTTGAACCTCATTTCATCCACAGACAGATCATACTCAAACCTTAAAAAAAATAAAAAAATAAAAATCGACAAAGATTATTCAATGTGAACACTGACACTAACAAAGATCTTAAGAGATTGATAAAAACAGCACAGGAATGTAATGATAATACAATTAACTAATTATTTAACTACCTCTCATTGTATTCTGGGTTGAGGTCTCTTTTCTTCACTGCCGTCTTCCTCTTGGTGGCCTTGCTTTTGTCTGGCAGCAGCATGAGGGAGACATAGCTGTCTACTCCATCCTTACTTTGAGACAACAGACCTCTGAACACAGAAAGAGGAAGCATATCTTAAATAACTGTGTCCCGAGTACATTAGCGCAATATAGTGCCTCTTTGCAAACTAGAGCTGTTATCAACAATGTCCTGTTTGTTAAGCGCTAGGCTTCTCTTAAAGGGTAGGTTCCAAAGTTACTATAAACATAAACGATTATCTGGAAAAAAAAACTTGATATAAAGCTTGAATTGGAAAATGAGACAATAACAATGCCTCAGATATTAAAAATATCAACGTTTTATCATTGGTGAGAACACACTCCGACTAATACACCGTATTTGAGGAAGCACACCTGCAGCCATGGACGATGACGGTGAGATGGCTCTCCTGCGAGGCATAAGAAAGAGACAACTTCACCTGCCCGGATCCACATCCAAAAGAAGCACACGGCAGACTCTCTGAACTTATCATATCCACCATTTTGGAATGTAGAACCTATTGAACAGGAAGAACAAGTGTAATTGTTAATTTGTTGTTATGTATTACTATACATATGTGTGTGTTTGGGCAGATGTGTTTGTCACCTTGAGTTCAGCCCTCAGCAGGATCTGACTCTCAGATGCAGCTCCATCCAGCTGGAACCACTGGTCCAGGACCAGTTGTGGCTCTGCAAGCAGCTCCTTCACAGGAATCACCAGTGATCCCATTGGCTGGTCCCAACCACTGGACAACTGCAATGCAAGAAAGAAAAGGACTGAAAATAATCACAACAACATCATTGCTGTGAAATGTGAGATGCCGAATAAATGTAAATAAATGTCTTGCCTTTACTACAAGCATCTGATGTTTAGGGTCGTGGACCAGGAAGTAGAAATACTCATTCCACTGAGGATTGGAGCCGCGCTCACACAGCTTAAAAGATGAAAATATATGGTAGAGTTGTTACAAAAATAATGTATCTATCAGACTGACAATAGACCACCATGCATCAAAAGTCTCACTTTGGTTTTGTAGGTTGTTTCACCCAAAACAAGTTCAGCTCCTGCTTTGGGTTCCTTTCCACTCTTCTTCAACTATCCAGGGAGAGAGAGGCATTCAAGTTTATCATATGAAAAATCTTTTTCCTTATTGCATTGTATGTAAATATAGTACAGGTGACTTACAGGTAATGAATGTGCACTCTCCAAGTGGACAAACAGTAGAGCAGCAGAGGGGACAGCTTTGTTTTGATAGGACTGGAGAGATTGAAGCTGCAGCACCTGTGACATGGAGCAAAGCCAGGTAGGACGTAGATAATGGTTTTGCAGGGTGGATAATGTGTCCTGCGTGTTGGAATGTGACTAGACCGCGTCATCTATGAGGCTGCTTTGTCATGGACACGTAAATAGTGCTTGTTTAAAGAGTGTCAGATTAAACAGTGGGTGACAGGGCGGTAAACACAAGTAAGGACCGACCTGGTCAAGGCTGACTGAATGAGACACTGTAGGAACCCATTCCAGTATCAAGTGGACCCGACCAGACTTCACATCATTCAGAGTGTACCACTGCAACAGAGACAAAGTTATTTAAAGAAGCAGGGCAACGCCCTTAACACAAGGAAATGACACAGAACAGAGTGAAGAAATCACGTGGCACGGCTTCAGATCATGAATTATTGACTGACCTGATCTGTGTACTCGGATCTGATGACCTCATTTAGCTCAATACTGAATCTGTGAACAGGAAAATAGGCAAATGATTAACAAGAGGTCTTACTTCCAGAAATGAAGTATGACGACGTTATGGTGCATATCAATAATACTTAATGAAAACTGAAGAAAATAAATCAACCCCCTAGATTAATAAAGATAATTTCCAGATATTTGTAAATCCCCCTCCTGTAAATATTTCATAAATCCACTAACATCAAATATTCAGTCTATGTTAATGATTGGCAGCTGCTGGACCCCACTGTGAATGGCTATTGCATTTCAGTACAAAATTACGTAAAGTCGCAGGTGTATCTCTGTAATAATTCTTACTATGCAGATCAATGCACTCAGTATTCTACACTTTTTATCTGAAATACTTATACAAGTGACTGATAAACCAAAATTAAGAAACATACCTGCCAAGGAAGTCATCAGCATCTAAATCCTTGTCAAATGCTTCAAACTTGATCTCCTGGACACTGTGCCCACTCAAAACCAGCTGTTAAAAACAAACAAAACACATTTTTGTCCAAAATACTGTAAATGCAGTGAAATCCAAACAATATGCAATGCTTAACCTGAGAATACTTCATACCTCATACATTTCCTTCCATGTTGGGTTGAGATTCTCCTTGATGACCTGACTTTTAAATGTAACTCCCCCTATGTTGATCTTGACATAGGGGTCGCTCTTGCCCTTCACCATGCCCCCCATCAGGTTATCCTTGGCAACCAGATTCTGGGCCTCCAGCAAGTGAATCCTCAGCAGCCCCTGCAGGATGAAGACTGTAAATGTTACAAAACATAAAGCGAGTCACTGAACACACAACATAGTAGCTTGGTAATGTGAATCTACCATATGTGACTGGAAAACAGGCATTTTTTTTCTTTTTGTCATAATATGAGAATCATTTCTCTATAAGAAATTCCATCTTTGTCTATTTGAACATACCCACATGAGTAATACTAAAACCTGTCATTATACTGCCTTTAGGAGCATATTATGCCACTGTAGTAAGTTAAGTCCATGGGAACTTACAAGATAGAGGATACTTTTCTAAGTTGTCTAATCTAAATTTGGTTTGTGAGAACTTGTTTTATAAGTAGTAAAGGTCCCGCCCTCACAACAGACTTCTGTAAATTGTATTAACGATACAATAGTTGGCACGTTTCATTTTGTGCCTCCTGTCTGGAAATTCCTCTTTTTTGACTAAAGCTGGCATGACACAGGTACCTATGCAGAAGTTCTGTGGAACACACACACCAGATCCACCAAACCACCAGAGGAAACTGAAATCTCCCCAGCAGAACATACAGTGATATTTAAAGTCAAGAGGAAGTGACACATTCACAGTGTTTGGAAAGAGGCTGGGGTTAGTCAGAAAACCCAAATGATGAGGCTGAGAGTCATCTCGATGAATGGGGACATTTATATGGCAGGATATTACGGTTAGTATGATCAATTGTCAGACACACAGTTCTGATGGAAACCTGGTCTAGACATTTTAAGATAATATGTTGTTTTTTCTTGATTGATGAAAACCATAACTCAACTGTTCACTTTGGCAGACGGGAGGAGGATGCTGCACATTGCTGTACACTGCTAAAGGAAGTGTTTACTTATTGTTTCAAATAATGCAATTATACAAAAAATAAAAAAGGGGCTGTGACGAAGGACAAATACCACTGTTCAGTTGGTAGCAACTAATTATTTAACTTCCACTCTGCTAATCAAGGCATGAACCCACCTCTTCACCAAAGTCCTGACTGGGGGTTGTGTGTGGTCGAAGAACTTCCTCAGCTTCGGAGATTTCTGTGACCTCTGCTGGCCCCAGGGTGTCAGTGGGAAGACTAGTCACTGTGGCTTGAGCAAGGTTGCCTAAACCAGAACTACACACACACACACACACACACACACACACAGTGCAGAAATGTAAACATGGCTTAAACATTCTTATTAGGTCCATTATAAATATTATATTCCAATTCATGGATCTTTGACGCAATAAAGGGTAAAAAATAAATATGTTCTTATTTGCTGTGACGTGGAGCTCACCCTGTTTGCCTTTGCTGCGGTTCAAAGTCTTCTTTAACTGCTGTGTCTGACTGCTTGGGATGCTCTTCTGGATCCGTTGGCTCCTCCACCAGCTGAGAAAATTACACGAAGGTTATGAAGGTGTAAATAGACAGATGAGCTTAGTTTAGATAGTTAAACGTGATAACAAATGACTATAATGCACTATGACTCACAGCAGCAGCAGGTAAAGTATCAAGTGCAGTGTGAATGACAGCTGGCTCAGCGGCAGCAGCATCTTCTGCGAAGGCCGCAGCATCATCTGCTGCTTCAGAGTGTATGACCTCGCTGGATACGGCAATCGATCTGGAAATACACACTGATGTTACAAAACACCAAAGCCAGACTTCTGAGTGGAACTAACAACGGAGAATATTAGCTTTTATAGGAGCATATTCGCTTGTACATCCTACCGACAGCCAGGCACTACACTTTTTATTTATTTATTTTTTATTAGCACTAGTTTATGTTTCAAACTTGTATTTATTGCTAACTTTTCTTAATATTTAAAATACAGTAAGTGGTATGCAGTTGGTGTTTTCTTTTTAATAAGACCAAGGTACAATCTGAAGAGTTTTGTGTGTATTATTAAACCAGGCACACAACACTTACTCATCCTTTGTCAGCTCTGAGCTTTTTTTGTCCTCAATGGCTGATGAAATAACCGTCTCTTCCTTCTTTGAACCAGTCGCAGAAGGCTGTGGAGCCTCAGTCATCCTTGAGCTCAGGACCTGTCAACAACACATTTTCTGTTGGCTATTGTGTGTATCAATGACAATGGTAACAATGCCCTGTGTGTGTCCTCTCTTACCTTGAGTTCAGCCCTCAGTAAGATCTCACTTTCAGGTAAGGCTCCATCCAAAGGCATCCACTGGTCCAGGACCAGCTGTGGTTCAGAGAGCAGCTCTCTTACAGGGACTACAATAGATCCCATTGGCTGGTCCCATGCGCTCGACAACTACAGAGAGAAGGACACATGAATAATGGCAGTCAGAGCGGGAGATGTTCCTGACCCTCACAGCGGTCTTCAGCTACTGTTGTACAGTACACTCACTTTTATTATGAGCATCTCCTCTCTGGGGTTGCAAACCAGGAAGTAGAACGCCTCATCCCACTGAGGTGATCTGGAGCGATCACATACCTTCAGATAGAAAAAGAGGAGGGGTAAGTTGGGCGAGGGTTTGTTCTTTAAACTGGGCATGGAATAACAATATCTATGCAATTATTGTAATCTGATTAATTTGTTACTTCTCTTTTTCTTAATAGAAAAACAGCCTAATAACGGTATCGGCAAGTATTACTGTCAAGCCTTGTCTTTTTCAATACCCCCAGTGGGGGGCGGCAAAGTTAAATCTTTTAAAACTTTAAACATAGGACCATTTAGTCATCTATCCCATAAAAATGTTTAACTATTTGCCAACAAACTGGTTAGGTTTCTGGGAGATTATGATGGGGACTTCTTTATGACATTTTATTGACTTAATGATTAACAGAAATATTCACTAGTTGCAGTCTATGCTGGTATAGCAAAAGCGTGGGTTTGTTTAATGTCTTTATCATTAGTCTCATACCTTGGTTTTGTAGGTTGTTTTACCAAAAACAAGCTCGGCCCCAGCCTTGGGCTCCTTTCCACTTTTCTTAAACTGAACACAGAAAGACACATAACATTATGCGAGTAGTTTGTATTCGCTCACTGTAATTACAGCAACAACAGGTCGAGATCCAACTTCCCTTTCTTTCAAAAAAAATGAAACATTCCTGAATAATTGCATCACGAAGTCCGACAACAGTGACTGCTGCTCAGCAAGCAACAACCATTTATCAAAATCTTAATTTATTTTATCTAGTGAAGGCTTACAAAAACATTATCCTAAAGAGTAAAAGGAGTTTTTCACTTTATGCCAATAGAGCGTCGTTTTATCAACATGTGCTTTCCAAACTGTTGTCTATCTATAACTCTGAGACAGTACACTTATTATAGTGTTTTTCAGTACTAAATTACAAGGCACTCACAGGCAATGAGTGTGCTCTGTCAACATAAACAAAGAGCAGGGCTGCAGAGGGAACAGTCTTGTTCCGGAAAGACTGGAGAGACTGCACATGCATCACCTGCAGCAGAGAATCACATGGAAAATACATTTCAATGACTCACAACTGATGTGCATGGTGAAATAAACAGGGTATCATCATGGAATAGAACTGATGTGGGAGGAATAGGCAACGCAATTGATACAGATTATAGATCTATGCGTGAATAGGGGAGAAAACATAAACAAATAATAAAAACTGCACTAACTTGGTCCAGGGGGTCATTGTGCGACACAGCTGGTACCCACTCCAGTATCAGGCGAAGACGTCCAGACTTCACGCCATTTAGGGTGTACCACTGAAACAGAAAGGGACACTTACTGAATTCAAGCCGATGAGAACACCACCTAAGATGCAGTGAGGCAAACTATACTGACCTGGTCTGTGTACTGGGAACGGATGACGTCTGCCACACTGATTTGGTATCTGCTCAGAATGAAAACGATTTTGCACATTTTACACAAAACATTTTTTTAAAAATGAAGCCAGACGCTTTAATTACCCTAAAATGTTAAATCTAAATTATTTATATTTTTCTAATGCTGTGAAAGGTTTGTTTACATGAGAAATGGTAGTAAACACGGAAGAGATAAAACTAGGAAGACTTGATAAACACCAAATACTGATTATTACATAACTCAAACCGGACAGAAATATACCTGTAATTTATGTTTATGGTGAAATAACTACAGTTTGAGCGTGTACATATTGACCCACTGAACTTACCTGCCCAGGAAGTCATCTTTGTCCATGTCTCTGTCATACAGCTCTACTTGCACCTCTTGTCCTGACTGAGGCCTCAGCACCACCTGAGAGAACACAAGAGTTAAAACAGTTAAATGAATCAAAAACAAGGTGGTTAACTTAAAGTTGTATCATTGCAGTCTTATTTGAAATGAGTCATTTCATACATACCTCATACATCTCATTCCAGACTGGGTGGAGATTCTCCTTGATCACGTTACTCGTAAACACAACTCCTCCAACATTGATCTTGGCATAGGGGTCACTCTTGCCCTTCACCATACCACCCATCATGTTATCTTTGGCAACCAGACTTTGGGCCTCCAACAGGATGATTCTCAGCAGCCCCTACAGGAAGGGATCTTATATTGCTAGTTTTGTGTTTTTATTAAATGTGATCGTGTCATGCGGTGTTGCATGTGTCTGCTCCTGTAGAGCACTGTTTTGTGAAGGTACCTCACTGGCAAAGCTGAGGTCTGGGGAAGTATGCGGAGGTTGTGTTATGGCAGGGCTTGGTAGTTCTTCCATCTTCTCTTCAGTCACATCAGCTGCTGTTTCCTTTACGTCAACATCTTCCTGCAAGGTCAGTGAGGAGACAGTCTCCACAGGAGGAGCATCCACTGAACTTGACCTAAAACCCAAAGAGTAGCAATAAAAAAAGTGTAAGTGACAAAAGGGCCAATGGAAAGTATGCATAGACTTTTTGAATAAACTATCTCACCTAAGCACTGTGTCTATTTCCTGTTTTCTCACTGCAGGGGAAGGGTCTGATGCTGAAGTGATAATAGCCTTATCAGTGGTATCTGGACATTTGTTGGGAATCAGCATCTGCAGTTGAGTCAAAATTATTAATGTTTCACTTTGTTAACCAGCTTTGTATCCGTTTTGATTGTATATATCAATATCAGTAGAAGTACAAAACTAACTAACTGCCTCAAAAGCCTCATGACAAAGAAATAAAAGATACAGACACATAAATAAGAAAGAAACACCAAAAATATATTCCAGATAGTTAGACTGAGTAAAAAGAAAATATGGAAAATATAAATACAGACAAAGATAAAGACTCAAAGAGATATTACAGTTGCACACAGAGAGTAAGATATGTGGGCAGAGAAGGAAACTTAGAGAAATTAGAGAAAGAGAAAGGGAAAGGGACTTATAGTGAAAGTGATAAAGAGATAAAGAAACCTAATGGACATTTACAAAATAATTCAAATAATTCAAATATAGAAAATGACAGGGAAACCACCTTCAGTTCAGCCCTCAGAAGAACCTGACTCTCAGGTGAGGCTCCATCCAAATGGAACCACTGGTCCAGGACCAGCTCTGGTTCAGAGAGCAGCTCTCTGATAGGAACCACCAGGGAGCCAATGGGCAAGGCCCAGCTGTGGGAGAGCTGGAGAAACACAATGCAGGGTGTTAGCATAGGTAGCATTTATATATCTTTCTGTTCCACTTTGATTGTGCACTGTAATGAGCGTACCTTAACAACAAGAATATCTTCTCTGGGGTCTCCAACCAAGAAGCAGAATGCCTCATTCCACTGAGGTGATGTGGTACGATCACACACCTACAGAGATGCAGAGTCAGTTAATTTTACTGACAGATCTCATGTCACTCTTACAATCAATGCTTAAAAAGTACCTTAAAACACAGAAATATCAATTCCAAGCAAAATTAAGTTTGAGGTCTTACTGTTGTTTTGCGGGACATTTCTCCAAGAGTAACCTCTGCTCCTACTTTTGGCTCCTTACCACTCTTCTTAACCTGTAGAGAGACAAACGGGGCAATAACAACAGAAGCATATGTATTTAAAACTATAAGTGCCTATGCTGACATCACCCTTAACATCAGTAGAAAAATACTCACTGGTAAGCCATCTGCTTGCCCAATGAAGACAAACAGTAGGCCTGCTGAGGGAACTGCCTTGTTTTGGTAGGACTGCCTGGAATAGAACTGAAGAACCTGAAGACACAGAAAGTACCAGTGAGTATGGATCAAGTTTACCAGCAATGGCCCATCAATCCATATCTAATCTGGGAATACCAACCTGGTCCAATCTGTCTGACTCTGAGGCTGTCATTACCCATTCCAGTATCAGGTGAACTCGACCAGACTTCACATCACTGAGAGTGTACCACTGAGAGAAGAATTTGAATAGTTTTAACACAGGAACTGTGTTATAGGTTACAGATGTAAATCTAGTGGATTAAGGGTCTTATGAAAGTGAGTTGAAGACCTCTGCACCAGCGGGAGTTAGACCCAAGATATAGCAGGCTTTCATGCTCGCTTAATCTGACCGCACTCTTTGAAGCTAAACATGCAGCATTGTGTCTGGAAAGGAAGATCCTACCTGATCAGTGAACTGTGAATCGATGATGTCCTTCAGGTTGATCTTCAGCCTGTATGTCAGGATATGTGAGCTTAGAATGCATCTTGAAATCCATACATTTTATTTCATAATGTGATTATTTATAGCTCTTGTACCTGCCCATGAAATCATCCTTCATGTCCATGTCTTTATCAAACACCTCAATCTGCAAGTCTTGGCCAGGCAGCTGGGTGAGAATCACCTGAGGGGTAAAAAACATTTTGCAAATGTCAAAGGACTGAAATCAATTTACAAATGCATGTGAACTTCAGCCACTTTTTCCTTTCAACAAAAACGGTTTACTTTCAATAAATAACCTTGTGTTATTTACCTCATACATCTCATTCCACGTGGGGTTAAGATTTCTCTTGATGACCTGACTTGTGAATGTTTCGCCTCCGATGTTGATCTTGACATAGGGGTCACTCTTGCCTTTTACCATGCCTCCCATTAGGTTATCTTTCGGAACAAGGTTCTGTCCTGCCAATAGGTGAATTCTGAGCAGTCCCTGAAAAAAAAACAATTGCAAACACATTAGAATAAGCATGTGTAATTTAAGAAAACACAATCCTAAATCAAAATCATAAATTCAATGTCCTCCATTACCTCTGTGGCAAAGCTAGGATGAGGGGAGGCCTGCTGGGGCAGCTGCCTGGACAATCCAGACTCCAGATTAGATGACACATCGGATGGAATACGTTCCTCATCTAACCACAGGACCTATGTTACAAAAGAAAAGGGAAGAGATAAAATACACAGTTGGGACACCATTATACATATGAAACAAAATGGATCTATTTTTTTATTTTATGATTAATAACCTCCAATATTGTGCTTGTTTATTTTACTTATTGGTCATTAATTAGTCTGATGCAGTGCAGGATTAGTGAATGGGTCTTGTTGCCATTTACCCTGAGAACTGTGTTGATATAGATGCGACTGGCAGTTCCAGAGTTGTCCAACTGGAACCACTGGTCCAGAGAAAGATTAGAACTGGACAGCAGACGGGACAAAGGGATGGTCAGACTGCCCAATGTCTGCACACGGTCAGCGTCCTTCACCTGGTTTATTTAACATGAAAGAAAGCCAAAATGAGAACAAAAAAAGTTTTACAGAATACCAAACAAAGTTCAGTGCAGATAAGCTAATCTTATGAGCCGTTACCTGAATGTCTATGTCCTGCTTGCGAGGATCCTGGATGAAGAAGGTGAACGCTTCCTCCCACTCTGGATTAATGGTAGTGTAGCAAGTCTGAAGACAAGATTAAATAGTGTGCATATAAAATAGAAATAAATGAAACACAGTCTGCAGTACTATAATTGGTTTTCCCAACAGATATACCTTGCTCTCTCTCGTGATGTCCTGCACAGACAACTGCACCATGGGATTGGGATCTTTATTTCCCTTCTTCATCTAAAAGATACACAGTTACAGAAAAATAGGGATAGACCGTAAGGCATGTGAACAATGGCATACTGTAGCCAAGAGCAGAGCAATAAATAGACTTCATCCACCACCCTGACAACACATGGTTGATGTGAATAATAGTGTGCACAGGGTTACCATAGCAATGGTACAAATAACTGAAAGGAAGTACTACACAACATAGTGTAGTCAGGAAGTATAAGTCTGCATTGACAGAAACCACAAAGTCAAAGAGTTTCATTCCAAAGATTCTGTTACTAATGTTTTCTTTTGTGTGTGAATTGAAACAGTAGGAAATGAGCGTTTAAGAACTTTGGATAAAGTTAGCCGCACTCATCCACACTGCAATGGAGGGCAAAGGGTTAAAAGTCAAGGCAACAACTTTGCGGAATGTCATGGCAGCTACAGCTCTGCCCCAGTTTAACCACACACACACAGGAAGCAGCTCTGTTCTGAGCACGAACGTGGGAGAGGGTAGAGCTATTTGACTCACAGGAAGTGCCTCAGCCTTGTCCAGATACACAACCAAGATGGCTGAAGAAGGTGGATCGGCAGTCTTGCTGGTGACGCTTTCATTTCTCTTTAGGATCTGAGGGAGAATTGCAAACAGGTGATTCCAGAGTTTAAGGGATTTGTGTTAATGCATCAGAGCAATGCATTAGTTGAATAAGTGTGAGTGACTCAAACCTGCTCGAGTCGATCAGTGACAGGCAGCAAGGCCAACCACTCCAGTCTGAAATGAACCCGTCCGGACGGAGTTTCTTTCAAAGTGAACCACTGGGAAGACAGCCACAGGCATACATTAACAATCCAAAGACTCAAAAATAGCTTATTCAAACTGTGACAACAATAGCTTTTACTTACATCATCAACAACTATGGATTTCTTCACAATGCCCAAATCCAATTTGGTCCTATGTAGAGGAGGAGTGTAAGACAGAATTAAATAAAAAGAAGAAAATATATCGCTGAAAACAACAGGATTATAGCATAGAAAGCAGATGAAGTAACGTTAAAAATACAGAGAAATGCTTCATAAAGAGGTAGTGAACTTGTTCCAACTGGCCAGGAAAGATGACAAATGAAAGGTGACTGCGAAAATGAACGTAGGCACACGAGAGACATGAATATGTATATGTACCTGCCCAGGAAATCATCCTGGTCTGTGTCTTTGTCATATACCTCCACCTCCAACTCTTGACCAGGCACTTCATGGACTATAACCTGATGTACCAGACACACACAAGGACATGAAGAATGACAGAGGGATTTGTGTGGAAGCTGGCTGCGGCCTCATGAATGAAAATGAGTATTCGTAGCGCTGTAGCGGTCTAATCCCTCAAATACAGAACAAAGTGAAATGATATTTGATTGAGTCTGTGCAATGATGACACAAATGTGAAGCTTTCCATAAAACTGTTCATTGTCTTTACCTCATAGATCTCTTCCCACTTTGGAGAGTCTGTGTTGTCAAAGTGTTTGGAGGTGAAGGTCTGAGGGCCAACCCTCAATATGGCATAGGGGTCAGACAAGCCAGCCATAACCCCTTTCATGTAGTTGTCCTTGGCTGCTAGATTCTGTGCCTCCAGTAGGTGGATGCGTACCACACCCTAATAAATGAAAAGAATGGCAAAGATGTAATGTACTGTAGATGTGAAAATGATATAATAGTCTTCCTCTATCTGTAGGTGCATATTTAGGCTGTACCCTGGGCAAAGGAGAGCGTAGTTGGGCCAAATGCAGGCCTGGAACCAGGGGGACAACCAAGCGGTTGGGCAGCACCAAGAAGGAGGCAATGGCATCCATAATCATGCTGTCAGACATGACACTGACACAAAGAAAACACATTTTAATGGAAATGTACTGCGGTACTGACTTTATCATTTACTATTTACTGTGTTATTATAAGGTTCTGGCTATTACTAATGAAAGGTTATTTCAGCATGACTCACTTCAGTCCAGGGACGTCCAACAAATTAGTCATTCCAGTCCAATTGATGTCTAGTTTCTGGGAAGAGATAACACAGATGGATGTGCTGTATGTAGCAAATCAATCAGGATAGATGTGAAATCAATAGCATGAAAAGCATACGAGACTCTATCGAGATACATGAATCGGGGTAGAGGGGCAACCAGAAAATGACAAAAAAGAGGTGAACGTAGAGGGACGTACAGGCCGCTGGATGAAAAACATGGTGACCGCACCCACTATGGGTACATCTCCAATCAGGGGCTCGAGAATCACCCGCATCATCCCATGTAGCTGAGGACAGAGGAGCACGACGGATGTTTGTGAAACACATGGATAAACGCTGACAGAATGGGACATTGTCTGTATGATCCAGTTATTCATTTAGACAGACATCTTTGTTTTAATGACATGCTACTCTGTAATTCAATTGAATAATACTTTTAACCTTGAAAAGAAAACTGACCTGTATTCCTTTGACTCCAGCGTTGCAGAAGTATCTTTTCACCTCAACATTGATCTCTACATTGCCAACATAGCTGAGGACACAATGAAGAACAAAATGTCATCCACAGTAAGGCCTTCTCAAAGTTGTGATACCAAGGTGACGGTGTTCTCAAATCCAAGGAACAATGGATAAACATTCACCTAATGTACAGATCTAGCAGGACTTGTCCTTTGTCATTCTCAGTGTGTGCCTTGATTCCAACGACCTTCATGGCCTGCAGCAAACAGAAAGCACATTTTCAACACAATAAAAACAACATGCATCATTTGTGTGAATCGTTACGGCAGTGCCATTTTATACTTGAGCCATCAATGGCATCACCTTGGTTCCCATATCCACTTTCGTAAAGCTGAGGGTTTGGAGGTGGGCACTTGAGGATCGGATAGATGGAGCAATGGTTTCCACCAGCAGCTTCTCAAGGTATTGGCCAACAAATGGCCACACCTGCTGCAGCACCTAGGCAGGCCAACAAGGACGTGGTTATAAGCTGCTCATACCATGATATACACTGTACATCCCTGTAACCAGAGACTACTTATTTAAAAAAACATTGGCATTAAGCCACAGTCACAAAACGGCCAACCAAATGCCACAGCTTCCATAAGCAATAACTGAAGAATGACAGCTGTTGCCAGTAGTCTACTTTGAGTCCTTACATACAGTATACCACAATGAATCCTGTGCTCTTTGTGTGTTCATGTCTTACACAAAGGTAATGTTGCGACATAAACATGTTCAGTTAAGTTTTTATGCCTTTGGTGAAAGAACCAAAAGCAGAGGCACTGCTTGTTTGTGTGCTCGTGGGACTGTGGAAAAAAACAAAAAACAGAGTTGCTTTCAGCATAAGTGGAGAGTGAGTCATCAGCTGCCTGCTCCAGGGAGGGATGCAGCCTGAGCGACAAGGAAATCTGCTGACCTCCCCTTCAGTAACCAGTCTCAAATCACTGCTTTGTCTGGCTCTGACGCTTAGATCTTGTGGTTCCGTTAGCATGAGTACTTTTATTACTGTATATAACTGTTTGTCTGAGCTACAGGGGCTACAGAGTTGGGGGAGACAATGGCTGCCGTTTTATTATTAGTTTGGGGGGCTGGGCAGCTCCTCCTTCCTGTGAGCTAGCCTGTAATGAAATGGAAATGTTGAGAGGGTTGCCTGGCATTGGGCCTGCTCTCTGCAGTACAGACAGAGTGGCTACACTAATGGGGGTGTGGCCTTTTCTGGAACATGGCAGCAACAGCAGCAGTGCTACCAGCTATTAGCCTAACAGGCTCTACAGAGTGTCAATCAGCACAGCACAGCTGAACAGACAGACGTGTGTTTGCTGTGGGCTTAACAAAAGGAGGAAACACTAGTGTCTTTGTGTAAATTAACAGTGAAAACATGACGCTAAATAGTAAAACATTGATATTTTACCTTATTCAGCCACTCAACCTTCTCAACATCTGGAAAGCTGACCTGAAGGACAGAAAGACAATGAGTGCACATACATAAATTATAACTGAACACACAACAGGATAGGGGAATGATTCATAGTTTATGCAGTCGGGAAATGTCATCAGTAGCACTGTTGATATTATCCCAGTGCTTTTTGCACGAGGTTTTAGACTCTATAACTCTTGCCAAAAGAAAAAAGGAAAGCAGATAAGTGCAGCAACTATCAACATAACATTGAATGACACAGCTTGCTATTGTGTGGTTTATCTTTCACGTGTGACAAAACTTTTACAAGATGAGATGCAAAATGTGAATTTCCGTATTTTGAACAACTAAAAAAAAAAATTACTTTATTTTATGCACACTGGAGAGTAATGCGCAGATGGCTCTTTTGGATACTTTAATGAGGAGTATATGCTGTCTGGTTATGCACGCTGAACTGAAATTACTCAATGAAAACGTGTATCCACAGGAAGCTTATTTGGGTGTGGCCAGATGTTCTGAGTAAAAAATGTGGCCCATGTGGGTTTTAGCATTTCCATTTTGGGTATATATACTCTCATGATGCATAACTTGCAAATGAAAGCTATTACACTTCAAAATTGCAAAATTTAAAAACGATTGTAAAGGCTATGATTAGGGTGGTTTACTGTAAAACACCCTGTAGTGATATTATGGTTTTAGGGTAACTTAGGATAATTCTAGGTCTACATGGGTTCAAGAAGGATAGTGGAAAGCTGGTGTGTACGGAATGTTGTCGATAGACTATAATCAGACACACGCTGACAGTCGGGGTCCTTTTCTTACCCACGCCGGGAGCCCTCGCTTGCTTTTGGACACTTGCGTGGAAGTGTACTCCTCCTCGTTATTGAGCAGCTGCATGGCTGACCTCAGGCGACTCTCCTTGGCTTCTCGGGCATGTTTCCATCCCGTGTAGACCATCATCCCGAACACCAGCAGGCTGGTGCTGACCCGGTAGTAACCGGCCAGGTAGACGGGGAGCAAGGCGCCCAGACATTTCCCAAACGTCCAGAGCACCGCGACCGCGCTGATGCCTTTGGGCCGGGGTCCGTCCGTCTCCACGGCACGCAGCGCTTTCTTCTCGGCGTCGCCTGTGCTCGCACCCACGTCGCCCCCGGCGCCCTTGGCTTCACTCGGCTCAGATTTGTCGCTTTGCATCCTGGTATCCTCGAGAAGACGGTCACTAATAGGCTTACCGTTGGATACACAACAGTTAAAAGAGTTTAAAAGGATTCGACGGTTAGAGACGTTCGTCTAACGCCACATTAGTAACGTCCGCCAGCTGCCGGTTGAACCGACGCTCGTCGCCTGTAACGTTACCGACAGCTCACCGTTCCTCCGTGTCGCATCTTTAATGTTTTTTATCGTTGGACTGGAGCAGTTTCACTGACTAAGCACGGTGCAGAAACAAAGTGGCAGACAATTTCTCCACCCATCCCTCCCGTCCCGTTATCTGGATGAAGACACGCCCACTCTGAAACGAAACACGCATCTTTGACTCTTTCGTTACTGCGGCAAGACAGTCGTCCACTTTGTCGTGATTACTGCTATTACTGCGGCATTAAGCAAGAGTCTCCACTTAATTATTCAAAATGAAACTTTCACGGCATATTAAAACTAAACAGTACCTGTCGGACAATGCAGAATACGTATTCCTGTCAAGTCGTTAACCCCAGGTCAACTCTGCTGCTGCTCCGGTTTATTTAAAAACAGCAGAGTGGACATTCTCCTCGATCCCTGAGATCCGGTGGGACCTCACGAGCCCGGGCCGTGGTTCACATTGCACACCGACACGCAGTAGGCCTCTTGTTTAAAGAGCCACACGGATATGAGGCTGCTGAAACAGCAACAGGTATTATATTCAAGTTTACACAATGTGACTCCACCCGAACAACTCGAGCAATGGGATGTAAACATGAGCATTTTACCTGTGAAAGTATATACAAGTGAATGTGAACTGAAGAGGGCAGCTGTAAACAAAATAAAAATAAAAAAAGTGACATAACACAGGATTCATTGTTGAGTGGCTGTTATTGTTTTTTTTGTTTTTTTGTTTTTTTTTTAAATGTGCAAAGTACCAGAGTTGATTTACACCAGAGCAATCCACAACAATTGAAACACAAACTGCTGTGTTGCAGAAATGGTTCAAACAATATGGATGACCTCACATATTTTCAGCTTGTTGACATTTATCATGCCTGTGTTTGAAAAGATCCCTTTCGTACCAAACTGTTCACAGGTCAGTCAGTGTGTAGGAAAAAACGTCTTCGTAATGTTGCCACAAAACACAGACTGAGGGGAGTCTGTGTCCTGCCCCCTGGTGGAGAAGTACAAGTGTCTAATACTTCTCTGTTGTCACTGTTCCGTCATCAGGTAAGTGCCCTAGACATAAAAGAAGGCCATCTATGTTAAAAATCACAGTTAAGGATGCTACAGTCTGACTCGTGGGCACTACAGTCCTGCCCTTAATCAGTTAATGAGGCAGAGTGGTGATTCTCATGCTTTGACTCACAATGGGGTACGACACCATCGGGGTGGTAGCATGACTCATGGTGATGCCGGACATAGGCTGCGTCATGGACACTGCCACCGGTGCCACAGATACAGCCACTGGTGCCATAGAAACAGGTGCCACCATCCCTTGGGCAATAGTCTGTGCGAGGGCGGCAGAGAGGGGGGTGATCTCGGGGTTGAGGTGAGGCGGAGGGGCTGAGGGCGGTGCAGCGTTACTCTGGGCCACCGAAGGGGCGCCGGTAGATACTACCAGGTCTTGCTGGGTGACAGGCCGAGGTTGCAGTCCAGCGCTGCTCAGGGTGGTGTGAGTTTGAGCAATGCTATGATTGTAGGAACCTATTGCACCCAGAGGGGGCACCAGACTCTGCTCAGTGGGTACAGGAGTGGAAGACAGCGTCATCACCTTGGCCTGGTTTCGGAACTGGGCGTTCTGCTCCAGAAGAACCTCATTTGTGGCAATGAGATTTGAAACCTGAGAAACACACAAGACATGTATTAGAAAAGGACTGGGATCAGTGGAAGTCCACTGCCAGAAACCGTGGCTTTGTGTCTGGCAGAAACAAAGTTCTTATAAAATGATACTTTTGATATTTCTAAACATTATAGCTAATTTAAGTCAAAATAATTGTTTGGACAGCCATAGTTTCTTTACATTTAGTATGTCAACTAATTGCTGTGATCACAGCTTTTGCAGTTACTGATTCTACAAGTTTGCGCAGAATGATTAAGCATCATTTACTCTTCCAGGAGTGTGTATGTGTCTTATGATGTCACAGAATGTCTTTTCCTTTATTAAAATGTGCCCAAATATATTCATTGGGGTATTAGTCGGGTGCTTGTTTAGGGTAATTAGTGCATTTATTACAGTACTATTCTCTTGTGCTGTCATCTTTTATAAAAAAAAACAACCTCTCAAGCCACTGGTCTAAGGATTGTTTATCTGTAAATACAACTTACAAGATTGACGAATTGTTTCAGCTCTACTTCAAACTTCTGGCCCTAATAGCAAGTTTTGTTCAGTTCGTTTTTTCCATTTCAACCATCCAAGAGGTGTGCTTGATACGCTGGTCTTCAGATGCTGTGGTAACGTTAGATGAGAAGTCTTGTGTTGGATGACAAGGATTTCTTTGTTAAAATCACCTCTTAGCTCCTCAAAGACACTTTACTTTGCCTGGGATTTGGCAGTGAGATATAATAATACAATAAAAAGTCCTTGTGACTAAAGTTAAATTTGACACTATGTTGTAAAATAGTTCTTTCACATGACATAATCATGATTCATTCAGTAAAGTTACATTTGACAATATATCTCAATCCGATACAACGGCCTACAATAAATTCTAATTTTCTGTTAAGACTATGACTTTATTAACATACTGTATTGCACTACATTATGCAAGCAAATGTGTGTTATTTTGCACACCATATAATCTGGGATTAGTTGGACAAAAGGAATCATACTACATAATAAATAAAAAAATATTTTTAGACAAAGGCCCACCAAAATGTTTGTTCCACATAATGTTTGTTTTTTACCATCTCTCATTCTAACCTGTTTCTTCAACTCCTCAACTCTCTTCCTCAGCAGAGAGTTCTCCTCCTCCAGGAACCGGTACTCCAGAGGACGTGGCGGCAAGGTGGCTTGAACTCCCAGCTCATAGTGCGCACCGCCACTCACATCCGCCAGGCGCAGCCCCTCCAACCGCCGCCTCTTCAACTGGAGAGTGGTGTGGTCCATGGAGGCCTCTAGGGAGCTGGCATCGTACAGCCCACTTTCAAGCAGAGGGTCATACACTGAGCACGAACTCCTGTCAAAACGCCGTGGCCCTGCAGAATTTATGGACAGACACGTGCTCATCCCGCCTCCACCTACCCCCCCAACTCCTGTGATACCTGGATCTCTGCAACCAGCCAGGCTGGGGCAACCCATCCCCATACCCATCCCCATCCCCATTCCCATCATATTACTTCCACCTCCGCCTCCCACAAGTCCTTGCATTCCTCCGCATGCACCTGCTCCTCCACCACCTATTCCTCCCCCAGGATTCACCATTCCACTGGTACCTGGCCCTATGACACCACCCACTCCAACCCTGGTAGGCTCATATTCAAAATCTTTTTTGACATGGCGAAATTTACACTTATTGCCCCTCTGGCACTCCCCCTTCAGGAAGTCTCTGCAGATAGGGACTTCCCCACGGCTGTGGGGAAGATCCATTGGGGACAGGCCCAGTCCTGCTGCAACTTTCCCTCTTAGTCTGAGGGGTAGCTCTCCTGATTTCTTGTAATAGTCCTCATCCTCTTTAGATCCATGGACAAAGCGGCAGTTGGAGCGCATACACTCCTTGTTCTGGTGGTCATGACAGAAGATAAATTCATTCTTTTGCACCCCCAAGTCTGGCACCTCATTAAAGTCCGGGTGTCTAAAGCGGCAGCGCTTTCCTCTCTTGCAGACATTGCGTATGAAGTCCCTGCAGACACCGCCCACTGCCAGTCCTGCACCTTGACCCCCACCTCCGCTGTTCCCACAGCTGTTGCCATTTCCGAGCGCCCCTCCTCCACCCATGCTCCCAGAGCCAGAGATGTTGCCTCCGAGACTTCCACCCGAACCACCTCTGCACTCCGCCGTGCCCCCTGCCAAACCAGACCCAGGTCCTCCTTCCTCACCCAGATTACCACCACTCCCACCGCCACCTGACAGGTAGGAGCTGTCCCGGTCAGGCATAGCGCTCGGCCCAGCTCAAGGAGAAAACAGCACTCATGTGTGTGAGGGGGGCGGACATGACCTGCCAAACATTCACATACAGAGTTAAACAAGTCATGAATAGCTTTTTTCTTGGAGTACTGCAATTTCCTATTCAAAGATCTGCAAGACAAAAACATAAACCCAGGTTTAGATATTGGCTTTCAAAGTCACGTTACGGGAGAATATGACAGATCCCCGAAGAGCATGTGTGGTTCAACTGGATAAAGCTGGCTTAGACTGAAATGTTTGGCTAGTTCGTGATGAGCCGGGCCTGTGTAGAATCAATTACCGGTGATCGCTGCACAATGCATGCCGGTTAGATTTGTGTCCAACTTGATCTCATATTGCTCTGACATCATGCACACGTGAGTAACCAAAGCCTCACGTGATAGAGGCAGCTGCAGTATATAGAGCCAGGCCCTGCAGTCGCTCTCCACCGACTGCAAGACCTAGGGCATGATGGGAAATGCCTGGCTATCAAAGAGCTGATTGGCCCTTGGTTTTGACAACAAACACCACGTTTTATAAAAAAAAATCATAATTTCCGGTGTAGATGTAATAGTTAACACTAGATTCTAGGCTATTAGTGTTGTGTTGTGCAATGAAGGTTTAATATGTTGACGAACATATATTGCGTGGTTGATAATAACAATGAAGGTTATTCATACAGCACTTACAGGGCAGGAATTACAAAGTGCTTTACAGCGTAACATAATAAAAAAGATAAAGTACAATGCAGATACATTTCCACATATATGCAATTACAAACTAATCCAAACGTGGTCAGCAAACTACAGGCAGCCTGCAAATGGCATCCAACAGGATTTAACTATTCCCGTGACTTCCTGTATACCTTTGAAGGCTGGTGGAAACTGTCTTAACTGACTTAAACGCAGCTCTTTAATCCTCGGCCCCAGCGAGGCGCAGTGCATCTCTAACCAGCCTTTTATCACGTGACTAAACCTGGTAAATAATAAGTAACGTCAGCATTGTTGTTGTTGTTGTTGTTGTTGTTGTTGTTGCCGCTAACGAAAAATTGGATTCACACCATGTGAAGCTCATTGTAACGGGTAACGTTAGCTGTCGGTAACTAAAGAGCACTTGTATCATGTGACGTGAGCCTAACTAAATAAGTAGCTAAGCCCATTAAACCCACTTTAGACTTACACTAGCGAGCGAAGGGTGTCTAGCTAGCTGGCTAAATGCTAATGTTGTCTTACCAAATATTAACTAGAAACAGGATCCAGAGAATAGCCGAGGGACTCCCGCGCAGACACGCCCTGCTCTCGTGCACTGACACCTTTACAGCTGCAACATCAACCAGACATATGTTGTTTTTCTTTTTCTTTTTATGGCAATTCCTCGATTCCCTGGTCTGTTTACCACATTACTGCAGCTTTCACCACCACCGAAGAAGACGCTCTTCCTCTCCGTTTCCTCCAGGTGTCCTCTGGGTGCTCCTCTGCCCTCTAGTGGCCACAATGCTGCGTTGCACTGAAGTGTGTTCCGCTTTGTTTCTCCTTTAAAAACTATCTTTTTAAAGACTTCGTCGCATGCAGGAGTAGCCCTGCTGCAAAACCACGGAGAGCTGAGCTAGAAACGACAGCTGCATAATAACAACATTTCACTTGACACACTTTCACCACCACGTTTTGCAGGACATCTTGAATCCCAAAGGTGTCGGCTGAGTAAGTTGCCTACCCCTGTGCCTCGGGGCCAAACGGAGTGAAACAACGTGATAGGTGTGCTGGGTGCCGCGACGCTGACGTGTAGACAGCCGTACAACACACCTGAAGATGAGCCGTCAAACCGCAGGACAGCTGTAGCCCGACTTCCAGATAACTTCTTCGTGCAACAGCTCCTCAGCTGTGCTCCCGCGATGGCTGTGCAAGGTGTTTCCCACTGGATGCAAGCCTACGTCGTCATGCTGCTCTGCCTGGCCGAGGTCCTGCCCGCCGCCTCGGAGTCGGACCGGACTTACTACGAGACTCTCGATGTGGAGCCGTCAGCAAGCGGCAGCCACATAAAGAAGGCTTTCCGCACACTGGCCATAAAGTACCACCCGGACAAGAACAAGAGCGCCGACGCAGAGAAGACTTTCAGAGAGATTGCTGAAGGTAAAACACGCCTGCAACACGCTGGACCTTTTTGTTATAGTGTAATCTATATTGTATATATGTAAGTTACACGAGTGAAATTAATTGTTTACACTTTCAAAATAGATGATTTATTTATTCTCCTCATAGGTTGGCTTTATAAACACAGTCTAAATCACAGCTAATACTGATTCAGTCTAAATCAACTTCCAACTTCCATGAAGGTTCAGTTTTTATTGTTAATATCAAGACTGTAGTTTGTGGTGCTGTTGATCTGTTTTACACTATACAGAGAGGAGTTTCTCATATTGTTTTATTCCTTGTATTGACATAAATGGGGTGAAAAATTAGAAAAACGTTATATACAGTAAATGCAATACGATTTAAACAGCACCACAAGCGAGTTATACTGTCTTATCAGACTGTATTGCTTTTAGCCAGGTGTACTGGATGAACTTTCTCACAAGTAATACCCCTGTTTCCTTCCTCGTCCCCTAGCCTACAAGGTGCTCTCCAACAAGGAGCAGAGGAGGCTGTATGACCAAGTGGGCCACGAGGCTTTTCTGAAAGACGAGGCCTCTGTTGACCCTGAGGACGAATATGAGACAAGCTTCCCCTTTGGTTTTGAAGACCTCTTCCATGACTTTGATGATAGTCCCTTTGTGGAGGAGCCATTCTTCCACTGGACCTTTCATCAGGATGGGGAGGATGGTTCATATCAGCATTACAGTATAGAAGAGCCTGGCTTCAGCTTTTATTTTGAGGATGAAGAAGAAGAAGACCACTACTGCTAGATGTTTATCCCCTTTGACCCTGTATCCTGTGTGTCTGTTTAAGTGTATTGACTTTGATGAACAAGTCTTCATATTAAATTGTGATCACAGTAGCTGTGTCTTGTATTCAGTTTGTAGAAATTCAGCTCAAGAGATCTTTCATGTGTTGCACCTGGCACCTGAACTGCTGACTCCCTATTCCTCTGTTCAACAATCACGGATCATCACACCACACACCCAAAGGTGATCGAGTATTTTTAAATTGTGGAATAGTTTTCCATAAAAATTGTGATCTTTCCCCTCCATTGATACCTTTTCTTTAGCCTTTTAATTATCACAATGAAGACATGCTTGACCATGCGCTGGTTTTGATCTGTTAGTATTTTATTTTGTTGTGCGTGCGATACCGTTAAGCTATGATTTTCTCAATTCTATGCGTTTATTAATTTAGTTGTATTTTCTTATTTGTGTCTGTTTTTATTTGATCATTCCAGTGTTTTATTTAATTTCTTTGTAAAGCACATTGGTCATTTGCTCTATAAATAAAGTTGACTTGACTATAAGGAAGCTGTGTGTGTTCTGCCTCTTTTATGAGACAATTTCATTTAATTGTTTGGGTTCAGGTTTGTCAGGTTGACAGATGGGGGAACCAATTGGACCACAAGGCCACTTTCCTGTGTGGGTGTGTCGAAGGTCCTGAGTTACTGACTAACCCACAATTTACTCATCTTTTTTCCCTGCGTCAGCACTTTAGATCTGGAACTGTTTTACTCCATTTCTCACAGGACCATTGTGCACTTTGACCCAGAGGATATCCTGTGCCTTCTCAGCAGTTGGAGCGTAAGCGCACTAAAGCCAACACAAGACAAAAGATCTTCACAGCTTTATGCAGTTTTATCAAGATAAACAGAGATTTAAGCATTCTACAAAGAAGATACAAGACATACTGGACTAATTAACTTACAGGCTTGACAATGATGGTAAGTATGCCTGAACATTTTCTTTTTGACAGCCTCTGAGTGTCATGTGACTTTTTCTCTGTGGAGACATTCAGATTTGCAGGCTGTAAGTAACGTTTTTAATTCCCTTTAACTTTGGCTTGCATACTAATGTGAATTTACTTCCAGCTGTTGATAAAATTGCTTCTCACGTTTGATCGCAGGAAGAGGTAAAAGAAGTGATCTCTACTCTGAGTGTCCATGGTCCTAACATCAAGGTTACAGAGGTGTTGAAAGACGGGGACACACTTACCTTCCTAATTGTATCTCAAAAGGTGAGATGATTCATGTATTCGTTATTTGCTGTGAGCTATACATTAGATCTAGATTAATGCAGAAAACCAGTTGATTTGTTTGAATTATGGTATTGCAAAAACAGACTGCTCTGATGAGATGTTGTCTCTCATCCATGCCAGCTGTCTGGAACAGGGGAGTACCATGTGGACCGGACCTATGAGGATTTTGAATGGCTGCAACAGCACCTGTTCTCTCAGGAGGATGAGCCCGGGATACAGGGAGTCATAGTCAGTGCTTCATTTTATCTGCACACAGTCCCGTATTTCACTTGTAATCGTATTCACACTTTTCTGACAATAACAAGACGATTAGTGCTGGAATATCTATATGTGGAATCAGCGAAGATACAAAGAAAAGATTGGATTCTGTTGAAAACGTCCTTTTGGAAGTGTGCATGCTGCTTTATGTTATCTTTTTTTCTAATTGCCTACTGCACAAAATAATTTGAGCTAAACTGTCGACTTTGTTAACAGAAGTACATACAATTATGTGTTCTTGTAACACAGTGCTTTTGTAACAGAAAAATCACAAATCAAAATGTTTTGTTCATACAATGACTTAAACACATAGTTAGAAAAGGTGCTACAGTCAGCCAAGTTATGGGGAGCAATTTAATTCTTTTCAAATGCTCCTCCTTTCATTCTTAACGTCCTCCTTTCCTTCGTAACCAGGAAGCTAATTTTAGAGCTGCCATTCTGCCAGCTGGCGCAGTACTGTAAGAAAATAAGCCAAAGCATTGTGGTCTGATTGGATTCTTTTTTTTCAAGAAAATGCAACAGTATCCTGTCAGGAAGTATTTTTTGGAGACTACTTCCTAGTATGACCGTGTGTGCAGTGGGGATGTTTGTCATGTATTATATTATTATGCTGTGTCTGATCCAAGGCATAAAGTGTGCACACTGTAAATCCAAGCACTACACATTTCAAAACGCATTAACCTTATTTATATTCCTTTCCCATGCCAGGCACCTAATTAAAAAGCATTTTGTTTTTGGGGAAAAAAACAATATAAAGTAATAAAATCCTCCTCTGTTTTTCTTCAAGTTTCCTTCTCTTCCTGCAAAGGCTCAGGTGAATGCATCTGCCAAGGTTATGAAACAGCTTGGTGAGTACATCTGACACCACCTCCATAGAAAAGAAAGTTAGATTTGAAAGTAAAATTAACCAAATGTATTCTCCATTTCAGTGTTTATTCTGTTGCATCGTGTTGAGTGTGATATGGAGGGCTGATGATGATACAAATGTTGGTTTTCCTGCAGGTTTCCTTGGTTTAGGAGAGTGGCTGCCATACTGTAAGGCACTGGAAAGCTTCCTCCGGCAGATTGCTGCACACAGCATACTCAGCAAAAATAAAGCTGTGGAGATCTTCCTGACTAGCTTAGACGTAAGTGGACAAAAATAAACAGCCTGTTTTTATATTCTCTTTTTAACGATTAGATTGTCATATTACAAAAGGGTGCAACGTGATACCTTTTTACGAAAGAGGCAGATAATAAATCGTTAAACGTTCACTGACATTGTTTCAGAAGAGAAAGTGGAACGTTTCATGTGACAAATATAGTGTCCTCCACATATAGGGTTTAGTTTGTGCCTGTAGTCTCGTACCAGAACTAATGATTCATTCAGAATGACCTTCTGGCCACTTTTGGAGGAGCCTTTTGTACGCGGGCCTGTGATCAGTGTGGACTTTAAAGAAGGCAGGGCCTGAAGTGGGATGCAGCTCCAGTGGAACTTTTGTCTGTAGATAAACAAATGGAAGAACAAAACGTTAAACAAGCTGGTGAAATGTCACAAAATGAATGCATTGACATTTTCAAAAGGGACCAGGTACAAATTCTCAACCTGCTCAGTGGGCCTGCAAATAGCATCAAGAGGGTGAAAGAAGATCTCACTTGATGCTTGAATCAAAGAAACGCATACCAATTGTTTCCATACATTTTTTGTTTTAGAGGGATATTATATTCCTGTTGTCAGACCGTAGCCTTTAACAAGATAAGATAAGATAGATAAGATATGCTTTTAAGGTCTTCATAGGGGAAATGTTGTGAACTTAGTCCCGTGAAGATGCAATCATACAACAGCACATAGTTTCAATGTAACACCAATGTATGACTGTACAGTACATGAAGATTTCATATACTGTACATACTGTGCTTGAAAAATGTTGAAGCTTATTTTGTGTCCTTGTGTTTAGCCTCCAGGCAGACAGAGAGTAAGGAAAAACATTTTCAACCGGCTGAGTCAAGCTGTGGAAGAACGGAGGAAAGAAGGCCATAAGGTGCACACCTGGGACTCATAGGAACAGAATTGACAGCCTCCACACCTGTATGTTAGGTTTTACTCCCGTAATGTCTGTGTCTGCAGGATGTGGATGAGTTCTTTCAAACTGAACGCGATCATAACCTTGTTCTAACCGGCTGTGCCAAGACTGCAGCCGAGGTGAGCCGGTTGGTTTTGTGTCCGTGTGTTTTGTCCTCCTCCACGTTTCCTTCTCTCACACAACCAGACACATTGTCCCGTGTGATTTTTGCACTTTTGTTTTTCTTGCAGAGATTCCTAGACGTGGTGCAATCTGAGCAAAGTAAGACCGCTTCATTTGAAGTTTTGGAGACAAGAAGTGCTCACCATATGGCGTTATTTAGGATTTATTTGCGTTTGGTTTCCAACATTTAAAATCTATTGGAGGATATGTAGTGTATTAGTGTTCATTCACATTTGCAAACGCAAATTCTTTTTGTCCCATGTCTGATGTTAGTGTGTGCTCCATGTGCATTTTTTTGCAGAAATAGCAGTGGCCTGTGGGCACTTCTCAGCCTCTCTGCACCTCTGTGTGGAACCAGGGGAGGATCCTGACAAACAGGCTTTCTCTAAGTGAGACAATAATATCATTGATCCCAGGCTATTATATCACAAGTTCTTAAAATGAATGTGCACGAGTTACAATAAATGAGCATGATAAAAAAGCAACAACACTGTCTTCTTCTTACAGGGCTTGTGTGAAATTATCAGAAGTCTTTGATTCTATGAAGGTAAGTTGTTTGATCTTTTTAACAAGCATATATTTACATAGAAATGCTCCATTGCTTTGGCAAATACACTGCACATAATGTGCTTGTGTGTGGGCAGAAAAATATGACAAGTGTTGCTGAGAACAACATGAACACTCTTGGGCTTGGCCTGGACCTGGAGTCACGCTGCCAGGAGGCAGAAAAGGTGTGTCTTCTTGTTCCAAATTAATTTGATTAGTCATTGTACGTGTATGTTTTCTCTGTTATATTGAAGTGTGAAATGCAACACTAAAACTTCTGACTAATATTCCTGTGTGCAATATGATTATTATGTCCAACACAGGAGATGCTCTTCAGGAGAACCTGTAAACTAGTGGAGTTAGAGACTGCCAGAAGGAATGCAGAGAAGGCCAAACCTTTAAAGAAGGCTGCTGTGAGTGCTTCTACTTGAGTATCACAAGAACACACTGCTAGCTCAGATGAGCATGCTTTCAGGTGGCCAGCAGGTGTCAGTGACGCTCTGCTGAGTTTATTCAGTGGTAGCCATAGACCTGGAAAACTGTTCATTGAGAGGATGTTCATTGCAGGTTTAATCTGTATGAAGTATGTGATGATGATTACCATCGTGCTCCCCCTAATCATCAGATGGAGGAGGCAAAGAAAGCGGCGGAGACAGAGTTTGATCACATTTGTGGAGTGGCTAAACAGGAGGTAAAACACCAAATTCAAAACTGGATTCTCCGTTTCCACATGGCTTACCCCGTCGTAAGTGCATTGTGTTACATCCTTTTGTGGACATTCACATACTGTGTTTCTCCCAGGTTGCTCGTTTCCATGCTGCACGTGTGGAGATGCTGCAGCAGGCTCTGGTTCAGTGGTGTGAAAAGCAGCTTCTTACAGCCAAAGAAACTGCTGACCAGTTTACCCAGCACCTGCAAGCCTTCAGGGGGATGGCCTAGTGAACCCACTCTTAATGAAGCATCCTCAGTATGTCTAAACATAGCATGGGATAACCCAAACATGTCCTTCATGCTGTTGTGCTGTGGTCTGATGCTTCAGTGGATTCATTACATTCAGTGTAAATATGGAAATGTAATTGAAAAAGAAAGGGAAACCTTAGTGATAATCAAACGACCCTATAATTTGTACACTCACTCATTCTCCCTCACTCTTTCTTCAATCACACTCCACCAATAAAGCCCCTGTAGAAATGATGGTTTTGATTTTTTAGCAGTGGACTTGTAGTCGGGCGAGGCCATTATGCGTGTGTGTGTGTATGTGTGTGTATTTGTTCTATTCTCCACTCATATGTTTGTGCTGAAAATGTATTGTGCGGCTCTCCAGCCACCACATCAGCCGGGGTCACATAAAATAAAGTGTGATGAATTGATTCCCAAAGTACCTGCTTGCCTTTGTGTGTGTTTCTTACTCCTGGATCATTAATCAGTTGGTTTGACTGCCCCGGCAAGGACATGGCAACAAGAACACTCTGTGTCGGCTTTTGGAAACTATTCTGGCTTTCTAAATATCTGTTAACGATTTCTCTTCCGGTCGTTGTATTTCCCATATAATTGTATGAAACCTTAAGTGAGATCTGGCGCTAAACTAAATAGAACAAAACTTTGGCGGACTTAGCTAAAACAATTTTTCACATAAGCACAACGTCATCCCCCCCTCCTGTGTCTGCGGAGGACTGTAGGTCCATATCTCAGCACTGCTGAGCGCCTCATCTCATCTGTTCTGGCCCGTAATGTGTCCGTTGGGTGAATGAGGAGGAGTGAATCCCATTTGAGGGAATGAGTCAGAGAGAGATAGATGGCTGGTCTCATAAGAAGAGAGGGTGGAGAGGAGGTTCGGCTTATTTGACGATGAAGGACTAGATCAGGGCAATCATGCAATGGAGTGCCCATCCAAACAGGATGAATTCATGAATGGAACAATTTGGTATGGCCTCAAAAATAACGGCTGCCTGCTCTGAGCATTGGATGGCACATGTTTCATGGTCTTGTAACCTGATATCATTTCTATACCTGTATCCTTTATCTTCATAACTACTGCTAGTCCTCAGCCTGGGCTAGAATCATACAATGTTGCCAAACAACAAATAAATGTCTTTCATCTGGTCTATGTGGTCTTGGTCCTAGACAAATACACATAGAGTTTAAACATTGACTAAGAGTCTATGGCTCTGTGCTTCATGTGTACAATGACAATGCAAACATGCTGGTGTTATTGCAGGTGTAATGTTTACCATGTTGAACATCTTAGCCTCAATTCATTATCATTTTTGAAAGTATTTAAAGTATTTAAGTTTTGACCTGCTGGACAAGAAAGTTCTGTTTTTGTAAATGTGTGAAAATTACACAAAAAAGCAATAGTCCCAAAGCATGCATGCTAACGCTGTAGGCTTAACTGTTGAAAACAAATAAAAGACAGCTGTTGTAGGAACCTTTTTGTTCTAGTGCAAGTTGAACCACAGCAGCTTTAGCTTTTTACAATCGAATCCTCTGCATATCTCCTAATTTTAAAACAAATTTTATGTTTATATCAGATCTTTATACCCCATTTTATCTCGTTTAAGTAGAAACACAAATACATTCAGTCTCTTTATAGTGCACACATTTATTGATAATGAATCCAGCAATTTCACCATTTAGGTTTTGCACTTCATTTTTGTGGTTTATTGGTTTTAATGAGGCGCAGTAAAAGTTAAATGTAAGAAGTTTATGGACCATTTTTATGATTCTGTGGTTTCATTTTTTTATGTGAATGCTTCTATTACCTGAGAGAAGCACTGTGGATACAAACCTGTGAGGTTTGTGGGATGATGAACAAAATGCATTATGCAGTAAGCAACACAAATTGAAATCTATGCATTTTTTTTGAAGGGATTCTATTTATTGTAACATTATTCTCTCTGTTATTATCTGAAGCCGTGATGCTTCCATCTCTGCTGCTTTTAACAGCACTATACCGAATGAATTTCACAACAGGAAAGCGACATGTCTTGTGCTTTCATTTAGGCACGGCAGCAGTTAACTATCGCACATGGTGACACACACACACACACACACACACACACACACACACACACACACACACACACACACACACACACACACAAACACACTAATAAGAGCCCCTCTCAACTGCTAAGAGCATGACCCAGATCAAGGGTGGAGAGATCATGGCAACGCTCTCTGTGTGTGTGTGTGTGTGTGTGTGTGTGTGTGTGTGTGTGTGTGTGCGCATCCCATCGACAACATGCACTAAGAGCTGATTTGCTAAAGTAGCTCATTACTGCTGGAAAGGCAGCACTCAGCACACCGCCCTATGGCCTGAAAGAGAGCGTCTTAGTGCGAAGTGAAGGCAATAATTTGTCTGAATACACAGTGGGACAAAGGCCTTATGACTCAGCCGTTCCAACGTAGCTGCACCACACCAGTTTGAGGAGTATGACAGTCTGTTAGATGATTAAAACATATGGAGTCAGGCCACAGTTGATTAGCAGTTTTTAATCAGTGTTTACGAAGGAGGTGTTTTATTGTTGCTTCCACATTTGCTGGTGTCTTGAGTTATAAATCTGCTCTGGGTGATTTATATGTTGCTGTAATAAATTAATGTATTCATCTTTTGTAACATAAGTCACAAGAATTGTCATGAGAATGTTTTATCCTGACAAGAATTGAAGAGTGAAATAAGATATTGTTGGATGAGATTATACATACTTGTTCTGCAACATCTGGTCATTAAATGTATAAAAGCTAAACTGTGTTTACTGATCAAAAGTTCAAAAGTTAACAACCAGGATTTAGTGCAAAAACAAATTCAACATTCATTGGATATTTGTTAATTTGTGTCATACAACTATACTGCATGTGATGGCGATAATAGATCATATATTCTTTCTTGTCTTTCCCCGGCTGGTTCCCCCTTCAGATGTCTACATTGCTCTTTTCCATCTTCACAGCCAGCTTTGATATCTTTGAGAATCTCCCACTCCTGGGAAGCTGCAGGGACTAAATTTGACTACAGAATGCCAAAAGCTTCCCACTTTTCAATCGAAACTTAACATCCCTGCCAATTACATGGGTCTTGAAATAAAAAACAAGCTGTGAGAGCCTTAATCTTTTTAACCGCTTGTGCGGTGCTTCTGTCATAAGGTCCGAGGCTCGGTCACAAATTAACGAGAGTGTTGCAGCTGAGTTGACTCAACCCAAGGTTGTTGGCGCCTCATTAAATCGAATCACTGCCGGACACAAAATATGACTCATTAAAAGTTTGCAGAATGGAGAATGAAGCAGGAGGAGAGGAAGAAAACGAGATGAATGGCATAATGCAGATGCCATAACCATCTGTAGTTCATACAGCTTCATAAGGCACAGCCCATTCTGAATGTGCAGCACGGCACAAGGTGAATGCTACAAAATAGTGCCTCTCAGCCCTAAAATCAACCTTAATGGCAGCACTCCACCGATGATTTGGATCATGGTTACTGTATCAATTTTCTCCCCCCTTGCAGAGGATTATAGCATTGCAAAGCATTAGACTTGCTAATTTACTCCATTTCTCTGTTCACTACTGAATGGATCCATAAATATTAATACTTTCACACTCCCCCCGTGGCTGCTTGTCATGCACTGAAGGGATTGCGGGTGATGGTATGATATTGTTAATTAGGTTTGCAGGAATAATGTCAGCAGCGAACCTTTGGACAGGCTGACATGCCGAGGTGATGACTTTCCTGCCATTCTTAATACACAACTGTGTTCTCGGAAAATACCGCAGCATTGAAAACACTAACAGGAGACATGCGGCGGGGAGGAAAAACTGTCCATCACCTGATTTTAAAACATAATTATTCCTTTTTCCTCTCATAAAAGCCTACCATTAAATATTAAAGGAGGAAACACATTATCTGTAAAATAGTGATTATGTTTTGTCACGCAGAAGTTACAGTACAGTGACTTTGAACAAGTACACAATTCAGGGTGCACACTTACCCACACAGATACAAATGCACCCATTAGAGTAAAATCAATTATTCATCAATTTTTCCACCACAGCTTTGACCAGAGTATCAGGGCACCCATACACAATCAGGCTCTCCACTCCCAGAGGTCATTTTGTCACGTGTCTTCAACATGTGGGCTTTTGTTCAGTCTCCATCACCAACAGCGTAACCTACAGCACACTGTGTGCTGCATTGCATGACACGTGGTTACTATAAAATACTATTGTAGCAACAGTTGTTCTGCATGACCACTGCAATGTGGCAGAGGTGAAAAAATCAGCCACATGGTACATTTTCTGTTTTACACAGCTGAAAGGAAAGGTCTGTGTTTTGGAAAAATCTGTGAGATCTAAGAAGAGACTCTGATCTTTAAGTTTTCTGTCAGTATACTTGAACTAAAGAAGATGGCCTAATGATGTGAGTAGGAGAGATTTGTGTTATCTTTGCTATTCTGCAAAACAAAAGTCAATTTGTTTGGGGCTTGATTTGCTGTATTGTTAAATCTTTAATAAAAATGTTTTCTACTGTAACCTTTGGGTGATTTTGCGTGATTTTCTATGAAAATTGATTGATTTTTGATAGTTTAAATTCACTTATTTACCCATCAGCTAATTTACTGTGCCTCTGGAGCTGCACAGGACTCACAGTTTGGTTCAAGGACACCTCAGCGGGGTGATGCTTGCTGCCAAACCAGGGGCTCAAACCAGGGCCTTCCACAGCAGTTGAAGGACAGACTCTCTGCTCAGTATTTTTCCAAACAAACATACAAGGGCAAAGCAACCAGATGGAAAGTCATCCCAGGCCCGGCGGCAAACAGAGGTTGAGCATCTGTTGCAGGGATGTATCCAAGCCCACTCCGGAGCTCAAGACAAGTCCCGCCTCACCTTTCCTGCTGCTGTTACCTCTGACTCCAGACTTGGCAAATAAATACAGATGGGATCGCAAATGCCCCCTGGATACTGCTATTAAATTTCACTTTGAGATAATGCAAGCTAAAGTCTCATTAAATCCCAGTCAGAGATAATGCATGGTAAACTTCTATTGTGGTTTGATTAGAAGGCACGGGGCCTGCCGTCGTGCTGATTGTGTTTTTAATCAGATCCATCCTGCTGCAGAGCAAACAAGAGCTGAGAGGAGAGAGAAAAAGAAGGAACAAAGCAAAACAAGCTGAGCAAGCAGAAACAATTTCTTCTCTCTCTGAGGACACTGGTGAAATTGTTGTGTATTGTTTTTAGCATAATGAAAGTATATGAGGGTGGATTTTAAATGGAATTGTTTCTCAGTGTTATTACTGTGAGACTCCAGAAAGCAATAATTTGGTGGAACACAAACCAATGAACAGGCAAAAAGAGCTTTGCATCAGTTTAATGTCTCTCGTGTTTTCAGACTTTGTAAGAAAAATTGAATATTTGAATATTTTTTTACACTCTTATAAGAAGCATGGTTTTAGTTCTCAGGTGTATTTCTTTGTTGAAATTATCTTTACATCGTGACAGCCATCAATAGATTAAATTCTCCGACCAAAAAAGAAAAAAGGACCTGTTATCTGTGGATGTCACGGGACAACAATAAGAAGAAATCATTTGACGGGCTACCTGCCAGCCCACCTGTCTGTCTGTCTTCCTGCACGCACTCTGCCCGTGCTCTCGTTGCTCGGGACCGAAGTCTTGACAGCTGTGAGTACTAACAATAGCCATGTTTCATTATGATGTGTTTACATTCATAATGATAATTTGGGGGGAGTGGCTTACTCTTGCTGATTTCTCCAATGTTGCTGCCCGTAGCTCTATGGGAACGTGTTTCAGGGGATGAATGGCATGTTCCACAACTGCCTGTAATAAATACAGCTACACCTTAGATATATCCAACTTCATTCACTGATGGTGTCTCTGTATACATCTTAAGCTGTGGAGCGGAAACAAAAGAAGTAAGGTCTCACAACTTTGTGTGTGTGTGCATGCGTGGATGGAAGTGAGTAGACAAACTGTTTTAGTTTATTTGTTACAAGCACCCTCTGTATAGTTTTGCCAGATATTTAAATAGCTAAAGCGTTTCCACGCAGATGGCACAGGGCTTTTTTAAGTTTTAATGGAGAGGACCAGAGAGGAGTCAGCAGCTGTCTCTGTGCTTCCTGCTTGTTCAGACTCCACCCATATCATTGGAGGACACCATGCTCAGCAAAGTCAAATGAAGTTTATTTGTATTGTCCAATATCTGATACAATTCCTAATGAGGCTTTAAAAGGAACAATAACAATAGCTGCCATATCAGCTCTCTAAGAAGACAAAGAAATACTTTATAAAGAGCCTAAAGGAAAAAGGGCTGCTGGACCGCGTGCCCCATCCAACAAACTATTACTAAAAACATTCACCAAGGCAACAGTGAAATAGCTACAAGCCTGTGTCGAGCCAAAACTGCATTGCAGAGACTATTTAATGCCATCAAATTTAAAAAGTCATGCTCACTCTTAAGACTGCGAGAATTAGTAGGTTTTAAATCTGGATATGAAAATGACAAGGAGGAAAGCTTCCCTGACAGCAGCTGGAACTTTATGCCAACGAGAGGTGGCACGGTAGGAGAGGGCTCTGTTTCCTGAGGATTTTTCTTAGTTCTTGGAAACCAAGCGGCCTGCCTGCTGAGGTCTTAAAGCATCTAAAGAGACGTGGGAGCTTTGAAGGGTTCTTAAGTATGGCAGAGCAAGATTATCCACTATTTCATATGCTAGGAGCAGCATTTTAAAAACAAGCCTGGCAAGCCTCGCAAGCCTTCCTTTAATAGGAAGACAATGCTGGAGATATGAAACTGAAGACATTTGGGAATCATTAGTCAAAAACATGACATTTTCCATAAATGTTAGGGTATATTAAACCATGACAAATTACATTACAGCACAGTCTGGTGTGTTATAGTCTCAGATGAAGAGCCTGTTCACAGCTTTGTGTCCTATACTGCTTCTCTCACCTGCTGCGATTCTTCTTTCTGTCTCATTCAGCTGAGCCTACAGGGGAGGCAGAGGGCTTAGAACCTGGACCTGATAAAAAAAAAGATTTTCTGCTGATTTCAGCAGTTACAGCACATCTACAGAAAAGAGCTGCTGAGACAAAGGAGAGGACATGAGAACTATTGAGTTATCTTATTAGGTCTATTTTCTACATAAGAAACTAATCATGTTTTACCCCTCTCCGCAACAAACACACACGCAGTCAGGACAAGTGAGACATGTGCTGTAGCAGCAAAGATAAGTTCAGGAACAAACATATTTTAAAAAGATCTCTCAGTTGATCAAGATGTGCCGTTGAGCATGATCATACTAGGCACAGAGAGAGAGGGGGAACCAAGTCATTTAAAGTGATGAGCACAGTTGTACATTTTTAACAAGCTTCGCCAGCTGTGCTCCTGTTTTCTCCCCACCATTACACATGTCTATTGTGTGTGTGTGTGTGTGTGTGTGTGTGTGTGTGTGTGTGTGTGTGTGTGTGTGCGTGTGTGTGTTTGTATGTGTATGTATAAGAGACCGCTCTATCTCTGCCCTTCATGTGAAGCGGCCAATTAGAGGCTGATTGGGGGACAATGGACAGTACAGGTGGAAGAAGAATGGGGAGAGGTGGTTAGGAGAAGCAAAGGGAGGAGAAGGGAAGAGAGAACAATGGATATGTAACTTAAACACAAGAACAGCAAAGGAAAAAGACCCTGTTCATAAAACGGATTAATTGGACCATCTTTAAAGAATCCAGATCTGTCTTTTTACGTGGCAGTACTGTTATTAATCAAAGTCAAACAGCTGAGTGATTTGTTCTCAGGGAGAGATAATGAATGATGAGGGAGTGTGTCCAGTCTTTCTCTGAGTTGAGATTAACTCTTCCTTTACTCAGAGAGTTACAGAGCACTGGAGAATACAAGAACAGTGGTTCTACGTGAGTCAATAAATAACTAAATAAATGATGATGATGGTGATTACTGTGATGAATTAGCATAAAGATGGTGTTCTTAAAATTAACATTGTTAGCCATTTTTTTTATATTTCCAGAAACTAAGGGAGGTATCTTTCTTGGCACGTTAGCTAGCCAACGTGCTCTCTAGACGGTTACCACTTTTGCCCAGACTAAAATATCTCTAAATATGGGATGCATTGCCATTACATTCTGTACACAAATCCATTGTACCCAGATGATGAATCCTAATAACTATGGTGGTATCCGGACTTTTTATCTGTTGCAACCAGCAAATGTTTTCACTTATCCAGTACATTTTCTCAACTTCTACTTGGTGGAATGACAAAAAGTTGTTATGGTTCTCAGACTTTGCGACCTCATGGTTTTAGTTATCCCCAGACTTTTCATTTAGCATCATAATGAGTTTGACATTTTTGTTTTTTAGGGAATTTTCCTGAAAGTGCTTGATGGATTGTCATGGCTTTTGGCAAAGATATTGATGCCCCCCTTGATTGATGAATTGTAATAACCTTTGTGATCCTCTGACTTTTCACCTTCCACCACTATCAAGTCAAAACATCTGTCCAATACTTATTTATGTATGATTTGTAACAAAATACCTGAAAAAATACCTGAAACCTCAGCCTCCGCAACACTTTGTGCTTAGTGGTAGTTATCAAATGTTAGCATACACATTAAACTAAGATGGTGAACATGTTTTTTGTTTTATGTCAGCATGTTATCATGCTGACGTTAGCATTTACCTCAAAGCACTCTTGTGCCAAAATACTCTCACAAAGCTACTGACATGGCTGTACACTATAAATACTATATCAGCAGAGCTTAGACACACACACACACGCACGCACGCACGCACGCGCGCACGCGCGCACGCACGCACACACACACACACACACACACACACAGAGAAGTTGTTCCTTTTGTTCCCATTCAGACTCACTAATATTTATTTTAGGTTAATCCAATACTTTTTCTCTTACAACTAGTAAATATACAGGGTGAATTGTTTTTTTTAAACACCTTAAATACAACCAAACAATGTGAAACTACACAAATAAGTGTAGTTTAATTTACTAAAACGAAACAGAAGCATGTTCAATGCAACCTGCAGACACAAATTGGTGCCAAAGGACAGTAAGAGCACGCAGCCCCCCACCTCTTCACCTAAAACAATGATCCACAGAAACGCACACAAAGCCCCCGAATCGGCTCTGTGTAACCAGTGATGAATATGAATGAGGATATGAATATAGATGAGTAAAAAAAAAATTAATATTGATGAAGGCGGTTTCTCAACCCTCTGACTGATGGTGTAGGGGCACTGAGTGGAACCAATCAATCATTATAGAGCAACCACTTGATTGGCAGGCATGTCCGTCGCTCTTGTCAGTATATACACTTTCAGCTCTGTGTGTGTGTGTGTGTGTGTGTGTGTGTGTGTGTGTGTGTGTGTGTGTGTGTGTGTGTGTGTGTGTGTGTGTGTGTGTGTGTGTGTGTGTGCATATAGATACATGTTTGATTTAAAAGCACAAGGATTTCTATCAGAGAAGCTGTTGGTCAGCTGACCTTTACTGTGCAGTGTTGTCTCAGAAATCTCTTAGCTGAATTTGTAACACTTCACTGTAAAGTTGCACTGATTTGTCTGCAGCCTCAGTAATTAATAAGAGCTGGTACTTGTGTTGGTACATTTGAAGCTGTGGTAAACAAAATGTAATGAATGCATCCACCCTGACAAACTAATGGCATCACGGCAAGATGTTTGTTAGGATGATAAATTACTTGCAAAACAAGCACATGCATTTTCCTTAATGGTTTCATTGTCATTAAACTGATTAAGCCAACACCAGAGCTTAATGAGGCAAGCCAGTCAGATGGCAGAGGACCTGATGGAAGTTAGGTCAAGGGTCATAATATCTTATTGACCTGCTTACTGAGCTACCCTAAAGCACTGTATCACTGATAATGGATACCTGACACTGCTTTGATCTTTTCAGTGTCACCCATCACTCAATCCCCTCTGCTTTAACTTTCCATTGAAATGAAAAGCTTTCTGCAGGTTGTTGCCTCTCAGTGCTTCATTACAGAGCTAATGCAGCGTCTCCTGTTCCTACAGCTGTGGGATCATTTACCACCTCTTTACCTTGTGCCTTTCCCCATTTACCCCAGGCTTCCCATTCACAGTAATGAGTCAAGAGGCACCAATGGCTGAGTGAATCACATTGTTCCCCCACCATCTGTGGGATATTGACTGTGCAGCCCTTGATCTCTGCAAGAGAGAAGTGAGTCTTGAGTCTGAAATGTCTGCATGGACAACTACACATTACTGCTTTACCAAAGAGTCACAGTGAGTTCAAGGGCTCTTCATTAGATGACTGAGGGGCATATTTGCTCCGAGAGGAAGTAGGTTTTTACTGATGCTGGCCTGATGCTCCAAGAGGCAAAATTACAACGTTGCAACCCAAAATTAAGTTATCACTGATTTACAAGCCATTTATGATTAGTTCAATATTGCATATTCACCTAGCAGCTCACTAACACATGATAACCACAAATGTGTTAAACCAACACTTTTTACAAGGGTCTATTTAGGGACAAATAGTCCTGAACAATGGCTCCCATGAAAACCACACATTGTTGTTTTACTCTTGTGTTTTGAAACAACATGTGAATTAGTGAGTTTAAAAGGTACTGATTTTGTTATCTTTGGCCTGCTGCTGTTCATATTGAACAGAAAACAGAGCTGGGCTACAGATCTTCTCATCTCGGCAAGAAATCAATAACCATTCTTCCCTGTTCATTTAACAGGGCTCTTGTGCAAATTGAATACTTGAAAAATATTACTTGAAGAGTATTTTCTCATTTAATTAAGAACTTAATTCCAAAATAATAAGAGTTTGTTTGTTCTTGTTTGTATCGAATTAAACGATGTAATTTTGTATCACAATATCTCGATATGATTTCATCACGATATGATTTAATTGAAAGAAGATCATATTGAAGTATCGCTTATCCTTAAATACAGCCATTTAAACCCTTTCCTAAGGTGGTAATATTTAAGATAAAGAGCATGATTGAAAAAAATTATAAGTGTGTGGTGAGAAGGTGAGTTGCTAAATTGTGGCTAACTCTAAAACTCTTCTTCCCCTCTGTAACACAGTAAACTCTCACTGTCATACTTTGTATTCAGGCTATAACAATGGTGCCTGTCACAGCAGCAGAGTAGTTTATGTGAAACAGCTACTGAGGTTAATGTATCAGGTCAATGGAAGACATGAATCAAATATTCATGAAAGCTTGCATGTCTTCTGTATGTGTAGGGAAATGTGTTCTCTTCTTCAATAATAAAGTAAATATTTGTGTAATTTGTTTTCTCTGTGATCTGACATGGACATTTTTTGATTCAATACAGACACTGTCACATATGCATACACTGTCATCAAACTTTCACTTCCCTCA
This sequence comes from Ophiodon elongatus, assembly GCA_016806645.1. NCBI lineage: Eukaryota > Metazoa > Chordata > Actinopteri > Perciformes > Hexagrammidae > Ophiodon > Ophiodon elongatus. Next base: position 1,642,605 of record JACSYO010000471.1, read on the forward strand.
AACTAACTTCCTGGATCTGCTGTGACAAGGACTGTATCGACAGAGGCGAGTACCCCTGTGACAAGAGTGATTGTGGAAATTGTGACATGTTTCCATGGCGGCGGTGCAGAAGGGTGTGACAGGCATAGACAAGGCTGTCTACACTGTGTCATGAGATAGTATGTCACTACTGTGTGTGACATTCCCACAGGGGCACAGTTTGTGTGAAAGAGACACTAAAACCATCAATGTCCCTGTTAAAGCCTATCGAGTTTCAGGACAATAACAGAGAGAGAGAGTCTGCAAATTATGAATGAATAGTTAATTCGATCCCATTGTGCACATAATTTGTGAATAATGTGTGGCCACCCAAAATAAAGTGTTACATGATCGTCTCTGGGAGGAACATAATCAGCTTATACGGATGAATCTCTTTGTACAAACCCTCTCTGAAGGCTTTCAGCCTGCCAGAGGCTCCAGGGATGCACATTTGTGGCCCCTTTCTGCTTTACAATACACACCCAGCAAGCAGCAACATGGTCCCAATGAGCTTGAACAGTAGAAGTCTCTATCATGGAAATATATTAACTGGGCATTGCAGACAGAATGGCCTAAATCAGTTCATTGACCAAATAGTTTAATTGGTAAATGGGCTCTAAATTCAGACTTGCGAGTACGCTGATAGAGAAGGATAGATATTTTTAAAGCGAGAAACTGCATTCTCAACCCCTATAAATCAGAGTTTTTCCCTTCTGGCTGTATTGTAGAGCCAATTAGTCAGATGGATGTGCAATGTTATCTTCACTCTGGCTCATCTCCACTACGCAGGCAGCCCCTGTAAACTACTGCGGCCGAATAGGCCCAGATATGATCAGTAATAAAGAACAAACATGCTGATATTTCTGCCATCACAGCAGTTAAAAGAGAAAAAGCAGAGGTTACCACCGTGTGGAGTCATATATACTCTAATTTAATCTAATGACTTGGTACCATTCATAACTGGAACATTATTGAATGGGCAATAAACTGTTTCTGTAACCTCTCCACTCTCTTCCACTGTCGTAAAAATAATATAATTTTTACCCGAGAGTTTAGATAATAAATTATTTCACATACACAAAAGTGATCTTATTGTTTTAATCTGTTCATCTCTTGGACCATTATGAGAGTGTCTTAGAAACCATATCTTAAATGGGTAATTTAGTAGTAAACTACTATATACTATATAAAGTTGTCGATCGTGATGCAGCAGAAACTTGACTTTTGGTCCCACCATGTGTTCAGACGGAGAGAATTGAGGCAAATTTCAAGGCAGCCCAACTGCACATGAAGAGATGTGAGTTAATGTGACTTCACAGAGGATGGCGTGGACTGAGGGTAAGAGATAAAAAACAATCTTATTTTATTAGACATAATAAATATTATTATTTATTATAACTTCATAAAGCCATGGAGTGAGTTGTGAGTTCAGTCAGAGGCTTTGCTGAACGTAAACACACATACGCACATGATTGGTGCGTCCTTAGCTGGCCAGCTTCCAGTCAGTGTAGTTGGTACATTATCACAAATAAACACAGACTGCACAAACCACTTTGTGTGATTGACGAAAGGCAAATATTTGCATCACTTTCTGTTTGTCCACACCTTTAGAGTCTCTAGATCATAGACGTCCCATAATGCAACTATCTACACACCATGTCTCTCAAGCTCCACACCCCACTTCATAACATAGCTTTCTGTTAATTAAATGATTTTAACAAATAGACTTGACAAAGCTCCTCCAGAGACACATAAGACATTATACAAATGTTTTCCCATGCAGCGGCCCTTTAATGGGGTGGATTAACATCAATGACACTGTAAAATAATCTATAAACATAATGTAATCCACGAGTTACTGTACAAGCCATATTCTTACATTTCTTCTGATTAGTACAGTTGAGGTAACCACAGTCTCTGAGACTCGTACATCGAAAATGCCAAGCGTAATGAATGATAACAGCAGAGTGTCTGCGAGTAAACAGACGTTGTCATTAAAACTGGCTTCAGGCTGTGCGTTCTGAACGAAAAACAGAAGCTGCATGTATTTCTTACACATTTATGTCAACAGTTCACTGCCTCCGCAGCAGGAGCACCACCACACAATATGTCTGTGCGGGTTGGCTTTGGCTGAGTTTATGGTAGAGCTTCCACAATGGAGATATCTGTATAGTATTTACGAATAACAGGGATTAAATCTATTTATTAGATTATTTAGATTTCCCCAAAGAAACATTTCAACATTTCAACATAGATAGTAAAGACATTACACAAAGAGACACGGAAATTTGCATACCCAAAGGCAGCACATTAAAATTAAGAATCCAAAACAAGCCTTTAAGATGAAGCTTATTTGAAGGGAGTAGCTATAGATACTGTATATTGAGAGTGTAGGAGTTGATTTATCATGATTCTGTGTATTTGGGCAGTCTGACACCTTTTGTGCAAGATATATTTAGACACAATTTTGCTACAAAGAGACAAGACCTTTCTGTGGGTTATGAATGTCAAAGAAATTGAAGCAAGCTTAGATGTCACGTGACCGTGATAAGAATCTCATCCTGTTTATCACACTGTGAGTGGGTCTTTGTGGCAACCTTCACCAGAGGCGAATCATGGGTCAACCTCTTGCTGTCATTCTGCTCTCCTTTCCTTTCTCCCTCTTTTCATCATGTACACCTCCCAGGAGTGAAAAAACACATTGCAACTCTGTGTGTCAGTAGCTGGCTGCATGTGCGTTTGTCTCAAGAGTATTTTTGCGTTTGAGTGTGCAGTGAACAATGCTCCTATTCTTTTGCTCACTGATACAGGTGATGCAGAGTGAATGGAAGCAGAAGCACCAGCCTGCTGATTTCAAAGGGAGATTGAGAGGGTTTGGATACCTCTCTCATCTGACAGCACTGTCTGAAAGCTTGTCAATGTAAGAAATACAAACATAAGTCCTCTAGGGCCAAAGTCTAAGGTGCAGGTGCAATTATGTATATTCTGTTTTATCTCTTTGTTCTGTATCGAGCGTCCTAAGGGTTTGATCTTGGTTAGAATCAAACCCATACTATCAAAATCATATCGTCTTTTTCTTGTCTAGTGAATTATTTTCTATGGGACTTTATCACTTTGCCTTCTCTTTCATTGGCCAAAAGTCAGAAAAGAGCAACAACTAATCATTATGTTCTTTATCGATTAATCTGCAAATGATTTTCTTGATTAAACGATTAATTGTCTATAAAATGACTCAGTTTCACAGAGCCCAAGGTCAAATACTTTTTTTTATCTCTGCCCAACAGTTCAAACCCAAAGTTATGTAATTTACCATAGAAGGAAAAAGAAAACCAGCAAATATTTACATTTGAGAATCCGTGCCATTTTTGAGATTATCAAATCGATCATCTAAATTATTGACTATTTATTTTCAATTGACAGATCCAATATTGACTAATGGTTTCATTGTATATCATATATTATGTCAATATGAGTTTTGTAGCTGATTATTGATAATTTGTGCACAGAATAAGTAAAGAGGAACTTTGAGCCTGACAGGCAGTTCAATGAGTATATGCCATAACATTTTAATTCAGTTATTCTGTTAATTTCTGTTCCTTATCTTATGCGAGAGTTCAAGAATGATATATGGACCTATAGCTGAAAAACACTTTGAAATCACAAATAGTTGTATTTAAACACACAAACACATACAATGAAAATACCCTGAAAGACAGTATATTTGTATATACTTTACATAAAGGTGTATCAGAGTAGAAGGGAGAGTTTACGTTCAGAGCGGGTGAGCCTGGAGCTTGCCTGTCAGGCTGAGTGGCACTAAAGACTCCGAGCATGAATAAATCACCACAGTTTGACCCATTTAAATACCAAATGGAACCATGCTCTCCACTGGGGAACTACAGGCATGCTTGAACACACTGCTTCATTTCCATGATGGCAGCAGGATGCCACTGGTAGACGGTGCGACTATGGGAGTCATCGTATTATGCAGCAGCCTCAAAAATACTTCTGGCATGACTGCATCACCTTTGGCTCCGGGTCAAAGAACAGAGATGTCCCCCGGACTGCAGCCTGAGGTGGGTGATAGCACAGTAATCTGATGATACTGTAACCCTGAGGTGAACTCAACAATTCTCAGCTACAGTGGCTGAGAGAAAATTCACAGTCATGCCTTCCTTTTCATTCAGCTTCTTTACGCCCCACAGCATTACCCTCCAGCCTCCATCTTTAATTGGTCACGGAGCTGCTCAGCAGCAAAATCATCATAAACTGGCTAGCTGGCTAAAGGCAACCTCTGTTCACTTAATTCAGAAGTGCTTAAACAATTCCCTTAATGTAAGCCAAATACAGCACTCTGAATTTTGAAAAGACCATTAATTTTTCAGTTAAACATGTAGGCCTACATTCACCAATTTCCTATAATGACATGCTTTTCTACTCCCTCTGGGAGAACCAAGATTTTCAAGGCTAACATTTGGCCCAGATAGGCTTATTCATGCCATGTGACTCCAACCACACCACTGTGTAAGTCTCTAATGAGATTGTTTGACAATTGTAGGTGTAAAATGTGCATTGACTGAGCTGGTTTCCCCCTGATGCCACTACTACCACCGTCTGTGCGACTGTCCCAGAGAGAATGTCATTTCTTGTCTGAGGAGCTAGTTAATATTTAAACTTCATGTTTTTCTAGATGTGATGAGTGACAGAAACCACAGCACTGGGAGGGAGATGGGTAACGAGGCAATGGCAGGTCAACCCAGTCGCCAGAAAAAAAGGTTGGCATTGCATGTCTCTGCAAGCCATGCTCTGTGATGAATGTCGTTATTTCGGAACCAAAAACACGTTTCAAATCAGCCCATAATCATGCTTGTAGAAATGTACAATGCCACGTGGTTGACATTGTGAAATCATTAGTTAGGTTTAGGCTACAAAACTACTTGGTCATGGTTAGAAAAAAGATCCTGGCTTGTGTTCAAATAATAACTTAACAACTAACATATAAATAACACTTGCCCGAAGGGACTTTCCTATGTAACGTTACATAACAAGTGTAAAGTCAACATTTATTTTTGGTTTCACACGGGACATGAGCAGTGGTCGCCTGAGTGAAAGACCTGTTTTTGTTCCTATACCCACCCTTGACTTTCTCACTTGGTTTACTCGTTATCATCCAACATACCTTTCAATAACGGTCGCTTGATATACTACGTCGCTTGTTCTGACGAAATGCAAAAACGTGGACATTCACTGCACCCGTGATTAGCAGAAACCTACAATGCCACATTTCTTTCTTGTCTGGGCAGATTGGGTGGGGGTAAGGCAGGAGGACGTCACTAGTGTTAACCTGGGACTATTTGATCATACGGGTTCAGCTGTATCTGCAATACAGACCAACTACAATGGACAGTTGAGAGAAAGCTGGGAAATATTGGGGATATCATGTGCTGTTGTGAGGCCAAATCATGTTAGGGAAAACATCTATCTAGAGCCACCACTAGCCCCAGTTAAAGAGACTACCAGTTGTTGCCGTGGAAGATTGTGTTAAATGGTGCCACTTACTTGAATCAGTCATTGCAAAACCGGATATCAGGGTTGGAGAGGCAGCATGTGTGTTTACTCAAATGTATTTTTTTTAAATTATTCACATGTAATGAGGCTTGGAAGAGTTGTAGCACTGGTTCCCTGTGTCCCTTTGAAGTGCAGTCTTTATTGATTTAACCTAATGAAACTACTTTAAAAATAAAATCCCAAATGTATTCCAATTACTGCACTGAATCCTGCAACTGCAATTAGTCTAGAAGCTGATGTAGTGCAGTGGGAATATGCACCTGGATTCCTGTTTTTAAATATATATGTTTCGTTGGAAACTGTAAATATTTGCGTATATTTAACGTACATATACAGCAGCTAAGAGTAGCTTAATAGTTGTTCATAGCTTGTCTTATGTCTCAGGTGGTGTTTCCATAATATACTACTCTCTATGTGAGAGAGTTGGTCATTGTGTTAGAGTTAAAAAGATTCTTTCAGGTAAATTCTCTGGAGTTTTCCTGTCCTTGACACCGTCCACTCCCACTCACTACTTTATCTCTATCTCCAGCTCTCTCTCTAGAATCAGCGTGATTTATAAGGGCTAATAGCCGCCCACTCCCTTCACGCTCTTTAACTCTCCATCTATTGATATTAGCCAGCCGGGAAATGGAGCTAAATTATCCCATTCACCAGGTGACCTTAACAGTCCATAGGATTTACCCTCTAAGAGAAACTCTTGTACATTGTAACATTCATACACACGCACACACACACATACACACCGACAGATCTCAACCCACTGACATCTGCTTATGCGCATGTAGCAATTTAATTATGCAGACATTATCATAACGTTATAGAAATAAAAATTAAGATACAGCTTTTTTTCCTCCTAAACTATGGCACAGTGTAGATAACCAGCAATGCAAACAAGCACAAAAAGGCTATCAGGGCTCTCAAGATAAGGTGAAAAATAGAGAAAAGGCAGACAAAGAAGTATTAGGGGAGCAGACTAGTAAAGGAGGCCACCCAACCCCCTCCTTTTGCCTGAATAATACCCTCAGAGAACAGACCGGTAAACCTCTTCATCAGCCCCCAGCCCATCAGTCCTGCCATATATGGACAAAACTGGGTGGGGTAGAAGGGATACAAAATTCCATCACTCTCCTCACTTTTCCTCCTAATGCAAATCCTATGCCCCCCCGGGCTTAATCACGCCAACGTGTATTTATTCACCTTGCTTCTTCTCAAGTGGAACAACACGGCCTGTCATTTAACCCAAAGCTAAACCTTGTGCTCAGTGGGCATTTTTTTCTTGAAAATAAGCATTAGCAGGCTGCTGGGATGAAGTGCTTTGGTGGATTGAGTGTAAACAAAAGTGCTGTGCGTGAGTACTGCATCTTTGACAACATCTCATCCTCTGACAGGAAAAGTGCAGCGCTTTTTCTTTGAAAATCTGAGATATTTTCAAGTTGAAGCACCGAGCAGAACAAAAACATGGAGTGTTTGAACAAGAAAAGGTGCTGTGAAAAGCACTTTTACAGAGACAGCTGCTCTCGCACGCATTCTGTCTCTATTGAAAATGTCTGAAAAAGGCGCTGATGCTCTAAACAGAAACCCAGTGGGCACAAGACCTAACGTTATCTTCAGGATTATTTCTTCCCCCCATCTCAGCTGCCCATAGACAGACACACAACAGCAGCAATGCCACTATCTCTATACCGGCAGCATCAGTGAAGAGACACATTCTGACTCCAAGTCTCAGACAGAGCATATAGCTAACAAAGAGCAGTTGTCTTTGTTCAGCTGGTGCAGGAGAGGGAGGCGTGAACAAGGAGGGATAAGGATGGAGGATGGGGAGAGACGCCGACTTCCCTTTTTTCTGTTTGAGCTCAAAAAACAGCAGACAAGCAAAATGTGCCCCACTAATCAAACACATACACAATTCTACCTGTTCAGATCGAGAGAGCTGAGCTGCAAGCGCTTACTGTGCCTAAGCAGGTGGGTTTAATGACTTCAATGATTTTTTATACTTACAGTAGTGGTGTGTAATATAATGCATTTTTTTCCTTTTAAGAATGCAGTTTTTTTTCTGCTCTTAAAGAAAGAGTTTAGCTTGAACAATGCTGGCAAGACTAGGCTCCAGCCATGCAAGCAGATGTGTGAGACTGTACTTTGATACAGTGGTGCTTTGAGCTAAACGCTAACATCAGCATGCTGATATGCTCACAAAGACAATGCATAAATGCTTATGTTAAGCAGGTCTAGTGTCCATTTTCACCATCTTATGCTGTTTCTCAATGTGTGCTCTTCCGTAGTTTACACATGCTATATTGAGAGCATAAGTTCGTTAACACCGATAAGTATGACAAACTGCAGCGCACTACAAGTATCTGGGTATCTGATTGCAATTTGCAATTAAAAGAAGAAGCTGTCAAATGTTGCGATTGTCTTTTTCGGTAAGCCGCCGTGTTCAATTTGAGACAACAGCCTGTCAAAATTCATGCACTAAGCAAGTAGGTACAAAGTGTACATAGTATATGGAAGTGTAATGGAAGTATCCAAATGTAACACAATAATAGCTTAGTGAGCTAGCACGTTTGTCAATTAGCTCAAATGCTTAACATAAAGTACAGTTGAGGCAGACAGCAATGTTGTTAATTTTTCAGGTATGTAGTCATCCTAAGTATTGGTCAAATTTTTAAAAGGTCATATAATCATCAAAGGTTAATACAATTCATCAGTGGCGTACGGTAATAACGATGGGTCCCAGTGCACACTATTATGCCCTAGTTCATGCTAGTTATACTAGTTATGAAGCACACAGACACACACAATAAGCACATCATTTTGTGATCACTACTGACTATTTCACACACAAAACAACAACAACAACATGATGAAGATGAGTTTTCCTTTGCGAGGGAATATATTGCAAATGGCATGAAAGTCAATTTAATATGAATTCCTTTTTGAACACCAGTTTCAAGGTGGCAATCTGAATCCGCATTTGAGCCCGTTCCTCACGCAACATATTGTTGGAGGGCCCTCTCGCTCTACTGGCCCCCCCCCATCCCATGGGCCCCAGTGCAACCACGCCCACCTTCACTGTCTATATTTACGCTCTTGCAATTCAAGGACTCATCCTCTGGGAAACTTGAGTGTGTGTACAAAATGTCATGTCAATCCTTCGTATAATTGTTGATATTTCAGTCAGAACCAAAGTGATGGACCAACTGCCATATTGCCATCCCTAGAGCCGCGCTGCTGGCATGATGAAAACCTGAGCAAGGGAGAAATGTGACCATCAACATTTTACCATCCCACCAACAATCACTTCATGTTCAGCTTCCCAGCAGGAAGTAAAGAGACATGTTGTTGCGACCTAAAGAGAACTTAAAAAGCTAAGTAAACTTGTTTCATTATTAACTCAGAACCTTCCGGTCTTTTCCTGTTTCGTTCACTGGAGACATAATCCAGCCGGTATGGTTCCATGATCCTAACATACTGTTGGTAATCATTTAATGATGAGACACAGATGGTAAAGGCATCTTTAACTCTGTGCTATCATAGTTTGCAAAGGATTGCATGGAATGGAATGAATAGTTAAATTAGTTACAGAATATTTAACTTCATGGTATTTTCCTGTCATGTTTTCCCAGCTGTGTCTGAAATCTGTAGTTTAAAATCCCCCACAAAATTAGTCGACTAATTAGAGCAGTTCACTTCTCCTCCTTTGCAAACATCAGTGAGCTGTTGATGCCACATGTCAATTAAATATTAATGGTCTGGGGTTCTTTTTGTGAAAGGAAGAAAACATTTCTGGTTAATGTTTTTAACATGGGAACATAATAAGGATGGATATGTAAACTTGATTAACACAAGGCCATTATTGAGTACTATTCTTTTCTATCACTGGGCGGCATACCCAAGAACAATTACCTTTATTAACAATTTTTGCATAAAGCAAATAAGTACAAACAGTTTCTTTACATACACACTCATACAGACAGACCCACACACATGCTTCAGAAACTATTTTGATTTTGATTGGGCCAAAACAAATCAAGCAAGGCCTATGTTTGACAAACCCAAATTAAAGCCAATCCCCATGAGCTGCTGCTAAATTGCTTTGCTCAGGAGCAATTATAAAGGGATCCCTTGATTTTGTTGTTAAGTGTCTCTGATTGGTTGCGGAGTGGCAGGCTCTAATGTGGACACTAATGCAAAGTGACATGTGTAACAGGAGTCAGGACCCCATCACCTCTGTGGCTATTAAGACCAATTCAGATGAGACGTTTCCCACTCACGTTCACCTTGAGCCCTTGACAGTGCAACTAGATGTAAACAGTCGATGCCAGTGGAAGAGCACTGCCTTACATCTCTATAATGATTGACACAGCTAACACATCAACAATGTAACATACTATTCTAGAAAATGTATCTTTCAAAATTCACATATATGGCTCATCCTGGTCCCAGACCTTCTCAAATCCCTTCCCTCTGAAACTGGCCCGTAGCTGACACTGTCACCACTGTTTGGGCAAATTTGAAGTTTAACCTCATCTGGTAATAAACCTCTTTGTCTTCTGCAGCTGAATATTGTTTATATATGTTGAATATTGTCGGAATATGTCTGTTTAATTAGACAAATCCTAAGACACATCTCCACACCTTATTCATTTTTCTATGCAGGGGAGTTCAAGGCATCTTATTAGAGTGATGTGTAAGAAAATACTTAAAGTCATAGTTTGACGTTTTGGAAATAAGCTTATTCCCTTTCTTGTCGGGAGTTAGATGAGAAGATGTATACCATTGTCATGTTTGACCAATATGAACTACAGCCAGGAGGTTAGCTTAGCTTAACATAAAGACTGTAAACAGGTGAAAACAGCTGGCCTAGCTGTGTCCGAAGGCTGAAAAGTTGGCCTTCCAGCACCTCTAAAGATCACTAATTAACATTTTATTCCTTGCATACCAAAAAATGGGAAAAAAAGTGTAAAAATGACAAGTTGTGGTTTTATGGGGGAATATGTGCAAGACTATTTATTGGAGTCCTCTCTGGTTGCCTGTCAGCCTCACGGTGAGGCATATAACCCGCAGATACCACAAATTGTTGTCAATCGAATTATATATAACGTGTTAGTGAGCTTTTGAGGAGCTGGAAAGCAGATTTTGTTACATTTGGAAACAGCAAGACAAGCTGTTTTCAGTCCTTATGCTGAGCGTCTCCTGTCTGTAGCTTTGTTAGCGACATGAGAGAAACATCGATCTTCTCATCTCTCGGCAAGAAAGCAAATAAGTGTATTCCCCAAAATGTCAAACTATTTCTTCCTAAGAGAGGTGAAAGCTACATGGTAAACAATATAAGTACCCTACCCTACCACCCGTACACTCCATTGCAATACAACATAACAGCCCTGCAATAAATCCAACCACAGTGAAGCTCATAATGTTCAATTTGGGTTGAGCCTGGTGCTGACTCAACTCAGAGGGGATTTTCTGAGGCTGTAGTTTGTGCATTTGTTGTGTTCGGCTGCATATTGTACGATGTTTCTGTTTCTGTGTCCACCCGTTAGCAGATGCTTTATTTCACAGACAGATAGTCAGACCATGACAAACATGGTATTAGGTTAGGGAAAAGGAAATTGAAATAAAATTGGAATGTTCACTTGTTTCTTGAGAGTTACAGTGTTTGTCATGTACACACAAGCATGTTCGTGTGTGTGTGTGTGTGTGTGTGTGTGTGTAAGTGACACAACATCTGCAGTTTGTCACCTGTGTTTGCTCTAGACTGGCAGAAGATAGCGATGGTACCAGGAATGGTGTGCTAGTGACATAATGTCACAACAAGGTGGCAAATGGCCTCCATGTGCAGAGGCAGCCATCTGCTCTAGTTACAGCTGTGGACAGCATCAAGCTGTTCATATTAATGCCAGTTAAGATGAGATTTAATCTAATTACAAAAAAATTATTAAAATCAAAAATAATGATCTTACAAACAAAAGTCTCTGTCCTCTTATGCTCTGATAGACATTATTTAACATATTCCACATAAACTGCGGGTGGACTCAGACAAATGCTTCTGGTAAAGATGGCGGCATCACATGTCTGTGTGTGTTTTTGCCTACTTGTTATTTTCTTCCAACATTCATTTCATCACTCCTCAGCACTTCTCATGTAATATGCTACCCATCAATGACTGGAAACAAGCACTAACGAGAAAACTGACACCTTGTCTTCTCAGTAGAGTGTAATGCAGCAAAATGATAAGAAGACTTGTGAAAGGTAAAACGGGGGGCATACGTTTCTGTGTGACTGGTTTTCCCAGATGGCCATGTGGAGGGAGCTGTGTGATCAGAGATCTAATAAACCGGTGGATATGCTGCATCGCCTTTCCTGGGAGGGAGTTGTTGCCATAGCAACCACACCACAAGCACTGCAGGTTAACGGTGGGAAATTATGATTTGCCGGTTGCAACTAACACACAGGGTGACTGCTGAATCAACTTTGAGCTCTCTGTGGTGGCAGAACGATACGAGACGCTCCCACAGTGTAGTTTTTGGATACCAAAAAGGTCTTTGAACAAATTCCACTTGGCCTCCAGCAAAATTAATTACATTTCACTAATGTATTTGTATTTAGAAAGGCTTTATTTACCATAAAGGCCATATTTTACCCATGCAGTCAGTCGGCACTAAATCCTGAACCTGAAAGTAAAACATTTAAAATCAGATTACCATAATCTCTCAAACACCCAAAATAATCTCAAATATGAATTCTTCTAACAGGTGGTTTTAAGTATGTTTCAAATTTTTTACTCTGCGATGAAAAATGTTTAGACCATAGAGTGCAGAAGGTTACAATAACCTGATTTCCAGTTGTAGTTAAACAGTATAGCATACATTACAGATTGGCCCTACTAGACTAAATAGAAGGTTGTGCATTACAGAGCATTTAATACATTTAATGTTATAAACAATCAAAAATGGAAACAAATCAGTTACTTTTCACTACTAAAAGTGGAGTTTTAAATAAAGATAAAACAGAAGTAATTGTTTTTGGTACCGAGGACGAACGATTGAAAGTCAGCGCTCAGCTTCAATCACTGATGTTAAAAACCACAAACCAAGCCAGAAACCGAGGTGTAGTTATGGATTCAGACCTCAACCTGAACAGCCATATCAAGACAATTACAAAATCAGCCTACTATCACCTGAAGAATATAGCAAGGATTAGAGGACTTATTTCTCCACAGGATTTGGAAAAACTTGTCCACGCTTTTATCTTCAGTAGACTGGACTACTGTAACGATGTGTTTACAGGTCTCTGTAAAGAGTCAGTCAGAAGGCTGCAGCTCGAGTCCTCACTGAGACCAAGAAAGTGGATCACATCACTCCAGTTCTGAGGTCTTTGCACTGGCTTCCTGTCCAACAAAGAATTGACTTTAAAATCCTGCTGTTGGTTTATAAAGCACTGAATGGTTTAGGGCCTAAATACATTTCTGATATGCTGCTACCTTATGAACCATCCCGACCCCTGAGGTCGTCTGGGACCGGTCTACTTTCTGTTCCAAGAGTCAGAACTAAACATGGAGAAGCAGCGTTCAGTTTTTCTGCTCCACAGATCTGGAACAAAGTCCCTGAAAGCTGCAGGTCTGCTGAGGCCCTAAACTCCTTTAAATCCAGATTGAAGACTCTTCTGTTTGCTGTTGCCTTTAATTGAACCAGATTCAAGGATCTTAATAAATTTCTGCATCTCACTACTGTATTTTATTTCTTAAACTGCACTGCAACTTTTATTCTATTTTTTTTAGCTTTTTAATGTTTTACTAACTGTTTTTAATGTTGTTTTTAATGTTTAAATGAATGTTCTTAATTGTTTTTAAATCTTCTTTTCTTTTGCATTATGTTTTGATGCTTAATGGTTTTATGTGAAGCACTTTGAATTGCCTTGTTGTTGAAATGTGCTATACAAATAAACTTGCCTTGCCTTGTAGTCTCTATCACTCAAAGCTGTCAGCAGTTTGTTTTCCTGAACCTTTTAATGTTAAGCTTTTTGTGTTCAGAAGTAACCTTTAGGCTAAATGCATAAAGCTGTGTTTACTCTTCATGCATTTCATTAATGAGGCGACTGCGTAAATGTGTTCAAGCTTCATCGTTTTCTGGATAGATTTCTGCCCGATAAACAACTCAAGCACTGGAGGACTTATTGTGTCTCATCATAGATGAACCTGCACAGGCTGTCAGAGTAGAATTTAGAGAGGAGAAAAACAGTGAAATTACAAAAATGTTGATCTTCAGTCAAAAATGTAACTTTTCATACACTGTCAATATTCCACTAACACCAAAATACCACCTGATTATAATTTTTGTTTTGAATGCACAATGTATTGCTTAATAGGTACATTTAATCTGTCCCTGTCAATATAAATCCCACACACTGTTTATCCAGTGCATACATACCTTATATTATACTCATCTAGCCCATGTATTCATTCAATATTCATTTCTTAATTTGTTTTGTTTATGATTGCTTATCTGTTCAGCTTTGTTGTTCTTCATCCCAGCTGTCTAAATATTTGTGTTAATACATTATGAGAGATGCAGAAAATGGGTCAAATTTCGTGTTTGTGCATACTTGGCCAATAACGCTGATTCTGATTCTGATTATTTTTAATTCCAATATGAACAGCCAAAAAATGCACGTGGCATCTGCCTGGCACACTTTCTTGTATCAACACAGAGATGATCACATCTCCTTTTGTAGCTGTGGATGATGAACCTGTCAGGCAGCTCCCAAAGCAGCAGCTCAAACAGCAAGTGATGAAACGTTGTCATTTTCACTGCTCCCCTCAGAGAGGGAGGAGGAGGGGGAGGAGGAAGCATCCAAACAAGTGACACTTCTGAGAGAAAAGACTTCTCCCTTTCAACAAGAGTCCTGTGTGCAAGTGTTTGTATGTGTGTGTGAGATGGAGAGTGAGAGAGACTCACACCATCCACTTTAAAGTCCATTTCATTACCATAGTTATTATGAATTATTAATTAGCAAGTCATTAAATTTATATCGACTGTGTCCATGGCACCAAAAAGTATTGTGATGTCCTCCCCTCAAACAAGCCTTTTCCTAACTGATGAATAAATTCCACTTATGTCGACGTGAGGAGTGACAACAGAAAGCCCATTTTAAAGAGGTCAGCCACAGAAACATTCAAACAATGAGATCGCTTCGGTGCAGTGGGCTGCGTATTGGTTCCTCCAGCACATCCACCACAATATTTGCTCTTCGCAGCTCGTGGGCGATAGGGTGGGACTTTTTTTTTTGTTCCCATGGTTTGTGATGATGACAGAACAGATGGTGAGGTTGCCTGTTTGGGCACCGCTGTTGGTGTCAGACGCGTTTCAGTCGAGCTGACCTGCACCAGGCAGCTGCTCGTCACTGGAAGCTGCGCGCCGCATGCAGCTTTCCCACTTCTGAAGTATCACCGCGTCTCCAGCGCTGGAGATCAGAGCAGATAGTCACAACCGAGGGGGTGTTTTCCACAGATAAGATTTGTTCTCGTTCATAAGGCTCATTGTTTTCATCCTGAAACATAATCTTCAACCCCTCGCGCATCATCTTGGAGCTGCGGATACTGCATGGGTCAGATACAGTAGCCTGCAGCAGGAGGAGACAGCGCTTCAGAGGTGAGAGCAATGTGTTTATGTTATGCATCTGCTGAAATTGTGATACATATGTCTATGAAATATATCAACTGATCTGTTCTTCATTTCCTGCTCGGTAGAAAAGGGGGGGTATATCAGTCCGGTCTAGAAAAGAGCGTGAAACTCGAAAAGATTAAGTCATCATTTTTACGTTTTAGGAAATGCAAAGATGAAAAGGAACAATAACGCGTTCTTTCTCCATGGCGTGGGTCCTCTTGCAGCGCGTGTTATCACCGCAAAGAGGAAAGGTATATAGCTTCAACAAACAAATATTTTATAAAAACAGAACATCGAGCCTAAAAGTTGAGCATATTTATTGATGTATTCTCAGCATTTATCTGCTATGTGTGCGTCGGGTCAGTCTTATCAATAACATGTATAGAAGTATTAGATCTGCAAGGACACTGTGCTCTGCAGTGAATATACACAGTATGTCATTATTATGAAGTCAAGACAATTTCTGAGAAATATGAACGGATGATCAAAGGGAAGCAAAACAAAACATGACCAAATACAATCCGTGCACTGCAATCCTGTGATAATATTTAGAGACATTCTCTGCTCATACTTATACTTACTTATAAGCCAAGCATTCATGTGAACTCTGAGACTCTAAAGGGCTCATTATTAAAACTGCAGTCTTGCCAGCGGTCCTGACATTTCACTGCGCTGTGACACCAGGTTCAACTAACAGTGAAGTGTAACATTTACACAAACTGCAGCATCACTCTCAGTGCTGCTGAAACAGCTGAGTAGCAGCACTGGGCTAATGTGCTCCATCAAACCTATTTGCATGCCTAAGACTCAGGGAATTGGCAGATGTCTCTGAAATGAAGACAGAGAAGAGAAAGACAGGGTTCCGGGGTTTCTGCTCAGAAGTTTGAGAAAGCAAGGGGAGTGTGTATTGTTAGGGTCACCTCTGTCAATGGGCTCTGTTGTTACAGCTGCTGCACAGCGGCACCTGTTACTGAAACCTCTAACACCACAAAGAATCACTAATATCAGTACACTGTGGTAGATAGGTTGTCACGTATGTTTGATTAGGAAAGGAAGAAATTTAGGCACTGCATCATTTACACGCTTGTTTTCTTGAAACCGCAACCACACAACTTGTATGTAGAATACTTTGTCTTGGGAGCAAGAGCAGACAATTGATCCAGATGTCACCCAATGAGTCAATGATATGTATAGGAGGCCGTGGCACCTTCCCCCAATCTTCACAAGGCATAGTGACGTATCTCCTCAGCTGGTAATGAGGAGTGTGAGAACCTGCCAAAACAAAGACACGTCTTGGTGTGTCTGTGCGTGTTTGGGTACGAGCCATTGTGAGCCACAGGGCCTAACTCTGCAGCATGTGTCAGTGCTGGGTTTCCCACAACAGTGGAGACAAGGGTGCAACGGCTTGACCTTCTCCCTTTGTGAGCGTGAGCTGAAGGGGAACATGGAAACACGATGGGCCATTGTAAGGTTTAGTCAAGATGTTATGACCGAGTCAGCTGTTTTATCATACTTATCAGCCATCAACTGGAAATTAACTTATTTTAGATAGACAGGGTGTAAGAAACTTTATAACGATTTTGGATGTGATCATACAATATAAACAAACAAAAACCTGTTAAAAACTCATAAAAAATCCCATTCCCATTTATGCTTTGGTTCCCTTTATGAAAATCAATTTTAAAAGCATTATTAATGACACAATCTTTTTTGGTTTCAAAGCCAGTTTTGACCTCTGCGTTGTTTCAAATGATGATTCCCCTGAGATTAGAGACCTGCCCCATCAGTGTGATTGATCGATGCTCCAATGACAACAAATTGGCTTTTCACCAACATTGCAACTGTAAGGATAGATGAAGTGAGGGGGGAGGATGAGGGCATAAGGAGAGAGAAACAATTGAGCGCCAGCGACAAAAAATTGTGTCAAGATCCATCTCAGTTCCGTGGGGAAATAAAGCTACCATATGGATTTGCAGTAAGCAGAAATGCAGAGACAATTTGCCATGCTGCGACTTTTAATCCTTGATGCAGTCTGAAGAGACATTGTAAAAGTATGCCGCATATTTTTCTTTCATTCCACATGTTGTATTGAATTTTGTCATTGTACCTTCAGCCCTGTTGCGTTTTCAGTTCATCAGTTTCCTCCTGTGGCCTTCCAATTAAAGTGAGCAGAGCTCTCCCTCCTTACTTTCTCTCGTCTCTCTGACTGAGTGGACATGCGTCCTACTCCTCCTCGACTCTACACCTCTGCCATCAGCAGCTGCAACGGAGCCCTGTGTGATGTGAAGTGAGACGCTTGCATACTAATGGCGCAGGAACAGGATGTCTCTGAGGCAGGCCAGCACAGTGGGGACATGGAGAAAACATCAGGCAGCACCACTCAGCTTCCCAGCACCACATGATAGCTCTGGGTTGAAACTGATTGTCTAGAAATACTGCCGCTTAAGTGTAGAAATCATTATTACAGTGTAGTGTATGCTGATACAGACTTTTGAGCATATGTGCATGATATGATTGTGCTTATGTTGTTTTATCATATGGTTTTCATACCAGTAGCAGTTCTCACTGACATGTTCCGAAAGCTGCCCGATGACACTGATAGCTCTACTCATGTCTTCTCATTTGGTTATGAAACAGACATGCCCGTGGCATAGCCGTTGCTATGGTGATGGCATGTCTGAGAGCCTGTTGTGCGGCTGCTGATTCAGAAACACTGCTTACATTTTGCACCCAGTGAAAAGGGCCTCAGAAATAGAGGGGGTAAAACCAAAGCCTCCTATGAAAAATGATGCAGTCTGTGCTATCAAGTGAGGTCCCTCCCGGCAGCACCAGTGGCACATGGTGAAATGTAGTATTAGCAGCATTGCATCTAAACTCCTAGAAGGTGCAAAATCAAGTACAATAAAATGTCCTCAAACCAACCCAAGAGACATCATTTTAACAAGTCCTTCAAAGTCCTTTCTCTGAAAACAATGTCTGCCGCCTGCACACACAAACACCTACAGTTCACAGATCTAAATGGTCCTTGCAACTGACTGCACTGCAGGTCTGCTTCTTAAGTGACTGGTTTTCTTCATTGCTCCCTGTATTGTGTAGAGATCCTGTCTTATAACTGGATTTATTAGGCCTTAGCATGAAGAAGACAAAGCTCATTATTTCCCACAATTACACCTCGCTGTCTTGTTGCAAACCTCAGGGCCAGTGATCCTCTGAAGGTTTAACAGAACCCAGTGGAAACATCAGCTACGAGGTGTGTATTTGGAGACAACGTGTGTGTTTTAAATGCGTGATGTGTGCTTAGATTAAAGCCTCATAAGGATTGGGTGAGCAAAGAGAGTAAATCCCTCCTGCTGGAGGCTTCAATTCAGACAGTCAACAGGATAATCCCAAGCTGTTGAGGGATTTTTTCTGCCTCCTTCCAGTGGTTTAGTATGCGTTCATGTCAGCGTGTGAGTTGAAACCGAATGTTTATTTTTTGGCATTGTGGAGATGGGAGACGGGAGCTGCAGTGTATATACATATGTATGTGTGCATTTTAAATTATGCTACTTACAGTGTCTTTGCTCTCTACCGCATTAGCCAAGACATTAGCAATAGATTTTCGTGATACAGGTGCTGGCACACAACTGGTCCAGGCCAGCTTTGAGATAATTAATCTCAAACCTAATCTCTGTTGTATCCCAGAGAACAAGAGTTTACAAAAGTGTTGTCCCAGTGAAGGGATTCTTTACAGCATGACGCTGTAATGAACCTCACTGCTGTGGCATTTCAGTGCTCCTCTATTGTAGTTCTTGACATGTTTTGAGACTTGGTTGTTGCCAGGACTTTGGTTGCAGAAAAAACAAATAATAGTATTTGTATAGTAGTGATGAGGAAGTCGTACTATAGCAGTTATAAATCCAACTAGTGTTTTCAGATTGGTATCAACTAACCAGTAAGATGGGTGCTAATGTATAAAGTAATCAGTTTCCCACCATTTGCCCTTATCATGACATTAATCTTTTGTTTTATTTTATCTAAATAATGTAGTCCTTCTAGCACACATACACACACACATTACCAAATGCATTTACAGTATGCACGTTTGTTTTTACATCTATCGGTTAAACCACTTGGTGAAAGTGGAAGTCAGAGATGCTGTACTGTACTGTAGGAGATGACACTCGCAAGGTAAAAAATGAATTGTGAATGAGTTGGGACAATCAATTCATATTTGTGTTGATTGAGATGTGTGATAGATGCTGTGTAGGAAATGGATGGATGGAGGGATTGAAAGTGTCTTTAAACACATGGATACGTTGTATGTCATCTGCATGAAAGCACAAAGTAAATGATGTGTGATGGAGATGTCTAGATGTCTACAGAGAAACCTATCCCACACACACTGTAGCAGAGTGGCAAAGCAAACCGGTGGGAAGCCGGTGAGAGGTCATGTATTTGGTTTGCAAAGCTTTATGTAAAACTTAGAGGTATCCTTAAAAGAATACTTCACACCAAAAATTACCATTTGTATCAATTACTCACTTCGTGTTACCACGAATTGTTGAAGAAACATGCCTCCAAGACGAACAAAGAAAAAAAACGGTGAAGAGTCTTGATGAATTGAAGCATGGGGGCCATGTTTAACTGTAAAACTATATAAAAACATCCGCTTACAAACTCTCACACAACTCGTGCAGTATATTCTAAGTCTCATTTATCCAGTTGTATGCTCACTACTATCAAACACATGCGTCTTCACTAAAACATAACTATTTAAAACACAACTCAGTGTAACGCTTGCACAGGCTTACTCAGGGTTAGTAATTTATATACAAATGGTCAGACATTTTGTGGGTTAAACACAATAGTTAACTCCAACCGCTTCAGTGGAGCTGGTCTGTGGCCAACATTAGGCTATATGTGGGTCTACTGGGCAGCTTGTAAGTATGAATTTGTATACTGCAGTGGTTATGAAGAAAGTTATCAGTGAAACCGAGCATATGTGCTCAGCAGAGCTTCCTTGGGTCAAAAAGGTCAACACGTACAAACAAGTGAGAGAAAGGTGGGAGCGGATGCAGACCCCCGTAGTGCTGCCAGTCTGCCAGAAACCTGGTGCCAGGTGTTTGAGTTTTATAGGCTCAGCATGAAAGCACTGATTACTCCGCCTGTCTCCTCCAATTTAATACACGAGCAATGCAACACATGGGGGAAGAGAGAAGACAGACCAATGTATCACCAAGTTAATCTCTGTATTCCGAGGCACAGTATATCGTAGTTTAATTGAAAGACATTTGAATGGATTATTTGAGCAACTGAATGATGGATGATTAAAGGCAGAAGGAGGAGCCACGTGTTCAGCAGTTAGGATCTATGACTAGAGCCAAGAGAAGGTTGAGGTCCCTGCTGCCACACTTCAGTCACACTAAGAGAATCAGTTAGATCAGTT
This sequence comes from Ophiodon elongatus, assembly GCA_016806645.1. NCBI lineage: Eukaryota > Metazoa > Chordata > Actinopteri > Perciformes > Hexagrammidae > Ophiodon > Ophiodon elongatus. The sequence continues at coordinate 1,663,281 of JACSYO010000471.1, forward strand.
TGAGTGTGACCGGGTCATTGCAAAGACCAGCCACCTGATGACAGACACCATATGTGTTTTTACTGAAAAAGAAAGAAACATTGATGAGCTGTCATGCTTAAATGTTTACAGTTTCTTCTGCATATTCACTGTATTTGAGACAAGCTGCTTTTAGCTTGCAGTGCCACTCTTCTGGCATGTTTAAATTTCAGGCCATGAACAGACAGCACAAGAAAGGAGAGGAAAAACATCTGTATCTGTTTTATGTTAATACTGGTGAAACTTGTCAGTTTATATTTGAAACAAAATGCACCCAACTATCTCTCTCTGTTGCACACACACACACACACACACACACACACACACACACACTCATGCTCAATGTCACTATGTTTATGAGGATAAATGGATACAATTATTAAGAGTGTGAGTCATGCTAGTGTGGGGTTTAGTGAGTGAGAGAAAGCAAAGAGTCTTTCTCTCTTGCTAATGTAAAGAAGAAGCTGATTATTCCTTTTGGTTGTTTATTATAATAATTGGCACTGTTGACTGCTCGCTCATCACACACACACACACACACACACACACACACACACACACACTCACAAATGCCGACAAAGTCATGCCTGTACACAGGAATGTTTAGTCATTACATATTTTTTGGATCACACAAGAGTTTAATATACATGGATATATTCAAGGATTTGTTCAAAGAAACTGATGACTGATTCTTTATCCCCATTGCTCATGATATCATATCTGCTTGTGAAAACTGAGTCAGTACCTTTCATCCCTTCAGACGTTTCTGGGAGTTGGTGTCATGAAATCGACAAAATAAGAGCAAAAGCGTAATATATTACAATTCCTTTGGGGGCCCAGCCTGTCAGTCCCCTCCAATCTCTCTCTGCTTGTCTCACTTTGACCAAACCTGTAAGAGTCTGGTGTGCATGAATCAGCAGCAGCTTTGGCTCTTAAACATTTCACATGTGTATGACTGCTTCCCATGAGCCTGTATCATAAGTAGTGAGTGATTAACAGTGAAGAGCACACACTCCCTGTTTATTAAGCCCGTTGTGTAATGGGCTCACAGCCAGAGCTGCCGGCTGTGCCTACACCACATACTCGTTCAAGAGGATCACTGGTACCAAGCTGGTATGGAGATAATCTACCCAGCCCAAGAGCGCAAAACATGTTGGTAATCTCTAAGGAGACAGATACGCAACACATCAGGGAAGCAGAGCTAATATCAACCATATCATCTTAGATAATGAGCAAAACAGTGCAAAACTTTGCTTCACTTTATCCGTTAGTTTATCGTGTTCTATGCTAAATTGACATTTTTGGTAATGCAATATCCAAATTATAGCTATCTTTACATGTAGAAACAGTGAAACTCATGAAACAGAGAATGGCCAAGGGAACAGCATAATGGTGGAGTAGTTTTTTTGGCATGCATGGCCTCACTCAATCGTATGCCAAGATCCAGAAGTAGCTCTTTCTCAAACTTATTCTTATTTTCAAACTGTGTCTGGCTGCGTAGGAGCTCATTAAAAGGTAGGGAATGAATGTCTACATGAGAGCAGGGCAACAAGACAAATTTGACAGATTTATTCTGCCCTGTTGGACATGTCAACTTAGTCCCCTAAATATCTGCGGGGTGGCACTGTGGAAAACTGCCACTTGCATCATTTGCTACCCTTACAAGGAAACCAAATATGTCACTCTTACTTTCTCACATTCTCTATTCAGCTGTTTTTTTGTTAATCTAATTCAATACTTTTTTGCAAACTGATACATATGTTACAAGCTTTAACATTGTACTTGCTTTCTGTCTTTTTATAGGCTCAAACCTCAAGGTGAGGAAGTGAGAACAAACAAAACAATCAGCAGAGGTCAAGTTTGGACCAGATGATCTTCTGCCCTGGCTTCTGCAAATAACTTTCTCCTGGATTAGAAATCACCACTGTGGAAAATGCCGACAGCATTCAGCAAGCAGTGAAGAAAACTAATGCTCATGAACGTTCTCTCCAAGCCTTTCTCAAGAACACTGCCTCTCATCTAAGCTTTGTGTGAGCTGACAGAGCAGACAAGATGGCGCACAGTTCACAGCCGTGGCCTCCTCTAGTCTGGCTGTGTATGGGATTGTTTCTTTCCTTTCTGGCACCCGTATACGGCAAAGAATGTCCACATTTGTGTGTTTGCGAGATCCGCCCGTGGTTCACCCCCCAGTCGACCTACAAGGAAGCAACCACAGTGGATTGCAATGACTTGAGGCTCATGCACATCCCGACCAACCTATCCACGGATACTCAGGTGCTACTGCTCCAAAGTAACGCCATCTCTCACACCAGTGGAGAACTGGAGGCGCTGTTCAACTTGACCGAGTTGGACCTATCCCAGAACAACTTCAGCACTGTGGAAGCTGTGGGCCTCACAAGCATGAACCACTTGACCACCCTGCATCTAGAGGAGAACCAGATTAGCCAGCTGCCAGACCACTGCCTTGGAAACCTCTCCAATCTCCAGGAGCTCTACATCAACCACAACCAGATAAGTGCCATCTCCCCTCGGGCATTTGCAGGCATGCACAACCTGCTGCGCCTTCATCTGAACTCCAACAGGCTCCATGTCATAGACAGCCGCTGGTTTGAAGAAACACCTAACCTTGAGATCCTCATGATCGGGGAGAACCCAGTTATTGGCCTCCTAGACATGAACTTTAAGCCTCTCGGAAGCCTGAGGAGTCTGGTCCTGGCTGGCATGGACCTCACTGACGTTCCAGCAAATGCTTTTGTAGGTTTGGATAGCCTTGAAAGCATTTCTTTCTATGACAACAAACTGGTCAGAATCCCTCAACTGGCCCTTCAAAAAGTTCCCAATTTGAAATTCTTGGATTTGAACAAGAATCCAGTTCACAAAATCCAGGAAGGAGATTTCAGGAACATGTTACGTCTGAAGGAGCTGGGCATCAACAATATGATGGAGTTAGTGTCAATTGATCGCTATGCTCTGGACAACCTACCAGAGCTGACCAAGCTGGAGGCCACCAACAACCCTAAACTGTCTTATGTGCATAGGTTGGCCTTTCGGGACATGTCCTCTATGGAGAGCCTGATGCTCAACAATAATGCCCTCACTTCCCTTTACCAGCACACTGTGGAGGCGTTGCCTAATCTGCGGGAAATCAGTCTGCATAGCAACCCATTGCGTTGCGACTGTGTCATTCAGTGGATGAGCTCTAACAGAACCACTGTGCGCTTCATGGAGCCCCTAGCCATGCTTTGCACCACCCCACCAGAACTCAGAGGCCAGCGGGTTCGAGGGCTAAGGCTGCTGGAGTCCCCGGAGCAATGCCTGCCTCTCATATCACACAACACCTTCCAGAGCCACTTGAACCTTGAGCTGGGCATGAGTGTCAGTCTCGACTGCAGAGCCATGGCTGAACCAGAACCTGAGATCTACTGGGTGACTCCTCTCGGGTCCAAAATCACAATAGACTCTGTGTCAGAGCGGTACCACTTGAACAATGAGGGGACCCTGAGGCTGTCTCATGTTCAGGTGGAGGATTCTGGTCGTTACACCTGTGTGGCCCAGAACACAGAGGGAGCTGACACACGGGTCGCCACCATCCGTGTGAATGGCACCCTGCTCGACAGTGCCCAGGTGATGAAAATCTACGTGAAGCAGACCGAGTCGCACTCCATCCTGGTCTCCTGGAAAATCAATTCTAATGTTATGTCCTCCAACCTGAAGTGGGCCTCAGCCACCATGAAGATTGACAACCCGCACATCACCTACACAGCTCGCGTCCCCGTAGACGTCCACGAGTATAACCTCACACACCTTCAACCTGCCACAGAGTATGAGGTATGCCTCACTGTCTCCAACGTCCACCTGCAGACACACAAGTCGTGTGTGAATGTGACAACACGTAGCGCTACCTTCGCCCTGGACCTGTCAGACCAGCACCCAAGTGTGGCTGTGCTGGCTGTCATGGCGACAATGCTGGCTTTCCTCAGCCTGGCCACTGTGGGCGTCTACATAGCTCGCAGATGGAAGAGAAAAAACTACCACCACTCTCTGAAGAAATACATGCTGAAGACGTCCTCTATTCCTCTGAACGAGCTTTACCCTCCACTCATCAACCTGTGGGAGGTTGACGGGGAGAAGGACAAAGACGGCAGTGCAGAGGGAAAACCCTCTCCTGTTGACACCACACGCAGTTATTACATGTGGTGAGGACTCAGTAAGGAGGCCTGGCTGCCTCTCCAGCAGCACAAAAGACACACTTTTGCCATTTTGGTGCAAAAGTCAAAAGTTGCAATTGTTTTTTTGTATTCTTAGCTTTGCTAATAAGAGGCAGAGTGATCAAGGACAGGATTTTTATTAGTATAGCGTATCGCCTTTGTTTGATTCTTTCTATCTCTTAATTGTTTTGGACTTTCCATGATGGCAGCTGTATTTAGCCTCCAGGTTGTCTTAGTTGCTATGCTCTTGTTTCCGTGGTGCATTTTTGACACACTTTCTTTCGGGTTAATAATACAGCAGCAGGGGCCGATGATCTTCTTGCAGCATTAGTAGCAATCAGTGTTTCTTTCTCTGTTTTGTAAAACAGGTAATCTGTTGTGCACTGATAGATAATGGAGTTTGTATGAACTTCAGTTAAAAGCTGACAGTGGGGTTTAGACTTGTTAAACTGTCAACTGAATGTTAGCAATTGTGCAGTAATGTTGTATCAACTATACCTTTTAACTTCCTGATTTATATTGCAAGAGAATAGGATTTGTAGTTTGCTGATAAATGTGATGTTAATGCTAGAAATATAAATGTTTGCTAAAACATTTTGAGTCTTTTTACTAAGGTGCACTAGAAACTTTTTGACCCTTTCCCCATTTACTCACTTATTTTGCTAGACTTTTTCGCTAATTACTTAGTTTATTATTTACACATGCAATCTGTATGCTGAAGAATTTACAATAAATACCTTTTGGTTCTTTTGCAGACAGTTGGTCTTTTTTTAATTCCCATTCTAATCTCTATTATTATTTTATAGTTTCAGGCAGGCTCTCTCACTCCCAGGTAATACATGCTGTTGGTTGGAGTCTTAATCGCATGTCTTCAAAGAACTTAAACTCATCTCAGTCCAAAACTGTCTGAATCAGCTTTACATCGTCAGTTCTCGCTGCCCTGAACCATCCTCACTGACAGAGTTTATACTCCGTCAGCTTAACTTCTCAATATGCATATGAAAGAAACACATACTGTACATTCACTCGAGACAAATATAGATATCTATATATCTATAGATATCTATATATATTAGAGCGTGTGCTGCCCTCTGGTGGATGCTACACTTACATACTTACCAACTACATAATAAACCTTTTATACATGGTTGTCATATAGGTCAGTAACGATAAAACACACGAGCAAAGTGGCACCTTGAGAATGAACTAAACCTAAAGTTTGCCACACAAATTCAGTGTAACATGAGTCACATTAAGCCAAAAAATGTTTTTTATTAAGTCATATTCAGACCACAGAAATTACACAAAAAGTAAAACTAAAATCTTGAAATCATTAACTTAACTAATTAGAACACACAAATACACACAAATAAAAAGACGAATGGGATTGTTTAGGATCCCATTTGTCACAGCTTTATCAGTGATTGCAAAAATTACAATACGTTACAATAATCTTGCAGCAAATTCACAGTGTAATCTTACATTGTTATTCAATGCTTTTTCCCCCTGTGCTCAAATGCATAAAGAGAACAGAGATGTAGAAAATAACTCCCATTTCTATTAATTTCTTATGAAAAACAAGTTATAAAATGCAACATTTCTGAGAATATCTGCTGGAATAGAAGACATTCTCAACTCGCCGTCAGTGAGATGGCACATATTAAATTCCTGTCCTTGGTTTAATCCACAACCAATACTCGGGTCAGAGAGCAACTGGATCCCAGTGTTTAAGACGACCTGTTCAGGTCACGGTTGCCCCGGAGAGGCACAGCGGAAACCAAGATTAGAGGCTGCACTGTCCGGAGTGTTCTGGCTACGGGCAGCACATCGGTATCTGTAACAGTAAGACTGACGGAGGGGGAACGAAAACAGGAAAATTTACTGTGGAATTCATTTCCTCAGCAATGGAAGCTGCTTTGTGACAGTATACGTCAAAACACAGAATGAAAACAATTACACAGCTACCATTGTAGTTCAGCCACCACTATATTTCGGATTTCTTCTTTGATCATCCTCCTACACCTGTTTGTGCATATTCATTAAGCCTGCCTGACTGTTGTCCTCTTCTCCCTCACATGGTTTATTCATATGAAACAAACTAGATCTTTGTGCCTAGGACTTATTTTGCATGCAATTAGTCACATTCCCATGGCAACCAATGCTTGTAGTAAGCAAACTGGAATGGTAACCAGCAGGCGGCTCAAATGGTGTTGGAGATGAAGCAAATGTACCATATCAATTAATTTGAGTTTTTTTTTTGTCCTTTTCATGTCACACTTTTCATGTTTCTTAAATCCAGAACAAACAGCCACAGAACAAGTGGCCAGGCGACTGAGTGTGCACAAGCATAGAGAAGTGGCATTTCCCCTTTCTAATCAAACAGTTGGAGATTAACAGAGAGCTCGTCTTTGATGCTGGTATCAGAACTGTTGTAGACTGGATCCAATACTTGTTATGAAACAGGTTTGCACAACCAGCTAAAACCACTTTGTTTTCACATCACAAAAGACTTCACTGCCCATAAAATCTAACCACCCAGTGAGCTATTTTAAAAGTTCACATATGTAAGTAGACTATTTCTAATTTCCTGTTTAATAATCATGATGTTGATTTTATAAAGCTAAAGAGCATAATGATGGTTATCTTTTTTTTACCTTGTGGCACATGTAAGAGCCTCCCTTCTTCACCTTGTCGGTGCCCGACGAAGGACCTGTCTGAAAGAGAGAGAAATTATCAGATATCAGGGCGAAAACTAAACCTGGACCATTCAAAAGCTGAGAGGCATTGTGTTCTTACTGGGTTGTGTTGTTGTTCGGTGGTGTGATGCACAGTCCACCAGTCGGAGGTCCATTCCCATGCATTCCCAGCCATGTCATACAGACCAAAAGCATTGGCGGGAAATGACTTCACCTGTATTTGTGTTTGCCAGAATGAGCACGTGACTCTGAGGGAACTTTCCGAGAACTTACTGACAAAACAGATCATTTAGTGTTCAATCTGGATTTACAGGTAGTCCCATCTGTTTTTTGCTGTTGTTTTTTCTATTGCCCAACATGCATCGCTGCTTAAATGAGATAGTAATACAAAGAAGCATGTAGTATTCATGTAATTATAAATCAATAAGGCATAAACTTCCCTGTATTTTCAGCTTGTGCAAACAGACAGATGCACTTTACTTAAGAAGCTCATACCCTTAAAGAATCAGAGTGCATATATTCATGACTGATATACCTCGGAAGTGGGGCTTTAAAGCTCCCCCTGTAGAGAAAGACATTGGTTTAATATTATATATTATATTATCAGCTTCTGAAATGAGCCCTTATCTCCCGCACCTTTAATTTCCTGCAGATTCTATAGACAGTAGCTCAATCATAAACCTATTTTCAGTTTTGTGGCAATGGCTCATGAGCACAGTCACCCAATTCCTCCCTAACCTGAATCATGATGCACCTTTAACCCACCCATAAATACGGCATCTCTCCAACTTTCATTTTCTTACCGGTGAAGTTTTAATGTATCGGTCCTCTGCAGAGTTATGGTTGGGAAAATCCCCCTGCCAGAGGTTGGCATAGTGTTGTCCTTTAGGGTTCAACTTGTTTCCCCAGGGGTAAAGTCTACAGACAGGGGCAGTATATCAGGAAACTGACATGTGACAAACTGTATTAACAATCACAGCACATGCACAAGATTATTGGCATATTTTACAGTCACATAATGAGTAAATATCGTACCTGTCTTCAAGGCCGCCCCTGCAGGCGTACTCCCATTCTGCTTCTGTAGGAAGCCTCCTGTTGGCCCAGGAGCAGTAGGCTACTGCATCCGCCCAGGACACATGTAGAACAGGATGGTCCAGCCTACAAAAAACAGGTTTAAAAGTTGAAATGGCTGAGCTTGTATTTGGTTTATCAGTTTGCCAAAATAAAGAATTGACCTATTAAAATACAAGAGGAAGAAAATCTACAGTCCTTGTTCTGTGTAAAAATGCCTTTTGGCAACAGCGGTCTGAGTTAGACTAATCGAGTAGGTTTGGTCCAAACTGTCTTTTCAGAGCCAAATTCCCAGTGTTTCACAAACAAATGTTTCAAAAGTTGCAGTGGGGGTTGTTGAGAATATTTACAGTGCACATATAGTTCAGGCACAGAAGCCCTCTTATGTGTTGGATAAAGGTTGACTTGTTGGATGTGTAAGAGTGTGTCACTTGATATCCAAGTATGCTTTGTATGAAGTGCCTTCATTGTCAATGTAGAATTAGTAAGTATTTTAATGTGTATAGAATACTATTATTATATATAAGTACAATTTATTATGAGGTTTTAGTCACTATTAAACAGGGTGACAATAAATATATATTTTTTAAACGGGTAAAATTGGGTATTTTTTGTATAGGTAGTGTCTTTCTACACGTCTGTGATGTTGGAGTCGGGACCATCAGGGTGTCTCCAGTTGGCCCCTTTCACTGGAAGCCACCAGGGGGCAGCAGCCACCTAAAAACAAAGTGACATAAACAATGGTTACTGACTGATATTATGCTTCTTTCATACTCTCCACTCCATTTTCTCTCTCACACAAATACTTCAGGGTTCATCTAGAATTGTCTTTGGCATAAAGAATTGCAATTATACTAATGGTTTCCAGTATTGCCACTCTAATGGGTACACAGCGCCTTCTCAGCCACATGATCAGGCTGCACATGACAGCTGAGATGAAGCAGCAAGTTCCTTGATGTCTGGCTTTCGTCCATGGGAGGCCTGTTGTCCTCAGGTCTCTCACAACTAATCTGTGAACATTCTCAAGACTCTTAAACAACAGAAGTGTTGTCTCTCTATCTAAGACGAAAATAATGTGCAACCGCGGGCTGGCAGGTTTTCCAGATAAAGCTTAGTACACAAATATTACTCTAAAGATGCTCAAATACATCATGGTGGGAGAGCCATATAACAAAATTGCATTTTCTTACACATTACACAAACACCGTCTTTCTTCTCCTCACACAGCTCATGTGTCATTTCATCACACCCGCCCTGATGAAAAACTAGATGTTGTTTACCAACATCTCGATACATTTTGCAGCCGGCAAGAAGCATTATGAAACTGTTAACTTAGGAATGTTTATTTTATTAGATTGTTTTTGTTATTGTTAGGAAATAAATGTAAAGCATTGGCAACATACAAATGACAGAGACAGACAGACTCTAAGAGCAGGAAGCAGAAAAGACATGTTAGCTTCTCTTCCTGGCCTCAAATTGCTACAAATTTCCAAGGCAACCACAAAGAGTGAGCAATGAATCTGTGAGCAATTTCATGGTTTTGTGTGGTATGTGTGATGTGTGTCCTGATGAAGAACAACTATCAAGGTGTAAACATGTCTGAAGCGTTTCTACAAGGCTCCAAAAGGCTGAGGCCAGTAATCATGGCACTAACAACGCTTCACACTGGTGTGGCGTGAAGAAGCGAGTTGTACGGGTGTGGTGACAGTTGAATATTTATACTTACTGCTTGGGTGATTTGGTTTTTCACACTTTCGCTCAAAATCCCCTCAAATACAAATGAGTCTCCAAATTTCTCTGCCTGAAATCAAGAGGTCAAAAACGTTATGAGCAATGATGCCTGTTAATCTTGTGACACTGCCACAGATTTGCTTTCATACAAAAGTTGTATGAAATAATAGTTGAATTATTTCAATTAATACAAAAATACAGCTTGTGATTTCATCTTTCGATACATACCTCAGTAACGTATCCCGTGGCATTGACAAAGCTCTGGAACTGGTGGTTCGTGACTTCCTGGATGTCCATGTAGAAGGAGTCGACATGCACCAGCCTCTGAGGTCCCTCACCATCTGCAGGGATGCCTGGATTGTCTGTTCCCATCAGGAACTGTCCTCCAGAAATTAGCACCATCTGTATGGAAGAAATACACGTTTGTTTCCCTTCTTTTGACTTTTTCTTGAGCAGAAAAGTGGTTCTATGAGTCTCTTAAGTTTGAAGAAGAAAACAAAATTAAAATAAAGAAAGAAATTGGAAAAAGCCTTGAAATGTAATCTATTCCAGGTGCAAAGATAGATTTGGGATTAGAGTTTCGAGATTTGTTTAGTTAACCAAATTAAGAGAGTTAGAAAGCCAATACATAAATGCATCGGTATGATAATGATAATTGCTGCTAGAATGCTAATGTTACTGCCTCTGTCATTTCTATGCAATCCTTTCAACATCATGGGTTAAAAAGGTGTTTTAAAATAAGACTAAACACAGGATTTACTGTTGATGGGTTTTTTTATTGTCATTACTGTAAGTACACTGGGAAAGAAAAATACAATTATAGTAATATGTGTTAATGTAATTCTGTATGAGTTGTCAATTGCCTTTAAGTGTTCCTTATTATTATTAAGTATACTTAAGTTAGCACAGATTTTACTAGAACCAGACTATGAACTGAACCTTATCTAACCAAAGCCAAACAAACAATCATATAATGGAGCTTGTTGAAGGACACTGAAGCATGAAGCACATTGTCCTTTCTTCAGGTCATGCTGAGTCATGAGAGCAATCAATCTGTAGCGAACAAGGAAATAGAACCACCATTGTCCACCATAGTCGGCTCGCTGTCGGACTCATAACAATGTGAGTCCTTTGTGTGTAAGATGTCATCATTTCAGGAAATCAGATCATCCTTTTTGTTAATTAAATATGATAAATGATCGTATTTCAGCAGAATCATATCGTGGTGAAGTCATACAGAGATATTGTCATACACAATTGCGTTGTCTAAGTTGATAGCAACACACATGTATCAACTCAAATGTCTTAGAAATTCTGATTTAATAAGAATACTGCTTATAGGAATACCCCTTTGTAGTTAAATCAAACTATTGGTCCAATCTGATTCCTCTACTACTACTACTGTATGTGTGTGCATGCATGTAAACATAGTCAGTGACTAGCTGGTAACATTTCTTTCTTTCTATAATTTCACTTGAAACGGTTTATGTTCATTGTAAGTTCTTAATCAAGACATAAAACACATACATATCAGTACTTTACACCTGTCAAGTATTTAACTCTCACTGGAGTGAACAAAATATGTTCTGCCGAGTGGTTATTCCATACAGACTATTGACTTACCAGAAAACATATCATGACATATCAAAATATGAAATGACTTATATCGTGATGGCCATGTAGCCCAGCCCTATCTGAAAGGTTGTCATTCTCCATCCAAACCTTATCTTTCAGTTGAGGTTTAATGAATATATAATGACATGTCAGGATTCCCTGATGGTCCATTGAGGGGAAAAGAGTCTCAGAAGGGACCTTTGTTGTGTGCTCTCCTGTGAACAGTCCAACAAAGTCAAAAAAAAGGAGGGCAGAGATGGATTACCTGACTCTGCGTTTCCTTTTCATCTCCCCGAGCCTCTGGCGGCCTTTCACTGGCGCCTCCTGAGTATTTGTCAGCCGGGTCTGAGGGGACGGTCCTGTCCTGCACATGCTCCGCAGCAGCGCCTCTCTTCAGCCCCCCACAGCCGCAGCCCGCTGCTCCCTGCGGGACGCCGGCCTCCGACTGAGCCCCGCATGAACCCTGGACACACAGCACGGTGCTCACACACGTGGCCACGAGACACAAAGCGACACCGCGCAGCATTCTCACAGGACGCGGCTCAGGACCTGCTCTTATTGTTGATACGCTCTTACTTCCGCAAAGTCACGTGGTCAGTCAGCTGGGTGAAATGTAACTCTTTCATGCCCGAAGTGAATAGTTGTTCATTTCTATTAAATAATATGTTTTACAAAGTATGAATTATGTTTAGGGATTGTAAATATACCAGTTTTGATGTAAATAAAAATAACTTCCTTTCAAAATACCATTCAAGTAATGGTTCAAAACTAAACCTTCAAACAAGTGGTGCTTGTTTTGAAGGTTTGTATCAATTAAGAGGCTTTCTTTTCGCACCGTAAAAAAAAAAAAAAAAACAAGGCTCCACGGTGTGAGTGATAGGAACCTGCTGGGTTCCCCTGGTGGTGGGATGGGACCACATGGACATCATTTCCCTGCTATCAACACTACGGCCGCTCGAGCAGAAGAAGAAGTGGCATCGAGCCAGGCAGCTCAGCCGAGCCTCAGCGAGCAGCCCGGAGCACCGACAGGCGCGGAAAGGTGAAGGAGTTGACGTAAATAACCGGATCGTTACGGTTGCTGGAGGCTGGATCTGCCCCTCGGCACGGCGGTGAAGACCAGACCCACGGTCATGTTGTCCTAGCCCGGTCCAGAGAAAGCTGAACACCCGAGCGTTTACCACGACCGAGGTAAAGTTTGAAGTTTTACCATCTCCTCTCTTTCTGTCTCCTCTCGTCGCGGAGGGAATTTTTTTTTTTTTTTTTTTTTAGTTCGCTCTCCTTAAATGGTGAACAAAATGCTCACATCTCATCTCATCACCAGCGTCGTCGTTCACAAATCAAGGAAACGAATCCGATGATAATTTCGGATTACAGAGAAACGATGTGATTGCGGATGCCGAATGAAATGACAGCCCACCATTGGACGCGTTTACTCAAGTTTCATAGAGCGTTTTATTGCTCCAGATAAACAGGCCTGCAAGGAAGATGTGCACTTCTGTGTAATAGTTTACCATTCCGTGATTTATGACATTATTCTAGGCGTGCAACAGAGGGCTGTCAGCCACAGCCTCCACCAATAGTTTATTTCCCTCCTTTTCGTTATGATTTATCGACCTCAGTGAGAGGCAGTGCCTCAAAAACAAGCAGATAACTTGAGTGTCGTTGACCTGTAGTGCCCACACATCAGCTTCAGCGGCGGTGACCTGTTGCAGGTGCACAGACCTGGTAGCTGCAGCTCCTCCTCAATAACTGTCCGTCTCTTTTTCCACTACACAAACGGGTAACAGTGGCATCAGATAATTTCCCTGCAGCTTTCTATGCAAATTCCTGCAGATAGAGAGTGTACCAGTGTTGTCTCGACCTCTCAGGGAACCCTTTCTTTTTATCATTGCACTGCCACCTCACTGACCACATGGATTTGTGTGTGTATATTCATATCTGCAAACGCAAACTGAAAGTAGCCACAGGTGCATGCTCAGTAATTATGAGAATCCACCAATGCCGTTGCATATCTGAAGCTGAATAAATGTAACTGTAGGTCATTATCACAAAGATTACAGATAATATCTCAACTGAATTCAAAACAAGGATGCTTCTGCTGCTTTTTAGACTTTTGTGATTAGAGCATGTCTGACATTGGGACTATATGACTAATTTGTACTCCTTTCCTCTGCTATAGTTGTTCCCTGTGTGTGTGTCAAACATGTCGGACAAGATGTCCAGCTTCCTACACATCGGGGACATCTGCTCCATGTATGCAGAAGGATCCACCAATGGTTTCATCAGCACCCTGGGGTATGTCCGTTCTCGCTGGCCGAACATTATGTGTGTAGGCCCGCTTCACACTTTTCTCTGCTCTACTGCAAGCTGAGCAGTATTTGGAAGGAAAGAAGTCACACCAGTCGTAGCGACTGTTAGAAAGTTTGATTTAGTGAGAATAAAATGTTGGTGCCATCAGAAACGGCATTTCCATTGGATTCTGTGTTTGTGTGTGCCTGATGAACGTCTGCATGTATTTCGGGCATCACTTCCCACCGACAGTGACACTATGGAATTAAGAAGGGAAGGAGGGCTAAATGGATGTAAGTTTGCATTTTATCCCGCAGAAGAAAGCTGTGGAAACAGTGGGAGGCCTTTGAAGTGGTGCGTTGGCCACGGCTGACCCCGCCACTGATAGTGTTGGGAGAAAAGGAAATACAGGGGCGGTAAATGCCCAGTTAATGATAATGAAGTGGGTGTGCACATTTAGAGGAAAACAACCCGAGTGATGCTGCGTACAATATTCAATGCTAATGGTAAACCTCTTTTTACAAGCCACTCGATCTCCCACACGGTCGCAGCAATGTTGTTGTTTTGTGCATTAATTCTACCTCATATTTGTACCATAATAAAAACAGTTCTGATTATTTACAAGTAAGATGTATATTGATTACACACTCTATCTTTAGGGATTGCTGAAGGGCCTAAAGAGCATTGATATATTGGTCTTAAGATATTACATAATGATTCACACTTGTTGCACTTCCTCTTTTATTGTGAATGTTAAGAGAAAGTTTGCATCAATGTATTGCTGGTAGAAACTTTAATATATTTATATGAAGGTGCCATATATTGTGTCCAGAATCTAATGCTACCAGGACTCAGCTCGGTGTCCATGAACCCCCTCTGCTCATGAATTATTAAATGACCTACAGCAAAGACACTGTAGAGACATTGTGGCCTTTCTCGAGTTTCTGTGCGTCCCACGTACACGCTCACACAAACCAGCGCAAATATCTACAAAACTGTCATGACAGTTTTGGCCAGGAGCCATCTCCTCCACGCACAACCACCAACTCGGCAGCATTCTCCAGATCATCTGCTCTTAGAAAGAAGAAATCATATTGAGAAGAAATAAAACTCTTTTAGCGTTATAACTTCCTCAGCTGAGCAGCATTCCCAGATCCTGTTTTGTTTACTGGAGAGAGGTGAGGAAATTAAAGGTTAAAAATGTAAAAAATCCTGTTTTGTACACTGACACTGCAACAGGACCTGTTTGATAGGTGTAACTGGTGGTGTTACCTGTTGGATTAGAAAAGGATGTGCATAGTCCACACATGCAGTTGACTGCACACACGTACTGTATGATTTCTTCAGAACACTCCCGGATATTTTCTTTCTTTTTATCTAAGTCTGCAGCCTTGTTCCTTGAGGTGTATAGACTGGAGCAGTAGACAGGTCTGTTTGGACAACTGCAGACATTCCCCGGGAAAAGGCCTGAAATGGATGTGGGATTTGGCCTGTGTCCAGCCAAGTGTTATTCTAAGCCAGTAAAAGTAAAATTTGTCACCAGAAATTCCCGCCTGCCCACCGGTCATCTACTCCAGAATGATTTCATTATTGTTTGGAGCCGCAATGGAGTATTTATTCTGCAACTGTGCAAGAGGTCTCAGTAAAAATAGGAAACGGGAGTCAAGTTTTGAACATGCGGAAGCTTTTGTTGGGATACTTTGTTGTGGCCACTACTACTACACTTCATACACCCAAGTAAAATAACAATCTCAATACATCTCCATAAATGTTTTCAATGGTGCTTGATTGATACAAATTTCAGCATATTGATTATTTCATTGATTTATTTAATTGATCAATTTAGTAGTTTTAGTAATACTTGAAGCTTTTTTAATATTGAGTTTACTGCTTTCTTAAATTATTTTTTTTGGTTTTATATTGTTTGTTAATTAAATCACATTTTAGAAAACTTTTGACATTGGATTATATAAAAAAACAATATTTAGAGATGGGTAATTTAGGGTACAACTACTCAAGAGTAAATAACAAAAACATCATAACTCTATTATGAAAACCTGTCAGTTGAGTTTGACATCAGAGACAATATACAGCTAATATACTGAAACTACTTGTATACGTTGTATGTTAACACTAAGTTAAATAATATGCACAGACTTTTGAAACACAGGACTCAGATTGATATTCATGGTGTTATGTGTTTATATCCATAGCTTGGTGGATGACCGCTGTGTCGTCCAACCTGACGCGGGAGACCTGAACAACCCTCCAAAGAAGTTCCGAGGTAAGAAACCCAGTTGACCCCCCCCTCGTCCTCCTGAGGCGTGACATCATCAGACTAACTGCTGTGTGTTTATACTGCTGGCTCTGTGAGAGAGACGCTGCTGAATGTGTTATGCTGTGTTTCTTTGGTGACAACCACAATATATCTGCCCACTGGACTTCAAACAGGACAGCCGTTGATAATGTTAATGGTGTGTGTGTGTGTGTGCGTGTGCATGTTGCGCATGCATGCTGATGCATCCAGGCATGTCTTCATAGCTGTGTGTGCACACTTCGCTTGTGGAGGTCGAGGCAGATAGAGAATCTCCTCGGATGTTGATTTGTTGGAGAACGACACGCTTGAAAAGCTGCTTTTTAAACAAAAGCCTTGAGATGCCTCTTTGGGTGAACTCGCTATTATTAGCTCTCATACAGGAAGTGGAACTCATGACCCTCGGTTCTCAGGCTGGAGGTTTGTCTCTGTGGAGAGTCCCGGCTCGACATTGAACAGAGAATATGAGGATATTGAAGGCTTGTGTGGTATATCTTATAGTACAAAATATAAAAACTGCATTTTTTTTCTTGGTCCAAAAATGCAACATTTTTTGGTGGGTAAATTTAGGTTAATCAATAAAGACCAAATGTATGACCAAAATAAGTATTTATTTTTTTATTTTTTTTTGGCTGTAGATCTGTCAAATCCATTTGACTTTGCGATGTCAAGCAGCTTGACTTCAAAGTGTTGTATCGGTTTGACTTTAAAGCTTGTTGGAGAGTGAGCATTCCACACACACATGCTCACGCATTGCATTTAGGATGCTATCTGCTGTCTCTAGAGTATAAAGATTGCACCGTATTTAGAAAGTTGAAAGCTTTGATCTGAGCAGTGCCCACAGCGCTTAGCTCTTCAGTGGCTGTCTGGATACCCAGGACAGGTTATCACCCCCGAGAGACAATTACTGTCACCATGATGAACACCGGCTGCAGATTGAAACCTCCACCTGCTGCAGCAGCAAGAAGGACCAGTCTTTTGCTCTCAGTCTTTGCTGCAGTGTGTAATTCTGTCAACTGTCAAGTATATTCCATAGACTTGGACCAAGAGGTGGGAATAAGTGTCAAAAATAATGCCAGCAGTGGCAATACTTTCCCAACATCTCTCTTTCCATCCAAACTATGATCTACATCTGTCATTGTCATACGAGCATAAACAGTAGTGTGCAGTCATTGTGTTTGTCTCTCTCTGCTGTAACAAGGCTCTGAAACCATAAGATACAAGTACATTAACTCATAGTCATTTTGCTGGACTTTGACAGCATGTTTGTATTTACTGTCTGGGTCTAGAGGGAGTTTATATCATGCACAATCCAAACTGTTTGTAGATTTAATTATACAGGAATTTTTTGTATGACTAATTTTAGCAGTAAACATGTGACGACCGAGGGAGCTGCCTATTGGCTGACTTATGCAGGAAGGGTTTCACTAATCACGTTGTCTCCTTTAATCTTCCATCCTCCTACACTCTGTTTTCCCTCGCCTCACTTATACAACTCATCACAAGGTACAGTTGACTCAAAGGAAATGTCCTGTTCTTAATCTGACCCACTGCAGTGTAAATGGTGAATGGACCTGTACTTGTACAGCGCTTTTCTAGTCTTCCGACCACTCCAAGCGCTTTAACACTACATGTCATCATTCACCCTTTCACACCCATTCATACACTGATGGCGGGGGCTACCATGCAAGGTGCCACCTGCCCATCAGGACTGACTAACATGCACACACCGTAGGCACAGCTACGGGAGCAATTTGGGGTGAAATGTCTTGCCCAAGGACACATGGACATCCTCTGATTTGAAGGATGACCCTGCTCTACCACTGAGCCACAGTCGCCCACTTCAGTGCACTAAATATCTTTAAATTATGGCAGGATATTGTAGATATGTTGTAGACATTTCGACCTGCCGTTTTTAACTGGCGTGTTTTTCAATATTTGGACAACAAATGCACACAAAATTTTAACTGTGGCTAAAGCTGTGTGTTCAAGAGCTTTATTTGTAATCGTAACAGCATGTCTCTACAACACGTTGGGAAATCCTTCACCATGTCAGCTGGTCTTGACCAGAAGAGGCCTTCATGTCACTGTGAGAGGCCTCTGGATGTCTACCAGATGTGAAGATGGGTACTATAGGATCATATGGACAAAGACAGCTAGAAGAGGTTTCAGTGAAGCCATAGAGACTGTTATGTTATAGAGACTGACATTTTTAGGGACAGTAACCAGCTCCTTTACACATAAATGGCAGTATACTCATCATGGGGAGTACTACTCGGCATGTTAAAATTGTTGTGTAATGTCTGCGGCTCTGAATGAGCTTCATCAAGTTTGAAAAAGTAAAGCTTGATGATTTCATCAGTGTTATCTCAGCCTGGACCTGCAGACTGCAAAATGTATAACTGAAAGCCTGCGACACAAAGTGGAGGTGTGGAGTTTGAGAGATGTGTCCTTTAACAGGAACAGATTCTAATTCTAATATTGTAATGAATATGCCTTTGGTTGCATTATGGGAAATGTAGTGTTCGGAACTTTACCTATATTAGGGACTAAAAGTCAGAATTTCCAGCTGCTTCAGTTTTGACCATTCTTTTTAAAACGTGTCACCCTCTAGTCCCCCAACTTCATGAAAGTGCAATATTAAATTGCAATATTAAAATGGCGATGCTTATTTTGACATTGCTCTTTTGGGCATAAGAAACAGCCTGTATGCTTTTGTAAGGAGGTATTTACCTAACTTTAGTAAGTTTTGCAAAGAAAGATCCGAGAAAATAATGTATTAGCAAAGGACAATTTGTTTTAATTTTATGCATCTCATGTCACCTGCAGAGGGCTTCAAGTCAATAGAACTTATTAACATAACATTATGACTCGTCAAATACAGGTGTATTTAACAACATTAATGATGGCTGCTTTCCATATAGTTATTTCAGGGTTCTGGTATGATGCATGCTGGGTCACTGGTAAATGTAACAAAGCCATCATTCATGTCTTTTTGTACCACGACAGGAGAAATGTATTTCCCAATTCCATAATGTCTTACTAAAACCGAATACCGTATTCCAATCTTTATAGTATACTGTTGCGGTTGCTGTGGATATTTTGATATGAGATGGTTGGAAAAACAGGTGTAAATTCTAAAGTATATGATGTTGACATTTTATTTAGCTACTTGAGTTTCAGGGTTGTGGTGTTTTGCATGGTGACACACTGTCACACTGTCGAGGTGTCGAGGTATACAGGGACACTTGAACAGAGCCATTGTATGTTATTACACTGCTGCTCATTAAGCGCCACAAAGAAAGTGCTAAATGTATTTCCAAAGATGTTTTTATATTTTCATTCTATCAAGATCTTTCTGGAGCCGTCTCACTACTATTTGCAATTGTATCTTCTGTTCAAGCTGTTACATGTGCCTCTGTTTCCCTTGTGCATTGCATTGTGGGACAGTTGTTTATACCAAGAGCACTCAAAAATCAAGCATTTTTTATATGCATGCTTTTTGTACATTTGACTTTCTCACTTTCCAGTGTGAACACATATGCTAAAACCTGCTTAGAATCAGTATGTGCCATGGGATGGTATTTCTTTTTAACTGTTCAAGTTTTTCTTTTTCTTTTTGCAGAGCTGATTGTTGTTCCATTAATATCTGTCGTGTTAGGAGATCCAACCATTGTGAGATGTTGATTTCTAATTAGGACCACAAGTAATGGGATTTTGTGTTGAACATGTGTTAAGTATATCCAGATCACAGGGTATGCATACAAAAGGAGATAATGGAATGCTACAGCCAAGGAATGGGAATAATGTGGTTACTTCTGTCCAGAAACATTGTATTGGTGCGTGGAGGTAGACCGCAGTTGTGTTGAGTATACATTGAGTGCATCGAGAGTCTGATCCGATAAATCCCATTATGTGCTGTAGGTGTGTGAAAGATCTTCTATTGTATAAATCTTGCGTTCGTTTTCCTAGACATGCTGAAGATGTTATGGCAGATTTTTATTCCAGAAATGGTCAATGGTGCATGTTGAGGTCTTTTCCCCATTTGTCTATTGGAATGTGAGGTGCATTGGTAGAGTCAGTGGAAGATATGAGTTTATACAGTTTTGAGAGTAGTTTGTTTGATTGATGCTGTCCAATAGTGTTGCTTGTTCCAGGAGTGTGCTAGAGAGATCTACTATTTGGTGCTTCTAGGCCTCTTCGATGATTCCATTGCTCTGATGTGGTCAGTTTTATTCAGTTTTTTTGTTTTTTCCAGTTAAATGTTGTTAGTAGTGTGTCCACTTTGCTGGACCATTTTGCTGGAGGTTGGGATCATTGTGAATAAGTAATTGATTCTTGATAATACCATCATCTTTATTGTAGCAATATGTCATGCTTTTCTTTATGTCGTCTTGTATTGTTTTAGTAGTGGAGTGAAGTTAAGGTGAAACAACTAACTGCTTGGCAGATAATGTTATACCTAAATATATGCTGTTACCAGTATTGAGTGGTAAGTTGGGGATTTGTGATGTATTGATGATTGAGGAAAATTTTCTTTTGAAGTTTGTATGAAGTTTGTAGATATTACACCTCCTCAGTTTTTCACATGCGCTATTTTAGCAAAAAAATAGTGTACTTTGAGAACGTAATTTATGTATTCAGTATTTGCCTTCCTGACTTCAACTTGCCACAGATATGCAAAACACATCTAGAACCAAACAAGAAAACAGGTTTTTCCTTGTTTAAACATCCATAAACACAGTCTGGCTAAGTGTATTTGCATATCTGTATTTTGTCTTCAAACTTCTTTGGGAACTTCTAATTTGAGTCCTCAGGGTGTCCTCTGGCAGAGCAAACAGTCATCTTTTCCTCCTCGTTTGGGACGCCTCCTACGATGTTTGAGAGGGACGCTATGAGGGCACAAGGCCAGACTAGCCATGTCCACATGCAAGGCCTTATACTGTCATTGCTGAGGTATGCATAACATTTCCTCCTAATGTAAACACAAGCACCCTCCATAAAATCACACTCTCAGTCATGTAGTCTGTATGCATATGCTGAGACATCAGGGGCTTTGCTTTGTATTTCTCTCGGACAGTATTTGAAATGTCATCCCACACAAACCTACACACACTCGGATAGTGTAAGGCAGGGAATGCACTTTTTATTAGTTGTTTAAAATTATCCTCTTTTGGTTTATGTGTAAATGTATATGTTTGACATACCATATCTAATTGAAGTTGCTGATGGTGGCAGCTCTTTCGTTTGTGTCATGAAGTAATAATAATACACTTCAATTGTATAGCGCTTTAAAAGGTACTCAAGGGCACTTTTCATGGTAAAAACAGAAACAATAAAAGCAGTAACAATATAAACTAAAAAAGAGCAATTACATAACAGTAAGAAACAAAACAAAAACATACATGACTAGCATCACAAGTTAGAAGCAGATTTAAATAGATGAGTTTTAAGTGCAGTTTTGAAAGTGACGAGTGACGGAGAATGTCTGAGGTGCTGGGGGAGAGAGTTCCAGAGGGAGGGGTGGGGGGGCAATGGAGAAGGTCCTGTCCCCCCCAGGTCCGATGCTTGGACAGAGTAGGGGGGGCATGGAGGTTGCAAGTTGGTGCAGGAGGTCAGAAAGGTATGAAGGGGCTAGGTTGTGAAGGGCTTTGTATGTTATGAGGAGAATCTTGAACTGTATTCTTTGCTGTATTCTCCATACAGCAAATGATACAGTTCAAGATTCTCCTCATCACATACAGTGGAGCCAGTGGAGGTTTTGAAGGACTGGGGTGATGTGGTCTCTGGTGCCAGAGTGGGAGAGCAGACGAGCAGCTGAGTTCTGGATGTGTTGTAGTTTGTTGATGATTTTGGTGGACGTGCCGTACAGGATGCTGTTGCAGTAGTCCAGTCGAGAGGGGATGAAGGCGTGGATGAGTGTTTCAGCGGCTGAAGAGGAAGCGAGGGAGGGGCGTAGACGGGTGATGTTTTTAAGATGAAAGAAGGCGTTTTTTGGGATGTGGTTGAAGTGGCGTTTGAAGGACAGGTTTGAATTGAAGATGACACCAAGGTTACAGGTTTTGTGTGTGTGTGTATAGTGCCATTGATGCAGATGTATTCATCGGAGGCGAACATTATAGGTATGCATGTACAAAATCTAAAGGGAAAAAAACATTGAAACCTCACAAACCTTGAAGCATTTACTCCTTGCCACACCTGTCTCTTGTCAGCCCAAACCGCTGTTGCTGTCAGAGACACACTGCAGACTAGTTGGGTGGTTCATCTGAGATGAACACCAGGAACAGTTCTGTCTTTAGTCCCTTCCTCTACTAATAACCACATATATTGCTTTCCTGTCTATTGAGAGAGAAAAGGTATTGCAGGAAACAGGGAAGCTGTTGTCAGTAGACCCATTTATTGTCTTAGATGCACTACTAGGTGATTAGTTGCTTCCTCTATAATATCTCCAACAGGATAAGAACCTTGGAGTGAACAGCAGTTTATACAAGCCAGATCATTGAGGATATTGTTGATTTAACACAGAATAGAAGAAGTATTATGCAATGTGTTTCTCTAGGTATCGGGCCAGACTGATGCTGTCTAATTACTGAAGATTAGCTCAGATCTCTTCCAGAGGTAACAACAGGCCTCCCTGCTCGTGTTTGAACACTGATGACTTCTTCGTAATTTGCACGTGTCAGGATTTTTATCTCACTGCATCTATATCAGGATAGCAGACAATGTTGATGAGATGGAAATCTGAATTTCAGAATCTTTACTTGTTCTGCAGTTGATACCATGACCTGATCAAATTGTGTACCATTGTGAATTATGCAGCCCTGTGTTGTCACACAGAGAATCTAATTGAAAGTTGTTGGAAGATGTGTGTTGTTTATTAACATCAGATTATTATATACTCTAAAAAAACAAACTGCCCCACAGGTACAGTGAATCATCTCTGTTGACTTAACATCGTCTCAGTAGTTTTTGTGGTCGCCCCGGCTACTAGCATCTTCCTCTTGACCCTCTTAAATCTGGTGAAGTTTGTCAGGGACTGCAGGATTTCTTTTATTAGCTTTTTGTTGAAAGAGCTGGTGTTAGTGATCTCTCTGAGTCATCTGCAGGCCATGTGCAAGACCACTCAAAGCAGTATTGCATGCACACCACTGAAATACCAGAGAGACAAGGTCTAAAAACTAACTGAAAGCTCTATTCAAACATGTATAAACACATATAAGAATAGCTTGCTTGTATTATTAATTTGTTTCTTGTTTGTATCTTATGTTTCACAAAAAGTTTAATTACCCTGTTAAACATGATTAAATCCAAATCTACTAATCTCTCATTAAAACAGACAGACTACTGGACACACAATGTCTCGTACTTCACTGAAAAGTGCCCGTAAGGCTCGCCATCACACTAGTGTAATTCCTATATTGGACCATGATCGGCTTCTAAATTAGTTGTGATGTCACAAATCATGCCTTTTATGTACACGTCTTAAACTCAGATTTAAGGTGAGGACAGAGAAACTTCTGCAGATAGATGTGAAAAGAACCTTTTAGTGTCATACTATACACAGTGAAGTAATGATTACATTTTAATTGCAATGTAATAAATGCTCTATATAATATAGGGCTTGTTGTTTATCGTCTCATCTGACACATTGTGATGATATTCAGGAGTGTAAACAAATAAGCATCTTTTCAGACCAGTTATATTAATATTTGGACTGTCATAGCAAAAAAGAAACTGTTACTTTGTTGTGTTGTTCAATAAGACGTTCACACTTGCCATACATGTAATCGGCACTAAGCTTCCTCTGTTAATGCTTCAAGGCAGTGCCAGAATCTAACACCATCTTCAACAAGTCACAGTCAGCTATTCTGTAGACGGAGCATCTTGTTTATTTTAAGAAGGATAATTATTGTGAAGACATGACAGCTTTTTTAACATGCTTCATTGTGCGATCATCATGAAACTCTTTTTGCGTGACTTTGCATTCAAATATTCCACATACTGACCACTAAGGAATCAAAATCCTGCCAGCAAGTCATGCATAACTTACTGTACATCAGTTTTACTATGTGTGCTGAGCACAGGGGCCTACACATAGGAATGATTGCAGTAACACTTAAGTCACAAAACATGAGGACTTGACTTGGACTCCCTGAAAAGCTGACCTGACTAAAGACTTGAAGGTCCAAAGTTTAACAACAAAACAGCAAGAAAAAATAAAACGGCCCTCCATTATAACACACTTAGTTTGGCACGTAACCACCCAAAAACAGCTAATTGCCATTTTTCGAACAAATGAGATATAACCTTTTAATTTGTATGCTTTAATAGTGCTGGAAGGTGCATTTTCTTACCCTGAGAAAGAGCCATGCCTTTTGTTTCCACGCAAACTGGCTGCTGGCTGTAGTTTCATAATTAACAGACAGACATGAGAGTAAGAGAGTCGATCTTATTACTTCACTTTTGACAAAATGTCAAACGTTTGCTCTAAAGCTCCCTTTCATTATTGTGTTGATTTTGGTGGTCTCTGTGGACAAAAGCAGTAGAGTTTAAAGTACCAGATTCCCTTTAGAAAACCTCATTTCTTTTACTGCAGCAGGGTCAGTCCTAATTGTGGTTCTCACGTGCCTCCCGACCCTTCAGCGGGCCCAGCAATATGGCCTGGGTCACCAGTAGCAGGGTGTCTGTGTTTGCTTGGACTAGTGGCAGAGGCAAAGCTCTGCTTCTGGCCGGCAGAAGTGATGCTGCTGACGGGTGCTGATCTCTTGCCTCCCGTTGGAGCTTCTGACTGCAGTTCAGAGGCGGCAGTGGAGCCTGATCTGGATCTGGGTCTGTCTGGACCCAGGTGGTCGCTGCCAGAGGCCCTGCAGGGTCTGCTGGAGTCTGAGCTGAGGGTGTTTCTGGTGAACCTGCATGATTTTGTGCAGAATCTAAATATATAGAAATAGCCAAATCTTCTCGCTGATGGTCCCGTTTACTCAAGTAGGTCATAGAGAGGCAAACGGTGTCAAATTGAGAGAATTTCATAACCAGTTAAAAAATCCTTACAGTAACTTCAAACAGATACTCTTTTGGTACTGCGTTTCACAAGCTGGACATCTAATCTAATGGATGTGACACAGGTGGGAAAAAACGTTTTGTCCTTGGTATGGGTCAAGTTCCAAAAACGTTTGATGCTACACTACCCATAAAGCAACTCAATGATGATGACATCATCCGGATAATTTTCTCAGACTCCCTCCAGAGACACAGAAAATGTTATACAACCGTTTGTCTCTGTGAAATTGGTGGGGTGCCCCTTTATCTTTAGGCCTATGCAATGAAAAGACTTGGTGTCAGCTCTTTAAAGAAAACTATAAACATAGGTAGCCATTTAGAGGCCTGAAAGACTTTCAATTAGCTTGCAGTTTCCTTAAAATATTTGGGACTTGCCCTAAAGAACTTGTGACTTGATGTGCTTTTCCCCAAAGACATACAAACAACACTTGTAATGTTTATAGTTTTCATCATGCGTAGGGCTACATCACTTCAGGTCAGCATTTGTAAGAGCACGTGGGGCAGCTACTATCAAAGATGTTCTTTGTTTATGAATTCAAATAGATATTTGAGTGCTTAACCTGATGTTTATGGGGTGGGGATTCTGGTAAAACTGTTTAAAGTTGGAGGAATGTTCATGAATCATTTGAGTTGTCTGCCCTCTGGACCAATCCCACCACTTCTCCTGCCCAGTGATCCCAGAAGGAGTTCTCAACCCACATTTCAGTTTCACTGAACTGACATGTTTTCTTCCCAGCTGACTGGGATTAAAGGCAAACGTTCAGTGCTGGATGATCAACTGTCACACATTGGACTCACACTGCAGCTGTGATTGTGTGTTTAGAGTTTGATAAAACGTCTGCGTCAAATCATAGGGAAGCTCACTTTATAGACTAAAGCTCCTGGCGTACATGTGTGTTAATTTTTCTTTTTAGATAGTTTTTTTAGATTTGTATGCTATAATTTGATAGAGGTAGTGGAGAGAGACAGGCAATGTTGGGAAAGAGAGTAGGGGAATGACATCCAGCAAACGTTCCGGCCAGCTGGGAATCAAACTGGGAAATCACTGCTCACTGCATTTGTGCCCATTTAGTATGCATGTAGTATGTGTGTTCTTCATTTGGTGTTTACACATGCTAGTTTGATCCAGTTCTGGTGTAAATTAACTTGAGTTTCAACTACTTGTGTGAACATATGTGGGACGCACTAAAATGCATTTACTCAGCAAATGGGTCCACTTCATTTCTTCCTTAACCTCTGTATGCCTCTCTGTTTCACATTCTTTCACTGTCTTCCTGTATTCCTCATTTCTCTTTCACTTCCTGTTCGCTGTTGTTCTAGCTGTATTTAAGGTCAGCAGAAAGTAAACTATATCTGAAGGGGGGGGGGTGGGGGATTTAAAAGATATAGACCATTAACTGGGAGGGAGTGGGGTGTGTGTGAAATGGTTAGAGGAATTCAGAAAGTAGAAGGAGGGATGATAGAATATGGAGGGGAGAAGATAGGGAGTCCCCACCCTCTTCTCTCTCCCTCTGTCATCCCACTCCCCTTCTCTTGGCTGGCCTTATTTGGTCATGTTACTGCGGTGAGAGAGAGAGAGAGAGAGAGAGAGAGAGAGAGAGAGAGAGAGAGAGAGAGAGAGAGAGAGAGAGAGAGAGAGAGAGAGAGAGAGAGAGAGAGAGAGAGAGAGAGAGAGAGAGAGAGAGAGAGAGAGAGAGAGAGCTCCTTTTTCTTCTCTTTTCGCCCTCTCAGAATAGAGAGCTTTGGTCTGATGAGAGATGAAGTCAGGGCTCAAAGGGAGGAGTCGCTGATGAAGTTTAACTCTGCGGGGAAAATTGTCATTGTAGTTAATGTGCTCTGGTTAAACGTGAGCAAAACTAAACTTTCCGCCAGGGGTAAAAGTGTCTGTGTGCTTCAGTTGCACTTGTGCAGCTTGATACAGAAGAGGAAGTCCTCTGGGACAGAAGAGGAACTCTGTTATTCTAAAACTGTGTCCACATGCAAATTGAGGGAACGTTTTCCCTGCTGGCTAGTTTCTACGGTGTCTATGAAAATGAGCAGCACAACCAGAGACTTGCTGACGACAGCATCGCATGGTTGCTGCGGTTACGCACTTTGACTGTGTACACACACACACACACACACACACACACACACACACACACACACACACACACACACAAAGGGGTTATTTTGTGCTCTCACTTAGTCTAACCACAGGATGTAACTACATATTACTATACTTGTATAAATGGCCGAGTGCACTCACACAAACACATGTTTTCCTGTCACTCGTTCCTCCTCCCCAAGGCAGACAAAGCCATTCAGGAGAATTAGTGAATATCTTTTTAAAGGACAAGCACACACGCACACAGAAGAGTGTGTGAAAATAGTGTATTTATACTGTTTGGTTATTAGGTCTTTGAATACATCACTTGACATGTGAGAGGGGGGTCATTCATTAGATTAAGCCTGTCGGGTATTTTTCATCTGTGTTTATTGAACATCTTGTATCGTCTTGTTTTAGCAACTAAGCTGTTGCTGTGACTCGTCTCCCACACTGTAGCACTAACATTTGTAGGCTTCATTCACAACAGTGCATCAACATAATTCTTCTCAATCTGTCTGTCTTCCTCCATCTCTTTTTTGTTTATGTATTAATCTCTATCCATGTATCTTCGTCTCTATTTCTTTCTCTCTGCCCAGACTGTCTGTTCAGACTGTGTCCCATGAACCGCTACTCAGCCCAGAAGCAGTTCTGGAAAGCGGCGAAGCCTGGAGGGAACACGGACACGGTGCTCCTCAACAAGCTCCATGTAAGTGAAGTGACAACATGTTCCCCTCCCTTCAGTCACACTACAGACCAGTAAACTAACACTACAGACCAGTAAACTAACACTACAGACCAGTAAACTAACACTACAGACCAGTAAACTAACACTACAGACCAGTAAACTAACACCACACACAGGCCTGTCCTCGGGACTCACGGGGTAAAGAGACGGGCAAGTTTTTAGAAGACTTGATTTTGATCTTCAAATTTAATTGTAGATTTGGTCGAAACTGAATGCCAAGCTGCACAGTGAATGTGTTGAAATGTTCACTCTGGACTACAGTTTAAAATTCTACATCATAACATACATAATAACTTTCAAACCTGCTCTTAAAGTCCTTTTATAGACATTTCACTCCTACTGTTATACCTTTCTGCCCTCTACACTCTACTTTCTCTCTTTCTGCTTCGATACAATACCATTTAAAGCAATCTACTATCTGACCACCCAGTCATAAAATGAAAGACTGAAATCTTTCCTGCGTTTCCATGGAGACATGAGCCAGAAATTTTCAGCTAAACCTCTCTTGAAGCGTTTGCTTTTGGCTAACAACTTTCTTACTACTATACTTTTTTTTTAGAAGCTAACCAATCAGATTACTTCTGACCACGTCACTGTGTATAACTGTTATCAATGAACAATGTTGCAGATAGTGGGTGTGAGAATTAATACATTTTATATTCATTTTGATCTCTTTCTTGCCTTCCAGCATGCAGCTGACTTGGAGAAAAAGCAAAATGACTCTGAAAACAAAAAGCTGCTTGGAACAGTAATTCAGTACGGAAATGTCATTCAGGTTTGTTCTTCTGAAATGTTCATCATCTTCTTGCTATTTAGTCAGATAAGATAAGATTTATTTAGACTGCAGTCATAGTCAAAACACTGATTTTAACAATACAAATATACTGCAAAGCATCCTGAACAGAGAATACTGGAAGCAGGATCATAAATTAATTTAACACATATACGCAATCATAATATAGTATGGAGAAAACATACACAGTTCATTCAAGCTACGACAAGGAACTTAAATGTTTTGTTAATTTTGGCGGTCCCTGCTGAAAAAAGTGGTAGTGTTTCCCATCATCAGGGTCCCTTTTAGAAAACCTCTCATTTTACTGCAGCAGGGTCTGACAGTCTGACCCGCTCATTCCTGGTTTTGGTTTTCCCACGCCTCTCTTCCATCTAGCGGGCCCAGCAATACAGCGTGGGGTCGGCGTTGGGTCGGCGTTGGGTCGGCGTTGGGTCGGCGTTGGGTCGGCGTTGGGTCGGCGTGGGGTCTGCGTGGGGTCTGCGTTGGGTCGGCGTTGGGTCTGCGTTGGGTCTGCGTTGGGTCTGCGTGGGGTCTGCGTTGGGTCGGCGTTGGGTCTGCGTGGGGTCTGCGTTGGGTCTGCGTTGGGTCGGCGTGGGGTCTGCGTTGGGTCGGCGTTGGGTCTGCGTGGGGTCTGCGTGGGGTCTGCGTTGGGTCGGCATTGGGTCGCTGGTCGCTGGTCGCTGCTGGAGGCCGCGCTGGAGGCCGCGCTGGAGTCTGAGCTGAAGGCGTTTCTGATGATGCATGATTTCATCTGATTTTGCGTGGAATCCGACTCGGTGGTACCGATGACGAGCATTAAGAATAACTACATAGAAATAGACAATCTTCTCGGTGATGGTCTTGTTTAGTTATGTAGGTTATATAGAGGCATCAGTATTAAATTGAGACTGTTTCATAACTGGTTAAAAGTTCCTCACAGTAACTTTGAGTAAGAAGATGACTTTCAATGTATTCTGCAGGCAATCCTTGTTTGGATTTATCTTACCTGTTGTGTGATATTGGTTTACTAAATAACCCTTATGGCAGTTAGTTCCTCGGAGTGCACTAAACACAAGCTGCTAGCTTCTAGTCAGTACACTTCTAGAAGCACTCACTTCTTACGTCACATTTCTGTATGTCTGTATTTTCTTACGTTGTATCTGGATATTCTGCTCAGCTCCTCCACCTGAAGAGCAACAAATACCTGACGGTGAACAAGCGTCTGCCTGCGCTGTTAGAGAAGAACGCCATGAGGGTGATGTTGGACACCGCTGGAAATGAGGGCTCTTGGTTCTACATCCAGCCCTTCTACAAACTACGCTCCATCGGGGACACTGTGAGTACACGGCTGTGGGAGTGGTGCATTGTGGAAATCACCATGCAGTGTGTCATCAACGTCAGTCAAAGCAAAGGACTGAATCATGCCTGGGCTGATGCATATTTAACATTTTAAATATGTGTACTTTTTAAAATAAAGTAGCAGTAGGCCACTTCTCTCTTTAAAATGTTGTTGCTCATTTACATATGCAGCAGTAAATGAGTATTACAAGGTTAAGACCGCAGAATAAAGGTCCAGACCTCAAGAGCACAAGTCTTTTTTATCTAAGCCTCAATGTGAGGATCTCGCTGATCACATATATCCTTGGATGGACCTCTGCCAACACCCAATTTGTGTTTACCTGATCACAAAGCTCTTGTTGGCACAAGTAGTGGGCTAGTGCCCAAGGACAAACTGAACCACAAGTGTCTTTGCTAAACTCCTCTCAAATTAGGCATGGCACAAGGCCTAAGCAGCAGGCCTTGGATAAAAACTCAAATTGGAGGCACTCCATCCCTGCTGAGAAAAGACAGTCGCATGTAAATAGATACTGATGCTCTCTGAACCGTTACAGATTCAATGTTGGGTACATGGATATAAATGAGTTGCACTGTACTCATGGTAGACATATACATTGTGCTCTGATAGAGTAGTAATTGCTAAATACAGGAAATGATTTTTCACAAAAAAATTCTGAACAGGTAAGTCAAACTCAATAAAATACATACAAATACAGTTAAGTCCAAACAGCCCAGACCCAGTTAGTTCATAATGTGCATCATGACATGTTATTTTGATCCAACATCCTGGTAGCTTTCCACTTCCTTAAATAACTCAAAGCTAACTCTGCTTATGCCAGGATTATAAGGCATAACCTTTGTTCCTCTATATGTTCACATCTCTGTATTTTATTGTCTGTTTCTGCGTGTGATTGCAGGTGGTGATCGGGGACAAAGTGGTCCTTAATCCAGTGAATGCTGGCCAGCCGCTTCATGCCAGCACACACCAGCTAGTGGATAATCCAGGATGCAATGAGGTTTGGCTAAGCTGTTGCAACTTATCTTCACTCCTCAGATGTTTCTGTGGCAGTGTTGGAAACTAATAATAGCTTTTTTTTCTCATAACTGCTGGTTATTAACTGTCTGATGTGAAACACTACAGCATTGTTTTCCTGCCCTCCAAATTTAGCCCAGTTAAGGACTGGTCTACAGCTAACTCTGCATTTGGAAGGTCGTCCTGTTTCTCTCTCATACAACTAGACTGCTCTCAGCTAACGGCATATTGTATCAAAGTGCCAAACAGATGTGTGGTCTGATTTGGGGAAGTTGTGCAATTTTTCCTGTTTACCAAGATTGCATCAAGCTCATTCATTTTTTGAATGACTCTGGAAGCAGTTTAAAGATATGTAAGAATGGAAGCACAAATAATTGATGTGTATGACAACTTAACAAAGGAAAGAAGGTATAAATGTTTCAATGTTCAACTTATTATACTTCTCTGCAAGTACATGAAGTAGACAAACATGGTTATTAAACTATTCTTTCTGCTGCCTTGACTGTGGCACATGTAAAAAGAAGGTGGATTTATTTTGTGTAGAATCTTTTTTTATTATTATTATTATTGTTAGGCAACGTATCAATCTTTAGACACATTTTTGTGTTCTTACCCTCATCCATGATTTTTTTTTTCTCAGCAGGTACCGAGGAAACAAATAAAACTCCACAAACACTAAACTATCCCTTAAATCTTGGCAGGGTTGTTGTGTGCAGGAATGCTACCAGGAGATTATACCTGCAGTCTCTTCAAGCTCTGATTGTTTGTTTTTTCAGGTGAACTCGGTCAACTGTAACACGAGCTGGAAGATTGTCTTGTTTATGAAATGGGGCGACAATCAAGAGATCATCCTAAAAGGGGTTTGTAGCTATCTTTTGGTATGTTTTTACAAACTTGGTACAAAACACATTTATTTACAGTACATGAAAAGTTAAGTAAAACAATATCGGGAAAACAAGAGGAAATGTAATACCAGCAGTGGCATATTATGTTTCTCTCAAATATGTATAAAGCTGACTTACATACTCTCATTGTCTTACAAGAGGTGTTGTATAATGTCCCTCATCATAGCTGAGTGGGCGGGTTGCTTTGTTTGTTTTCAGTTCAGTATTATTTGTGTACAGTATGTGCTTTCAGAGGAGATGTTGTTGTTGGTTATTCAACAACACTACATTAGGAGCTATAACACCAAAAATAGCCACAACTACAGTAGGTCTAATGGTCTCTTCAAAATATGTGACAAAATTGTAAATTTAATTTAATTTTGAAACACTTCTGGAACATATGAAGTAGCAAAACTGGTGTCAGCCCACATTGATTGGATGAGGTCTACAGGGATCTTAATTATTTTGTGAATATGAATTGGAATAGCATGCGGTTTATTACTAGAAATGCATCTTGTGGAATTTGAAACATTAGATATTAAAGTTTTTTTTTTTTTGGGTAATTATTTGGTTTTAAGGTTTTGACAGTAACAAATGTTCTCCCTCTCTCCAGGGTGACGTGGTACGGTTATTCCATGCAGAGCAGGAGAAATTCCTCACCTGTGATGATCACAGAAAAAAACAATATGTTTTTCTTCGCACGACTGGACGCCAGTCAGCTACCTCGGCAACCAGCAGCAAAGCCCTTTGGGAGATTGAGGTGAGGAAGAATATTTTTAGAGCTGGTTTTGCTGATTGTGGTATGTACTGTACAGTTATGGAGTTGAAATAAAGTAAAAGTGTAGCCACCAGTAAACATAAAGTAAGCCTTACTGGATTATTTCATTCTTCTCCAGTTTTGTAGGGAAACCATTCATATGTTTCTCATCATTTACTTTACAGGTACTTAAATCCACATCACCTGTTAAATAAATGTCACCCTATGCATAAGTGTAAGATGTTGCTGCTGTTTGCTCTGGTATCAGGTTGTGCAGCATGATCCATGTCGAGGGGGGGCCGGCTACTGGAACAGCCTGTTCCGATTCAAACACCTGGCTACTGGACACTACCTGGCTGCAGAGGTCAGTGGAGCACAGATACCATGGTACTGTGATTAGAACAGGGTAACATTGAGAAAATAAAATACTGTATCATTTGATTGTATTTTAAGTATTTCTATTGCAATTTTGGCGCTATTTATAATAAGAAAAAAAACGGTGTTTACAGTGACACCGTTTTTTTATTATAAATACCGCCATCTAAGACCAGGAAAGAACAGATATTACAGAAAACGATAATAAATTGAACAAATGTATTCAGAGTGGTGAACCACTTTGCCTCTTTGCAGGTGAATCCAGAGTATGAAGAGGAGTGCCTGGAGTACCGCTCCTCAGTAAGTGAGCCATGCTGAAGGACTTGTGTTTATAATGGGCAACATTTATCTGTCAGCAACTTTGTCCTTTTATTGTCTAATGGTTACCCAATTTAACTTGTTGATTTAATACTATGAGCAAGAAAATACTTGTTTCTGATTGGCTGGCAGATTACACAGTACATCAGAACACCACAAACCCAGCTCCAGAGAATGTTTAAATACCGTTAAAAAGCCAAAGTGTCAGTAAAATGCAATTAATCATAGTGGCTATATGTATTCTTTGCACTATGTTGCCAGTTTACTCACTGGTGAAACTTACCTGGCTTAAACTGCCTTCAAACAAACAGACTGTGAAGGTGGTAGAGAGGTACCCTAAAGAGGCTAAATATCCTGTGAAATATGAAGGCTGTACAGCTACTTTAGCAGGTACTAGTATTTCCAGCAGCAATGCATTTTTGCAGTGTGAGGTGTATTACTTCTCAGTCACCAGCAGATGGCAGCCTTTCACTGTGAATGCATCTTTCTGGTTGGTGTTTTAGTTGTTTGCTCACTGAGCTGGCTGTTACAGTCAAGGTGAGGCTGTACACACTTGGGTGACAGGTGAACCATCTCACACTCTGTCTTTTCCTGAGTTTATTGCCTTGCTTCTACAGTCTAAAACAAACAAAAAGACAACTTAAAAATGTAACCAAAGAATCTGAAATATGGCCTGATGACTGAGTATGGCAGAGGTGCTAGGCAAAATAAATTAGGCCCTTATTTATTGTGATGGCTTTTTTTTATTATAGTTGAGCCTAAAAAAATAAGGACTCAACTAAGCAAACCTAGAAGGAAATGCATGTAAAGCTCTGACTGATTTGATTATGCACATGTACATTTATCTGGTTCAACTTACAAAAGAAAAAGAAAGTTTTGCTTTTTTGAGAAAAGGGGTCTTTCAACGTATCCACTGCATTTCATTTTCCTAGAATCTTCAGTTGTACTGTAGTTAACCCTGTCACTGGTTCACTCTTATCGATCTTGACACAAATGTGACAGATACTCTTAGTTGCTGTTTTAACTTTTCCCTCCAGCTGGACTCGGAGCAAGAAACCTTAAGAGCCCGTTTGAGACATGTCCAGGACAAAGTCATGTACACCCTTGTGTCTGTACCCGATGGGAATGACATCTCTTCCATATTTGAGCTTGACCCTACGACATTAAGAGGAGGAGACTCACTCGTACCCAGGTAGGAATGCCGTAACGTTAAAGTGGGGAAGTGTTTTCGACCTGCCCAGACGTGTGTTACATAGAGGAGCACCGCGCTCCCGGTCCATTCCCTGGCGTATCACTCTTTCCACAGAAAACCAAAAGCAGGCACATAATAAGTCGGGGGGACTTCCACTGTAAAATAAGTTATCTTATTATGTTTGCAGAACAATACACTGTGCGTGTGCGTGTGCGTGTGCGTGTGCGTGTGTGTGTGTGTGTGTGTGTGTGTGTGTGTGTGTGTGTGTGTGTGTGTGTGTGTGTGTGTCATAGTAGACAGTATCATGTTGGTCTTACAGGTAGAGATCCTTTTCGTAATGGTTACGCAGATAAAATTATTGACACTAATAAATTGCGGCAAACAAATTTTCCGGCATGATCTTTGTTTGTGCGTGAACAGATGTGTTTGTGGGGAAGATAGATTTAATTTTGCATCAGTGACAAATAATTGTAATTGTATAATAGTAATAATTATATTATAATTCATTATAATATAAATTATTATAAACGACTGTGTGTGACGTGCTCATGTGAACCCGTCTTGTTAGAACTTGTCATACAAGTTGTTGTGCTTCTTGTGTGTCTTGAAGGTTTTTTGTAAGGTGATCAGTCGGCCTGCTGAAGAGGCGTGTGATGGAAATGTTACAGTTCATTATAATATCTTTTGCATCAAAACTTTTAAATGTAATTTGATCATTTAAGACGTTGTGGTCTCCATAATAACCTGAAGGTATTGGACCGGAATTGATTGATTTTATTGATTGACTGATTGATTGATTTAGTCTTTGATGCAATTACCTTGGAGTGAAGCTAAAGTTCATGAGCAATATATGATGCTCTGTTGTGTTCCAGAGGAAAATCTCTTTGGCTTAAATTTATCAATCTAGCTCTACGCTCTCTTCAGTAATTAGCTTATGCTATACTTCCAACACTGTTCACTGTTCACTGCACAAGCATCATTCTATTCTAAACAATGAAAGCAAGAAATATTTAGTCTCTTTAATCAGAGATAAACATGAAAAGTTAATGAGCCAGACCCACTTTCGCCATATGTTTGTGTTCCTGTCTTGCAACATGTTTATGAGTTGTGCAGACAGTGAAAATAATAAAGATTTAAATGGAGCCCGTTAGTGCACTGCTTCACGTTTTCTCCGGTGGAAGGGCACTTTTATCATGTTGTCTTGCCCATTTTGCCACATAGAGGGCACTTTATTTATTAAATATAAAATATTTTAGCTTTATATTGTAATGTCCATAGATTTACAAATTTCAGGCATGCCTTTAGAATATTGTTGCTGTTTGTAATTTCAAACATCTATCAACTATCATCAATCAAAAATATGAAAATGCTTTTTCAGGAACTCCTATGTGCGCCTCAGGCACCTGTGCACAAACACATGGGTTCACAGCACCAACCAACCAATTGACAAGGAGGAGGAAAAGCCCGTCATGCTGCGCGTGAGTGACCGTTCAGTCGCACTAATATGTAATAGTTATATCTAGTAAACTGTTGGCACGATTGACATCTGAAAATGTTTGAATAACCAAGTCACCTGTGATAAAAATCTAAATCATCTGTTATCAGCTGAATTACCTCCTGTGCAAACCTCTCCTTCTCTGCCGAGAAATTATGGTAGTGTTTCAGAATTAAATATTAAGTGTTCTGTATATGGTAAATGTACAATAAATATACAATTGTAGTTTTCATTCTGGGTTTCTAGAGTATTTTGGGAAGGGATCAAAAGTGGGCCCAGAGACTAATTCTAAGTACTAAAGAATATATCATATCGATTTATTCAAGTTGTAGATTTCTTTTCTGATTCAAGATCGGCACCTCGGCACTAAAAGAGGACAAAGAGGCGTTTGCCATTGTGCCCGTCTCCCCTGCTGAAGTGAGAGACCTTGACTTTGCCAACGATGCCAGTAAGGTGCTCGCCTCTATTGCTGGAAAGTTGGAAAAAGGAACCATCACACAGAATGAGAGAAGGTATAAAATGCATAGTGGTGCCAGATTGTCATATTCTATAAGGAAACAAGATAGTCGTGTGTTATGGCTTCGTCTCTCTCTTTTGTATGTCCAATCAGAGCCGTTACCAAGCTACTGGAGGATTTGGTGTTCTTTGTGGTGGATATTCCCAACAACGGACAGGATGTTCTAGAGATCATGGTCAACAAACCCAACAGGGAACGACAGAAACTCATGAGAGAACAGAATATTCTCAAACAGGTGATGCCTTAATACAGTGACTGTAACATTTAGATCATCACTCTTTAGATAACGTTTTCCATTGAACGTGAACCTCACTGAACTCCACATCCACCTCAACTCTTTATCATGACTCGAAGGGGCACAGTTGCCAGGCCTGCTCTCTGTATCAGCATGTTCTTTTGGTTTTACACTTGTAACAACCTTACCCTCACATTCAGATCTTCAAGCTGCTGCAGGCTCCCTTCACAGACAGTGGTGATGGGCCCATGTTGCGACTGGAGGAGCTGGCTGACCAGCGTCATGCCCCCTTCAGACACATCTGCCGCCTGTGTTACCGCGTTTTACGTCACTCTCAGCAGGACTACCGCAAGAACCAGGTACAGCTTTTCAGGCCTGATAGCCTGTTTTTAGCCTGAGCACCAGTACTGTATGACATGGTCTACGTGCTGCTGGAGTTTGTGCGACGGTGCTTTCCAAAATCCCTTGATTAAGTTTAATAGCATGTGAAAGAGACCTTTGCTCTGTAACAGCTCTGATATTATACAGAGTTAACTGAATGTCCTGTGCATTTTGCAAAACTCAGCCCTAATCAAATTGTCTGCTGATACAAATACACAGAGCCACACAGTGATTCGAGCACATCCTATAACAAATGCTTATCAATGTGAAATACAACATTCCCATTTCCCTCGAAAGATCTATTTATCTTAAACACATTACAGCGTAATTGTTAGAAGGGTCATTTAATTATGTTGAAGGAGGAAGCAGCCTGGTTCTTGTGAACGTGCTCTGTTTTCCCGCACGCAGATGAACAAGGACCAAAATGGCCTCAGTCGATATAAGTAATGCATATAGACATAACAACGTTATGCCTCTTAGTTCCCCTGGTGAATGTAAAGAAATAAAGATAAAGGGGCTAAGTTAATAATGACATTTTTCACAGTGAGTCTGTGTCGTCTTGTTTTGGTTTGTGTTTGATCAGACTGCTTGTCTGTCTGTTCCGCAGGAGTATATCGCCAAACAGTTTCGCTTCATGCAGAAACAGATTGGCTATGATGTCTTGGCTGAGGACACAATCACAGCTCTGCTCCATAATAACCGCAAGCTGCTGGAGAAACATATCACTGCTGCAGAGATCGACACGTTTGTTAGCCTGGTCCGCAAGAACCGTGAGCCCAGGTTTGTGTGCGCGTCTGTCTGTATGAACACTATCAACTGGGTAAATAGGCAGAATCAAAAAGAATCCCAATCACGTCTCAGCATTTACCAAGAACTCAGAGAAAACCCTCTCCTTATAATTTAAAACTTTTCCATTTTTTAATATACACTGTGTGTGTGTGTGTGTGTGTGTGTGTGTATATGTATATATGTATGTATGTATATATGTATATGTATGTATATGTATATATATATATATATATATATATATATATATATATACACATACATACATACATACATACATACATACATACATATATATACACACATACATATATATATATATATATATATATATATATATATATATATATATATATATATATATATACACACATACATACATACATACATACATACATACATACATACATACACAAGATATATATATATATAGGTGATCTTGAGTTGTTGTTCATATCATGGAAGATTGAATTTTGCATATCTTGTGTGTGTCCAGGTTCCTGGACTACCTGTCAGACTTGTGTGTGTCAATGAATAAGTCCATCCCTGTGACACAGGAGCTCATCTGTAACGCAGTGCTGGATCCAGCTAACGCAGACATCCTCATAGAAACTAAGTGAGTAGACCCCCCTCTGCCTCCATCCACTTTTGTCCTATTCCCCTCTTAATACCAACATGCACTAATTTGAGTTCTTGAAGAAGATTAATCAATAATGAAAATAATTGTAAATGGCAGTCATGGCTGGATATATTAATGAGCTGAATTATCTCTATAGCATCCTTTTTGTTACAGCTTCTGAGAGTGACAGTATTTGCAGTGGAAGTCATTGTATCCTTATCCTAATGTTTTTATTTAAAAATTGTCAAAAAAAGCATACTCATTTATTTCCATCAGCCTTTAAACAAACAAAAAAATCCCCTCTTCCTGCAGACTCGTACTTTCGAGATTTGAGATCGAAGGAGCGCCGCTCGGAGAGAACTCTGTGGAGTCGGAGGAGGATGAGGAGGAGGTGTGGTTGTTTTGGAATGACAGCAATAAAGAGATCCGCAGTAAAAGCATTAGGGAGCTTGCTCAGGATGCTAAGGAGGGCCAGAAGGAGGACCAGGAGGTGATCAGTTATTACAGGTAGTTACTGGGCTGTATTTTTTTATGTGGTTGTGTGTGAGAAATGAGATAATGCATCTGACTTAACATTGAGCCGGAGCAGAGGCAGCAGTGTGGTGCTAGTAGTTATGTATATGCAGAACAGGTCACCTGTGAAGGTAAAACAAACATAACAACAAAAGCATTTGCTGCTTCAAATGTAAGTCGTTACATTACAGTGTGTTTGTGCTGCAATAGGTACCAGCTGAACCTGTTTGCCAGGATGTGTTTGGACCGCCAGTACCTGGCAATCAACAAGATCTCTGGCCAGCTGGATGTGGACCTGATCTTGCGATGCATGTCAGATGAAGACCTGCCCTATGATCTGCGTGCCTCTTTCTGCCGCATGATGCTGCACATGCATGTGGATCGGGATCCTCAGGAGCAGGTTACACCTGTCAAATACGCTCGGCTCTGGTCTGAAATCCCCTCAGAGATTGCAATTGACGAGTGAGTAAATGGACGAATGTAATATATTGTTCATTGTAGAGTATTTTGCATGTTGTAGATTTATCCACGTTTTGTTGTCTTATTGTAGCTACGACAATGATGGAACATCTAAAGATGAAATTAAGGAGCGATTCTGTCTGACTATGGAGTTTGTTGAGAACTACCTGAGAGACGTGGTGTGTCAGAGCTTCCCTTTTGCAGATAAAGAGAAGAACAAGCTCACCTTTGAGGTCAGTTTGGCACATTCTTGATATCTTATCCCACTAATGTCACGTTTTGATGGTAAAACCCGCAACCCTATTTGACTGATCTATCTTCCATGTTTAGGTGGTGAATCTGGCCAGGAACCTGATTTATTTTGGCTTCTACAACTTCAGTGACCTGCTGAGACTAACCAAGATCCTGCTGGCTATTTTAGACTGTGTCCATGTGAGCACAATTTTCCCTTTCAACAAGATGGACAAAGAAGAAGAAGATAGTAAAGGTATGAACACCATGGTTGGTCAGTAGAGGACCAAATATGTCATGGACATGAAGTTGATGTCTGTATTTATGAATATGTGCTTGTTTCCAGGCAGCAATGTGATGAGGTCCATTCATGGTGTAGGAGAGCTGATGTCCCAAGTAGTCCTAAGAGGAGGGGGCTTCCTACCCACAACTTCAAACACTAGCTCCAATGGAGTCACAGTCAAGACCCAGACTGAGCCTGAGAAACAGGACATATTGGTCATGGACACCAAGCTAAAGATCATTGAGATCCTGCAGGTGAGGATCTGCGACTATTAATCGATTTAGGTTTCAACTAATAAATGAATCACCAACTATTTTCATAATGGATTAATCAGTTTGAGTAATCGATTTAAGTTCTCTGCTTTGAGCTTCTTAAATGTGAACATTTTGTGGTTACTTTACTCCTCTATCGTAGTAAACTGAATATATTTCAGTTGTAGACAAAGACGGCATTTGAGGACGTCATCTTGGGCTTTGGGAAACACTGATCGACACT
Organism: Ophiodon elongatus; assembly: GCA_016806645.1. Taxonomy (NCBI): domain Eukaryota; kingdom Metazoa; phylum Chordata; class Actinopteri; order Perciformes; family Hexagrammidae; genus Ophiodon; species Ophiodon elongatus. The sequence continues at coordinate 1,703,796 of JACSYO010000471.1, forward strand.
TTTCACAATTTTCTGACATTTTATAGACCAGACAATTAATCGATTAATCAAGAAAATAATCAACAATGAAAATAACCGTTAGTTTCAGCCCTAATTTAAACTTAAAGGCATGTACAAACATAGATCACATTAATGTGCACATACAGTGCAAACGCAGTCCCTCTATCCTCTAAATACTTTGCATAAACCTTTTGTCCTGCTCTGCAGTTCATCTTGAATGTCCGCCTGGACTACAGGATCTCCTGTCTGCTGTCTATATTTAAGAGGGAGTTTGATGAGAGTAACTCTCAGAGTGAATTATCCATAACTGGAGCAGTGGAAGGACCCAACAACATGCCAGGTCAGGGTAACATCAGTTGCTGCATATTACACAAATATGGAGCCAATGTAATAGACTTTGTTGATTACAAATATCTTTTTTTATTCCAGGGGCTTTGGATTTTGAGAACATAGAAGAGCAGGCAGAGGGGATATTTGGTGGAAGGTAACCCCAGTTTCAATAAGGGAAAAGTCACAAAATACAAGAAAGAAGATGTGTTTATACTTGAGTGTGTGTGCTCTGTGTGTGTCTAGTGAAGAGAACACCCCTCTGGACCTGGACGATCATGGTGGCCGTACCTTCTTGAGGGTCCTTCTCCACTTGACTATGCATGACTATCCTCCGCTGGTATCCAGAGCCCTCCACCTGCTCTTTAGGCACTTCAGCCAAAGGCAGGAGGTCTTGCAGGCTTTTAAGCAGGTATGCAATTTACAGCTGCAGCTAAAAATGGAAGAAACTTAAACCATACCATTTTAACTAAAATGTGTTGTGCATTTTATTATTTTTACCATTTTGACACATGCTTACAAACAAAAATGCATGTGGGATCAGCATCATCTGGCCATTTTTCTGCTCTTTTCTTTATGTTGTAATATATATCATATATGTATTTACAGGTCCAGCTGCTGGTCACCAGTCAAGATGTGGAAAATTACAAGCAGATAAAGTCAGACCTGGACCAGTTGCGCTCTATCGTAGAGAAGTCTGAGCTCTGGGTGTACAAGAGGCAGGGGCCAGACGAGGGCATGGATGGGGGAGAGGGACTCTCCACTGAGCAAGAGCATAAAAAGGTGCATTATATTGTACACCAAAAGAACCACACACAGACACTTAAAAGCCTTTCGCCACTAACACGATCTTTACTGGAGTAAAATCATCTCTGATGCATTGTGACTGGTGTACCTTGTAGGGAGATTCAGGGGGCACGGACAAACCAAAGAAAGCAGAAAGCACCAGCAGTTACAACTACAGGGTTGTAAAGGAGGTAACTATCTCACTTATAAGTATGGTTAATAAGCTCTTATCTGCCTATGTTGCAAATGTTGTTGCTTTTTCCACATACCTCACCCCCCTCCTATTTTCTTTCTTCCTTTTGTCAGATCCTGCTGCGGCTCAGCAGGCTGTGTGTCCAAGAAGGTTTGTCAGGTAGAAAGAGCAAGAAACAGCAGCAGAGGCTGCTAAGGAACATGGGGGCGCATGCTGTCGTCCTTGAGCTCCTACAGATTCCCTACGAGAAGGTATTAATCATCACTTTCAGTGAAATGTTCAATGGCGTGCTTTTTGTGCGTGCGTGCGACAAACCCTGACATCAGTAATTTTTCCTCCAGGGAGAAGATTTGCGTATGCAGGATATCATGAAGCTAGCCCACCAGTTTCTACAGAATTTCTGTGCAGGAAACCAGCAGAACCAAGCCCTGCTGCACAAGCACATCAATCTTTTCCTCAACCCAGGGGTGAGCAGTCCTAACACATGACGCACCTCACGATATCCACAGTGTTACTATATAAACAACATTATTGTGTTCTCATGCGCCTCTTCTTTCTTTTCTTTTTTGTTCAGATTTTAGAAGCCATCACCATGCAGCATATTTTCATGAACAACTTCCAGCTGTGCAGTGAGATCAATGAGCGTGTGGTTCAGCACTTTGTCCACTGCATCGAAACACACGGCCGCAATGTCCAGTACCTCAAGTTCCTTCAGACTATTGTCAAAGCAGAGAATAAATTCATCAAAAAGTGTCAGGACATCGTCATGGCAGAGGTCACGTCTTGTTAATTGCCTTTTTAAATGTTTGAATTATGCTACTGCTATGTCTCCTGATGTGCTGACGTAATCATGTATATTGGTTTCTTTCTACAGCTGGTGAACGCTGGCGAAGATGTTCTGGTCTTCTATAATGACCGCGCCTCTTTCCAGACGCTGGTCCAGATGATGCGATCAGAGCGGGACCGCATGGATGAGAACAGTCCTCTGATGTACCACATACACTTGGTGGAGCTGTTGGCCGTTTGCACTGAGGGCAAGAACGTCTACACAGAGATCAAGTGTAACAGCCTGTTACCCCTGGATGACATAGTGCGGGTGGTGACCCATGAGGACTGCATCCCCGAGGTGAGATTTGACAACAACCGTATGAGAAAACAACGAGCCAGTTATGGAACAGATGCAGGAAGCACTTTTACACAGAGGCTTGCAAAACAATTTGCCCTTTTTAATTATTCGGCTACTAATGAAAAAAAATGTCAGCACTGTCGTTTCTTTCAGGAGTTTTGTGCATACACGTTGGATTGTGTGATCATTTTTCCACTCGTATTATTTTGTTGTATTTTGTCAACCATTAACCATTATTCCATTAACCCATATCCTACTCTCTCAGGTGAAGATCGCCTATATCAACTTTCTGAACCATTGCTATGTGGACACCGAGGTGGAAATGAAGGAGATCTACACTTCTAACCACATGTGGAAACTCTTTGAGAACTTCTTGGTTGACATTTGTAGAGTAAGCAACGCCGGGAGGCTCTATGACAACTTTTTACCTCATGAAATGAGGATTGTTACAATACAAGCAATTGTTATTTCTCTATGTTTACAGGTGTGCAACAATACAAGCGACCGTAAGCATGCAGACATCATTCTGGAGCGCTATGTGACGGAGACGGTCATGGGCATTGTAACGACTTTCTTCAGCTCTCCTTTCTCTGACCAGAGCACCAGCCTGCAGGTATGTAACCACCAAGAAAAACATGTATACAACAGCTGAAAAGTGCTGAGTAAATGTGAAAATGAATCCAGTGTCAAGTTTCTGTAGTTTGGTTGTGAGTCACACATGCAGAGTTGCATTCAATGCGAGTTGACGAATTGCAGGTGTAACGTGAACTTGTTGCTATGAACTTTCCCTATAGACTTGTCATGATCTCTGAATCATACAGTATGTCTGAAATGTCCAGTCTTGTTGAAAGGTAATTTTTCTCAGAATATACTTTTAAAAGACCATATCCCGACCATCAATCTGTTAATAGATAATCTTGAGAGAAAGTAAAGTTAGGGGGGGGCAGCATGTGATGGATGGTCGAGATTCAGGGGTTCCTTTCTCTTAATATCTACATGTAAATAGCCGCTCACCTCACTGTACACACTGTGTCATGCTGTAGGTGTCCATCAGAAAGAATGGAAGTCTAAATAGAATATGTATTCGGTACCCCATATAATTATAACCAAATAGAATGACTCTCCACAGAAACCCCTTATTCAAAAGTCTAACTTTAAGATAGAAACACTGCAGTGTTTTCACGTTAAGTGCTTCCTTAAGTGGTCAAATCAATGCTTCCGTGGAGTTTCTCAGAATTATTTTTCTTCTTATTAACATAATTGCGAGTGTTGGAGGAGAATGAATGCTCTCCTTCTCTTCCCATTTGTTTGTGTTTATCAGAGTAATGTTAGTCCTGATTCTGGAGAGCTAATCAGGCATTACAAAGTTAAGACCAGTTAGTCGTGATTGTGGTTGCTAGCATCCTGTTGTGCAGATTAATCATTTCCTTTGAACATACAAACAAAGTGTCCCTTCTTTCCATTCAACCAAACTGTCATAGTTTCATAGAAATAGTTTTTAATTCACAATATATATTCTTTCAGTGCTTTATTAATAATTTTGTGACCGGTAAAATAATGGCAATGCTTTTGGGCAACTCTGATGCAATTACAAAAGAAAACTTTTTGGACTATCATCTCACACTCTTTACAAAACATCACATTGTATTATAGAGCACTCGACACGTCTCCAGTAATGACATCTGTCTCTGAAATGTATAGTAATGTATTTGGAAGTATGTTTGTGATGCATCCAGACTGTTTTATGTCTTCACTGCTTGTATCCTCTGCTGCAGGCTTCTCTGTTGTGGAAAATATTTCAGGTATTTGTTCAATTCAGCGGCTAAAACACAGAGTTGGGTGTTGGGTGAAAAATCTCTATTTTTGTATGTGTGAGTATTTTGAGAGGGAACTGATTTTAACTGGATTAAGTTTGGGCGTATGTCTGCACAGGGTCTCCTGTAACAGTAACAAACCACCACTGAGTCAGCATGCTGTTCTGACTACATGTGCTGCTGTCGCACCAGCTAATCTACACCACTGTGTGTTTGTTGTTTCAAAAGACAAAGCCGCTGGTTCAGATTGTTGGTGCTGCACTGTAGATGACAGATGCATATCTTGCATGTTATCAAGCGACCTATTTATTTCTTTAAAGACTGGAGCAGATAGTCCAGATAGTTGCATATGATAATCTACATGCTCAACGCTTTTTTTTTTCTTGCATCTTCTGCTCAGACCAGGCAGCCAGTCTTTGTGCAGCTGTTGCAGGCGGTGTTCAGGGTCTACCATTGTAACTGGTTGGTCCCAGTCCAGAAGGGCTCAGTTGAGAACTGCATCAAGGTGCTCTCTGATGTTGGTAAGATCAAGAGCCTTCTCACTCATGTCGATGCCTCTCTCACAAGCCCTTACTTTTAAAGTCTAGATCAGTCCATCATCTACAGTTGGTTTAGAAGTTTGTATTTTGACTCCTGCTTATGTATCACATTTACTAGTAAGGAGAGAGAGTTTTGAGCACAAAGTTACTCGAGCTGACTTATCTTCACACACTAATTGTGTGCATCTCTGTGTGTACCCGCCAGCCAAAGGCAGAGCAATAGCCATCCCTGTGGACCTGGACAACCAGGTGAACAACCTGTTTGTGAAATCCAACAACATTGTCCAGAAGACAGCCATGAGCTGGAGACTTTCTGCTCGCAACGCTGCCCGCAGGGACTCTGTGGTGACCGCTTCACGGGACTACAGGAACATCATTGAGAGGCTGCAGGTACAGCATTTGTTCCTTACTGATGTGTGTCAAAATTGTTCAAGTAGTAAGCGCGTGTCTTTTTCTGCGCCGTAGGACATTGTGTCTGCTCTCGAGGACCGTCTGCGTCCGTTGGTCCAGGCTGAGTTGTCAGTTCTGGTGGACGTGCTGCATCGGCCCGAGCTGCTCTTCCCTGAAAACACAGACTCTCGTAAGAAGTGTGAGAGCGGAGGTTTCATCTGCAAGTAAGTACTGTGAATATCTTCTTCAGCTAAATATGCCTATTATTGGCATATGAGTAAGTGTTCTCATTATAAATTAGACTTATGAAGTGATGTACTCGTGCAGGCTGATCAAACATACAAAGCAGCTGCTGGAGGAAAATGAGGAGAGACTGTGCATCAAAGTTCTGCAAACGCTGCGAGAGATGATGACAAAAGACCGTGGTTATGGAGAGAAGGTAGGAGAAGCTGCAAAGCGCTGACATGGTGGGGTGATGTACCTCATGTGCACCGTATAACTGCATTTACTGTATATTGTGCTGTATGAAATGCATAAATACAGTTGTAGAAAATATATTGCAGGTTTGATTTTTTTTTGAATGGGGATTTTGATGCTGGGGCATACTTAGATATTAACTTTACAGAAACTATAAATAGATCAAACATTGAGTTGCAAGGTTTTACATAGAAACAGCAATATGAGATGTATCCAAAATGTGATTTGATTAAATTATGTATCCATGTAGGTGTAGTTGTATATCATTTTACTGCATCACTGGGCCACGCACCCAGTGAGTACCCTTATTTTGAAGAGAATTGGCTTGTTCTTCCTGTCACAGTCACCTCTGTAGTCAGTAAGGCAGGTCTGGTCACATACTCACTGCACTCACCACTGTATGACACTAATTCTGCTCACTGTGGCTAATATCCACAATTTTAATTCATATGACTTACATGTCATGCTGTATCAATGACCTCTGCTTTAGCTTCCTTCTGCCTGTGTTGTTATCTAACCCCTTAAACCCTCTGTTCTCTTTCAGCTCAGGGCCTTTGATGATGAGATGGATATGCCTAAGGTTGTTTCTCTTTTTCTTCTACTCGTGCTCTTTTTTCCCTTAGCTGCTTTCTGTGTACCACTAGTAGTTGTTCTTCAACAGTCCTGTAGCAGCTGCTGTGGCTGTGTGTTGTAGGTGGCGGAGGCTCTATGCACAGCTGGTAACAAATAGTGGTAGATTGATTCCTGCCACAAACCGGTGTGTCGATCAACTGAAAATGGTGAGAAAGAGGGGGAGAGAGAGAGATAGGGAGATGTGTGCTGTGGCTGACTGCATGTTGCTCAACAGAGTTGTGTTATTCCAGGTTCCAAGGTGAGTCACTTGCTGTCTGGGCAAACTGCCAGTGCTGCATATACATGCCCTACTTTCTGCCACTGTAAGCACCACATCAAGTAAAAGTCAACTTGGGACATATTTACTGCATATTCTAACATCGATTCCAGTTTAATACTTATGCCTTTTTTTATTTTCCACCTAAACGCACAGCATGAAAACGGATAACAGATGTGAAAAGAGAAATGTATGCTCATACTAATTCGAAAAAAAAATTATACAAAGAAAAATAAGAGACATGAAATTAAAGTGATGGCGAACTCGCAATAATATATAGTGGGACATTCCATATATGTTCCCAATATTTCAGGGAAAATGTTTTTTACAATAAGGTGAGGTCATCATAGTTTTTTATCGTGTCTTGACAATGCTCAGCTTTTTGAAGGGTGTTTCCCCTGCATCTCCCTTAGGTGCCAATGGGAGGCACTGTGACTGTGCGTGCCGTTTATGTGCATGACTGTGAGAAGCTGTGGCAGTCATTGAGGCTGTGTCCTAGTTTTCCTTGCCTGAGAGCTGCACGATTCCTGGGCCCCTGCCAACTCTGGGCTGAGGTTACATAAGAACCAGGCTTTTTTTTCCTGGAACTCAGCCGCTCTGCTGATGTGTGACCTTCAGCAGTAATTGCCAATAAAAGTGTGGAGGAGCTGTTTACCTACACGTGTGTGTGTGTGTGTGTGTGTGTGTGTGTGTGTGTGTGTGTGTGTGTGTGTGTGTGTGTGTGTGTGTGTGTGTGTGTGTGTGTGTGTGTGTGTGTGTGTGTGTGTCATAGGGGTAGAGGGGAATTGTGAGAGAGATGATCCCTACACACCTGTTAAATGTTATATCTCCGTCTGTCTACACATGAAAAGCAGAGTGGCAGTTGAGTGGAAACATGCTCCTCTCCCCACCTCATGTGTCAATCTTCATATTTCTCTTTTGGCCCTTGCTAAATCATTGTGACACAATTTCTCAACTACTCCAAATGTATACTCCCCACTTTCATTCACACCCTTTCTCACAGGGATGCAAACACTCACCCACGCAGTGTAAACTTAATGGGGTTGGCTGTGAGTGTCTGTGTAGATGTGAGATGAAAGTGCATAGTTGTCTCTTGTCTCTTCTGTCACCCTTTGAGTAAAGCAGTATAGCATGATAGTATATTATTGATCGTGAGATTGTTGGGGTCACGTGAAGAAGGTTAATAAAATAGTATTCTGCATAATAAGTTATTATCAATGCATTTAAAAAATAAATAAATGAGAAGGCATGAGATGCATTTTCGACCTCCCCAATGCGTGCATATCACACCATTGCTAAATGTCAGGGAGGTGATTATCAGCTAAATCTGTTGCCCTTTGGCTGTATTATTATAATAATTATGTAAGACAAGAGTTCATGATGCACAGTGCTGGCTCCCCTCTTCACCTGGCCTGTTGTGTGTGTGTGTGTGTGTGTGTGTGTGTGTGTGTGTGTGTGTGTGTGTGTGTGTGTGTGTGTGTGTGTGTGTGTGTGTGTGTGTGTGTGTGTGTGTGTGTGTGTGTGTGTGTGTGTGTGTGTGTGTGTGGTCTATAGTCAAAGCAGTTATGCAAGCCCTCCATGTTGTTAGTGAGTCATGTTTCATCCTCCCTGACTCGGCCCTTAGCAAACTTGTCGGTGGATGAAATAAGAAGAAAGATCTTTTTAGATTTTAAGACCGGCTCGCTTTTATATCCCCCCCCCGACATTTTCTTTTGCCCAATCTGGTCAAGACAGAAGATAATTTGATGGCGCTGGTGTAAATATAGGTCAGTTGCAATGAAAATATGAAGCAGTCTTTTAACTTACACTGCTTTACTGTTTGTGCAAAACAAGCAGCCGAGTGGTAAACCCTGGCGTCCATGTCGTTCCCCACTGGTTTAAACACGACTCACTCTCAGCCTGCATGACGCAAAAACATGTTTATTTATGCACTTTCAGAAAGAAAAACACCTAAACAAAAAGGTGTGTGTGTGTGTGTGTGTGTGTGTGTGTGTGTGTGTGTGTGTGTGTGTGTGTGTGTGTGTGTGTGTGTGTGTGTGTGTGTGTGTGTGTGATCAAACTGAGGTGTGACATTGATCAGGGGTTTGCCCTGGGGAGTTTCCAGTTTGGTGGAATGGCGGATGTGGCAGCTGTGAGGGGTTACCCTGTGGTGTTTATGGTCGGACCGGGGACGATTAGTTGCACTTATCTTCTCTGATTGCTTGGTGGTTTAAAGTTGTGACAGTAAGACCGTGTCCACAGACTCATGGAAGATGTTGCTCTGCCAATGTTTGGCTCCCTGAACTGCTGCTGAACTCTGCCTTGCTACATTGTCTTTAGCTTTGTATTCTAAAGGGTTTAAGAGAAACTACTCTGTGTTTTCCCTTTCTTCTTTCACACTCTGACTGTGTCTGTCACTTTCACATTCTCGCTTTGTCTCATTATGCTTTTGAAGATGTTCTTTGTCGGTCTGGTGGCTGTGGAAGCTTTTGTTTTTGAGCAGGGGATTCTGCACACGTGTCTTTTCTCTGGACAGCTATAACAAATGAGTAAGGCCCAGCGTGCTGCAGCTTTTGACTGTACTGTTTGAGGAACCTGTATGTAGCTTGTGCTGCCATGTTCAGACCCTTTATGTTGTTTTTGTGTCAGTTCACAGAGTAACTTATTTAACTATCAAGCATGGCTGTCAGTTGTTTGAGTGAGGTTTTTCTTTTTAGACACCAGTTTAGGTGAGCCTTATGGTTCCTTTCTGTTCAACGGCCTCACTGAACGTCCAGTTGCATCTTTTTTTCTTTTTTATATTTGCTCTAGGGTAAGTCAACATGTCAGGTTAACTGAAAAGGCTAATTTCCAATGGAATTTTTGTTAATTTTATGGATGCATCACATATGTGCAGAGCCGGCCCTATTCATAGGTGGTATAGATGAATGCCAGATTCCTCATCCATTCATAGGGGCGCCATAAATAAGGTTGAAAAACAAACGCAAAGTTTTCATATTTTTCTTCTTTTCACAAATTATATTTTAATTCTATTATTTTGAGATATTACAAGAAAGCCCACATCAACATAACTATATGTAGCCTATTAAATAGGCACTATTTTCTGGGTTGCCTGCAGCATCACCCTAATAGCTAGTAAATATCTAGAGTTAATGTCAGTTACTCCAACCTTAAATTCAATAGGGACAGTTTAAAAAGACTTTTCAGGTCTTTGGGGAATTTCCTCCAACATAATGTTGAGAAATGCAGCTTCATCGGTATAGCTTAATCCCAAAAGACAAAGCAATGCAGTTTCGGTGTGAGTGTGATTGGTGGTGGAATTGGCTGCAATTCACGGGCAACAGCTGAAATCTTGTCGAGGAAAACAAATTGGCGAGGGCCAGCTCTGGTTATGTGACTTGAGTCTGACTGACTTGGCTCAAGTTCACACCTCAAAAAACACACAGCATCATGACATTATACAGATAAACCTTGGTAACTTACCATATCTGGTGTATACAGAAGCAACAGTAGCCACGCTCTGAATATGCATTCATCCAGTGCTGTACATCATGCCTGTGACCCGACTGACACAGAGACTAGTTAAGTGTCAAAGTTTGTTTATCCTACTGTGTTTATTATTCTCTCTCTCACTCTCTCCATCTTTCACTTGCTCTGCCATTTGCCCTCTGTGTTTTTGGTGACAGATGGCCACTGTAAGCAGCTCTGTGTCACTGGTTTAGTGACCTGGTTTCTTTTGGAGTTATTATGTAACTCTAACCCCATCGCCCCTCGCCCCTCGCCAATCCTCTCCTCTCGCCCGTCCCTAAGTGTGTCCTTTTACATAACAATTTATGTAGAACATTGCCTTTTACCAGTTTCCTTTTACCCTTGGTGATTACTGTGCATGGATGCAGTGAAATTGGATACTGCAACACGGGGTATAACCTGAATTGTCATTGTTTGTATGAACCATTAAGGAAATTAGAAAACAGACGAGGGAAAACACCAGATCTCAGTGGTCCAGCTTTGATTATTGTGCTTTTCATCTAGCCCAGAATGGCTTAAAACAAGAACCTTTCACCTGGTGTTTAGTCATTCCTGACTTCAAAGTTTGATTTCATCTTTTTCTCGGTATTCCTTAAATATTAAAAGAAAAATTTGACATTTTTGGAAAAATGCTTATTATTTTTGTTGACTTCCTGGAGTCTTATCGCCACAGTGACTACAGAGACTCCAGGAAGTCACTGCACCCGGCCAAGAAAAAAAATGCTGGTTTAACTGTAAAATCCGGTATTTTTGCTGAGCTAAGCCAAACGAATAACTGCAAATAAGAATATTTCCTTAACTCACTCTAAGACAGCAAATAGAAAATCAGCAAAATTTAAGAAAAAAAGCCAATGTCTCATAAGGTGATAAACACACAAGAAAAAAGTCAAATCATCTTAACATGGTATTATTCGTCAACATTGTACAGATCTCCTGTCTCAGCCATCTAAAACCGCCACAACCACAATGCTTCCCTAGTTTCTAACAGCAGTAAATGCATGGCAATTCACACCAAACAGACCTTTGCATTGCCACTTAAAGCAGTTAAAAACACTCACTATGTGATTATTCACCTGACAATTGCCTGCATGAATACTAACCCTGTGTTTGTATCTGTTGGACCACTGTGCTTACACTCCTCACTGCACCCAGCAGCTGGATCAGAACCAGCCTGAGAAGTTGTTGGAGGACCAGAAGAGGGTAGGTACTTGCAACAGCATGGCAGCTTGACTTAAAACATCCAACCTTCAGAGATTCAGAGTGAGATATCAAGTTTTAAACATAGAGCAGTCATTCAATTTTGAATGTAAAATGATCTTTTTGTGCCTTTTTTCCCTGCTTTTTGTGTTTTCTAATCACTCCCCTTCCCTGCTTTAAGTGACACCTAACCACCTAACTAACTGCTCTTTTAACTGAAGGGAACAAAGGAAAACAATTTTAATAACCAAATTTCCCTCTGCCTCATTTATCTAACGTTGTGTATTTCAATGCAGGGACTCTACAAAGCATCAGGTATTTCCTTTTAAAGCTCTTATATTGATGTTCCAGAATAACGATATTGATTAGGTATGGTCAACGGCCGTTCAGCTGTTGATTCAATTCAGTCCTCAAATTATTCACAGGCCTGCATTTCTTCATGAGGGTAGTAATTTCACCGTATCTAAAATGCATTTTTTTTATTACTCACCAACGTTTTCAACATGTTCACAAAGACAGCATGATTCAAATTGTGTTTGCTGCTTTCAGTAAATTGTTCATTCTAGATACAGGCCAGGTTAGATGACAGGACATCAAGGATTTGCCTCAAGACTGAAGACTTCGGTGAAAGAGCAGTGTTCTCCAGTGAGACCAGGGAATCATCTTCTGACTATGGCTGATCATCACACACAATAGATACAGTTGACTAACCTGACAATAAAATGATGAGAATAGCGTCCTTCACACCTATGGTAGGGGAGCTTACATAACGCTGCTGTCGTCTATCATGAACCACCCACAGTTGACAATGATTTGAACATGATCACACACGGGAAAAAAAAAAAAAAACACTCTCTCATTTCCTCCACTTTATCCCATGAGAGGTCTGGCAGGTAGCTATGGGCTGCGGTTGCCATAACAACGACAAAGTCGTGCTGCTGACGGCTCAACAGTGGATGAGTCACAGTGTGGGAAGGCTGGCCCCAGGTCTGTCTAAGTGAACAGCAGGACCTCTCATTGTCACTACACAGGGTCGCTGCTGCTGCTGCTGTTAAACGTAACAGCGTCGGCTGTGTGGGTGATGAATGGCATAAACTTCAGCTTATGTCTGCAAGTTTTGCTTAATTCAATATTTTAAATGAAATGTTGACAGTTTCTCCATAACTGTGGGTTACAGAGCATGGTCGTTATCATTTTCTGAGGTCATTGGGTCTGTTTCGGTGTTTTTATGTGCATCTAAAATGCTGACTTTATCACTGATGATGCATGTTATCCCTGTTATTCAACATCTCTCTCCCTGTTGCTGACATCACGTCATTACATCCTTCCCTTTCTTTCCCTCTCATAGGGCGAGGCACTGAGACAGATTCTGGTGAATCGTTACTATGGCAACTTTTATCGAAGTGCTGGCAGGAGGGACAGCCTGACGTCATTTAGCAATGGTCCCCTAAGTCCAGTAGGACCCAGCAAAAATCAATCAGGTGGGACAGCTGTTGCTCGCTTTTGATACCGAAGACAGAAGTTGGTTGTTAATTCTTCACAGCAGACAGTAATGAGTGTAGTTTAGTTGTGTAGTGCACACAAGGCCACGAAAACATTGATTTCAACATCGTTAATTGAGCTGATGTTTCTGTGAAGCATTATCCAAAAGCCTCTGCCAAAGAGACGACTTTGTTGCCAGTAACTACTATCACGGGGCAAAGTCTAGATAAACCTTTCCTTTTGGTTTGCCAAAATGTGATCTGCCCCCGAAGTCATAGTAAAGCAAGGTTCTCTCAATAATGTTGTATTAGGATGGGACTCCATCTGTCTGGCCCTGAGCCGGTTATCAGCTCCAGAGTTGCACCGTGAGCTGCCCTTTGAGCACGCAGAGCACAACACTCTTATCACTGTCTGATAGCGTGGTCATTGTGTAACTACATCTGCAGTCAAAATACTGAATACTGAATCTCTGTGCAGTGTTTCTCCTTCTATTTCAGTTATTGTTACTGATATGTATGATGTAACATTTTATCTGCATGTAGATTTTGGAGGACATGTTGGTGCCAATGGTATGAGTTGTGAGGGTTTTTCATATAAATTCAGTGCTGCCATATTGTGCTTGTTGTATGCTGTGGCACACGAAAGGCAGTATTTTCTCATTCAGTGTCACATGGGTGTGACACCATATTGTATGCATATAATGTGTAATGTACAGATGTGATGAATGAGTCAGATGTTGATGATGTATTTTTTTAACTGAACTCAATGACACAGAAAATCACCATGGTTCCAGGTTCACCAAATCTCCCATGTGCACCAAGATGTTGGCAATCTGATCACAGGAAATATACTCCTCCCCTTGAATGATCCACTTTTGACTGTTGCTAGGTGACAGGCTGCTACTTCCCGTGAAAACAGCCTTTGCACCTGTTGCAGAAACAAGAGCCAGGCTGAGAATTCCATATGTAGCCTGAAGATGGCCTCAGGGGAAATGTACAGACAAAGTTTTGAACAATGAATTACACAAATTAGCACAGGGTTAGCATCACAGTTAGAAATCTGGCCTATTTTAAGGGAATTATTTTGGACTTTGCATGTGCCAAATAATCTGTCCCATATGTTAACCTGGATCCATTGATTTATTGTATGATTAAAGGAGTGCTATCTTTTTCCTCGTTTAACTTTAGGTTTCTATGTGCAATATTGTGTCAAATTGAAATATCAAGCTTTGCAGTTTAATGTATCAAATATAACAAATAAAAAAACTAGAATATATATTTAGATTTTTTTTTTATTGTAGAATTATATAGTTATTATTATAGTTATGTTTTATTAAATGAAGGGGAAAAAGTCAAAGGGGCAAGCTAAAACAATTATAAAATATGTAGATGAATGCTAAATGTATCAGTCCTCTGCATTTGCAGATATTGCAAAGTAAGATGGCAGCAACTACTGTATTACTAAAGTAAGAGTAAGGTGGTTTTATTTATTTTCCTTCATTGTACAGTTGGGTTTTTAAAAACATGAAAACATCCTGTATCTCACTCAGGATTATCGTGTGGGCATTTTTGGGGCTAATTTCTTTGTTGAATACCTGCAAATTACTGAAGTTGCACTTACAATTTTAGCTCCTGTTTAAATGAAGGATTTTGCTTATGGAACTCTATTTGATTAGATTTGATATATGATGTGAATGGACATTGATTGGAAGGAATTAATCTCATAAACCATATACCTGATGCATCTGATTCTGATCTGGCCTGTCAAACTGTCTCTGTCTCTGCAGCATTAGGGGGTCCTGGGGGGCTGAGTCGTGCGGAAATGAGCTTGGCAGAGGTTCAGTGTCACTTGGACAAAGAGGGAGCCTCTGACCTGGTCATTGACCTCATCATGAACACCACTAGTGACCGAGTTTTCCAAGAAAGCATCCTCCTGGCTATTGCATTGCTGGAAGGTGGAAACACCACCATCCAGGTTAGTTGACCCCTGAATCTCTTACCTTACACATGTGGAAAATGGAAACTGAAGGGACATCCTTGGGTCTACTGTCTACTTTTGAAAAACTCAACAGCTACATGTCTGAATCTATATTATTGTAAAATAATACAAATGACACACTTACCTATTTCACTTACTGTAACTGATCTGCGGTGTTTAAAGTTCATGCGCTGTTATCTATGTAAAGGCTCAGCTTATCACGCAGTTCATCTTTAGATGATCTGCTACAATTTGGTCAGTGAAAAGAATACAATATCCCATGGATGGTTTTCATTACAAGAGGATTTACAGTATGTGGGTCACTGGGCAACCATTGCTACACATATACGTTTCGAAGGCGGCTCTCCTACCCCTCATATCTAGCAAACCATCATTTGGCTGAAAGGTCACGCCAGCTGCTAATCAAGTCCGTATTTTGTAGATTAGTATATTATAAAATATTCTTGATTTTCTCACAGTGGGCTGATGTGTGCATTCAGTGATTTAACTTACTGTTCTTTCCCTATTTGCTTTAAGCCGAGCCACTCAAACAGCTCTATCTCAATTTGTCTCTCTTTTTCATGTCCGTCTGTCTGTTGATCTCCCTGTCTTTCCGTCTGTCTTTCCGCCTGTCGGTTGATCTCTCTGTCTTTCCGTCGGTCTGTAGCTGTCTGTCGATCCCCCTGTATTTCCGTCTGTCTGTCCGCCTGTCTGTAGCTCTGTCTGTTGCTCTCCTGTCTTTCCGCCTGTCTGTAGCTCTGTCTGTTGATCTCCTGTCTTTCCGTCTGTCTGTACTCTGTCTGTTGATCTCCTGTTTTCCGTCTGTCTCTTTCCGCCTGTCGGTTGATCTCTCTGTCTTTCCGTCGGTCTGTAGCTGTCTGTCGATCCCCCTGTATTTCCGTCTGTCTGTCCGCCTGTCTGTAGCTCTGTCTGTTGCTCTCCTGTCTTTCCGCCTGTCTGTAGCTCTGTCTGTTGATCTCCTGTCTTTCCGTCTGTCTGTAGCTCTGTCTGTTGATCTCCTGTATTTCCGTCTGTCTGTATCTCTGTCTGTTTTTCTCCCCGTCTTTCTGTCTGTCTGTATCTCTGTCTGTTGATCTCCTGTATTTCCGTCTGTCTTTCCGCCTGTCGGTTGATCTCTCTGTCTTTCCGTCGGTCTGTAGCTGTCTGTTGATCCCCCTGTCTTTCCGTCTGTCTGTCCGCCCGTCTGTAGCTCTGTCTGTTGCTCTCCTGTCTTTCCGTCTGTCTGTAGCTCTGTCTGTTTTTCTCCCCGTCTTCCCGTCTGCCTGTAGCTCTGTCTGTTGAACTCCCCATTGTCCCGTCTGTCTGTATCTCTGTCTGTTGATCTCCTGTATTTCCGTCTGTCTGTAGCTCTGTCTGTTGAACTCCCTGTCTTTCCATCTGTCTGTCCGTCTGTGTGTTGTTGTGTAAGCACGGGTCTTGCATAATCAGATTAGAGCAAGGAAGCCAATGTGGTGAAGATAATGCTTTGGCTTCCCACGGCTGCTGCAGAGCTACGTCACGTGATCGGTCTGCGTTACATAAGCCCTGTGTGAATGAACAATGAGGAATGTCTCAGCCTACAAAACATACCAGCCTCTCCCGCTCCCTTGCGCTCCCTTGCGCTCTCTTGCCGGCCCAAACTGGGTCATGCTGGGCCTCCGGAACTGGGGCAGTGGGGAGAGAGGGGGAGGCACAGGGGAACACAGAGGGGATTGAGGAGAAACTGGAGCTGATCTCACCCTTGCATTCTTAAGTTTGTCCTGAAATGGGAGGTTTCTTTTGGGGGAACCTACTCTGTATGCAGTGCTAGAAATGTGCCACATAGTACAAATATTTGTGTTCTTTGAGTTGCTGGACAATTTCCACCAAAAATTTGAAAAGTTAATGTGTAAGTTTTAAAAAACAAAAAACAACGACAACAAAAAACTGAAATATTTTCACTAACATCGTAAAGTTAAAATTCATAAATCAAGCATACCTTTTCCACAAACTTTAAGTGTTACCATGAGAGAAAACTGACTACTTTTTCTCGGTGCTCTCTTCAAGAAGGCACTCCAAGGATAATTGGAGTTGGTTTTTGTCAGTGTCTTCATCTGACATGCCGAACTGAGCACCACTTGGATATCCTGTTCTCATCTAACACAGTTAACTATTTACTCATGACCTACATAGTGCACAGAAATAAACCACACAGAATAACTCAAGATTTCATGTCACTCATTTACACACACAAGCCTCTCGTTCTGCTGTCATGCAAAGCTAATGCATATATGCCCTTTGAAGTTTTGAATATTTTACAGTCGGTGCATTTTTTTCTAGACTTGTTGGCTCCTCACCGTTTCTCTTTATTTCTGGCACATGCCGGCACCTCTGTGACGACTATAAGAGAGCTCAAAACAGCTGTAAATTGTGTTGTGACATGGCAACTTGTGACATTTCACTCGTCAGCCATCTGTTGTCTAACTGCATGGCATGCTGTTTTGTTTCCCTCCAAAAGTCTTGCATTGCAGATGCATTCAACCCATACTGCGAAAGCAACAGAATGCAGTAGACAAACTCTCTTTCAGGTGGAATATTGAGGAGAAAGGTGGCTGCTTTGAGGAAAAAAGGAAGAGGCAAAGGAAAAGAGGAAAAGGATTTGGAGGAGAACAAGAGCAGCATTTGGTTTGCATGTGGTGCTGCCTGACATGAGAGGGAGGGTGAGAGGGAAAGGGAGCGCGAGTATAAATAGCTGTTACATAACATCCCTTTGTTGATGCCAAGTGGCGGAACGGAAGGGGAGAAGGGAAAGCGTGATGACCTTGTTTTTCAGTGTTGTTCGCCCCCACCTCCCCCCACTCCTTTTCGTCTCATTCCACTCAGGGTTTGTCTCCATGGATACAGACAGACACTGTGTTTACCCGACTCTGTAGGGGGCCGCTGAGATGCTCCTTCATCCTCCGCTACTTTTATTCCATTCTCTCCTTGACCACCATGTGTTACTTCATCCATAACGTCATCCCTCCCCACGCCACCCTTGTCCTTGCTTTTCCAGTGATATCAAAACACAGATGGTGTCTTGATGAGGCTGCACAGATTTTGTCATCGGGTGTGTAAGGATCGAAATACTTAGGAAGCAGTATTGTGGTTAGACATGAACGTTTAGGTTTTCATTTTAAAACGCAGCCTCACGTACAATTCTAAAGAAACCATCAACTGAAAGTTTGCTGTGGTGTTTTTTCTTCATTGCGGTGTTCCAGCTTTATGTTCAAGGTTTTGTCTTTGTTTCAGTGACTCACTCAATCCACTAAACTCAGCTCCGATCTTAGAAACAGGCGGTTTAAAAAATTACTCTTTCAGTTCGCTGCTGCAGGGTAACGACTTTCACCGTTGGACACAATAATTAATAACTCTGACATGACCAATACGTTCACCTCCCAGCCACCATCAATCAAACAAACTCACCTCTACCGCAGTGAAACATAATAGCTCAGCTAACCCTGAGCCATGAGATGAAATACCCCTGCTGGCATGGTGCTAGTCCTGCCAACCCTGCACTGTGAGCCTGACTGCACACTCAGACTGAATGCAGTATCTCTAACCTGGGATATCCCAGACATGCAGACTGCGACATTAATAAAAGGATAGGCAGTAGAAAATGAATGTGATTACATAAGACTGAAGGCATTCACAGAGTTTTAGGGAGATCTAATACTGTATGTGTGATATGTGGGTGTGTCTTCTCAAAATTGGCTTGTGCCTATGCCGGAGACAGCTGACCTAGTTTTGTGAGTGTAAAAGTCAGTGGGTGTGTTTAGCGTATGCGCTCTCCAGCTTGTGTGTGCATGTACTGTACAAGTGTGTTTGTTTGTCTGTGCAAGTTATGTCATGGTAAAGGGTGGGGGGGCTTCTCTGTTTGCTCCGGTCCAATCCATGTGTGTTAACCTGGGCCTCATGCCTCACCCTCTCCCCCCTGCAGGCCCACACTTTAGCGGCCTGTAGGAGGACACTGTTATGTGAGCAGAGACAGACAGACAGGCAGGAATGACCATCACCTCCCTCCTCAGGCATGCTGCGAGTTGTGAGCTGTGAGTGTGTTGCCAGCGGTGCAGCTAATCCTCGTCTCTGCGCTCCCCACTCTGTCATCAAGTTGTTAATTGCGTGATGGCCTTGCTCGGCAGCTCTCCCCCTGACACACACACACACACACACACACACACACACACACACACACACCCTCCCCACGCTGCTATCTCCTCTTTCCTTAGTGTTGGCAGAGTGTGTACGTGCAGGAGGGCTTCTGCTCAGTGGTGGAGGGCCGGGGTGGGGCACAGTGAGGCTCAGGAATCTGCTTTGGCGCACAAGCACACAGTTATGTCATTGTTTCTTATGAAAGCCACACAATGCAGTAACAAAAAACTCCACGATTGTGTTAGCTCTGCTGTGTTCTGTTAATAAGCTGCATACACTGTCTTGTTTGGCTACTTAATTGGCTTGTTGCTATTCTCAATTTGGAATGAAAAGATTTAGGAGTGTGTTTAACATAAAATGTCAATGTGTATACAATTCTTATTACAAACACCCTCAGTCTCCTTGAAGTAGGAGAAGCGAGGCTTGTTTTGTCCATTACGCTGAACGCTTTCCTTGTGACTTTCATTTATTTGTTTTCTCCAGTAGCCCCGTTTTACATCTAACCTGGAAAGACAGATGGTTATGTAACAACTTTGAGCACTGGCCTAGATACTGTGTGATAACATTCCTTTCCTATCTCTTGCTCTCGTTTCCCCTCTCTCAATCGTTGCTTTTTTCTCCCTTTTTTTACTCCCTTATTCCCTTTTTGGTGTCTGTCTTCCACCGCTAGCTCATTCTTCCCAGTTCCCACCATCTCTCTTTCTCTATCTTTGTCAGTAGACAGGCTTCTCCCTCTCGTGTCACTTTTCACCCCGTAAGTTTGGTGAGGCTGCTTCTGCTGGTCGAAGCCTTTCCATAGGCTGCAGCAGAAAACAGCTCTAACATAATAAAAACAACCGCGCTCTCCCTGAAACATGATGTATGCATTGCGCTCTCAGGCTCAAAAGTTATCTAATTTTGCATGACCCATTCTACAGCCATAACTGCAGCGTTTAAACCCTCCCATCGTAGTAAATACAGACTCGTTTCACTATAGTTATATCATCAAGATATTGAGTGATGATTTATTGGTAATGTGATAGAAAATGAACACAGATGAAGAATTTTAAACAAACAGACCTTACAGTCTATGTTTCCTGTCCCATAATCCTGTTTATGTTTTGACCTTAGTTCACTGCACTCCCTATAACTTATCAGTGTCATAATACAAATTTGGAGGGGGAAATCAAGTTTTTATTATGTAATGCATGTTAATTTATATTAGGGATGAAACTAATTACTATTTTGATTCGCGATTAATCAGTTTTAGCTCTTTTTGTCTGTAAAAGGTCAGAAAACAGTGACAAATTTTGCTCTTTTGATATTGTATGAAATAGAGAAAAGCAGCAAACCTTCACATTGAGATGTTGGAACCAGAGGAGCTTGTGTTTTTCTTTGGAGAATTATTGACACGATTAATCGATTATCAAAATTGCGTTAAGCAGACCATGAGATCCACAATCTCTGTTTTTTCTATTCTTGTGTCCAGCGTTCGTTCTTTTGCCGTCTGACAGAAGACAAGAAATCTGAAAAGTTCTTTCGGGTTTTCTACGACCGTATGAAACTGGCCCAGCTGGAGATCAAAGCTACGGTGACTGTAAATACGAGCGACCTGGGAAACAGAAAGAGGGATGATGACAGCCAGGACAAAGACGTCCCTGTACGCAAAAAAGGTCAGAGGTCACAGACTATGATCTGAAGTATGAATTTACGTCAGGTTGTTACCAACAAAGGATGCTAAGACACGCTACAATTATATCCCAGATAATTAAACTTTGTTTGCAAATCCAGAGTGGAAAGAGGATTCATGTGGGTTTTGACTGGTTTCACAGTCCCTGTTTGGTGCCTGTCTCTGTTTAGCTCGAGACTCAGCGGTGGTCATGACAGAGGATGTGAGAGAGCAGCTAGTGGAGGCCTCGACTGCCACCAAGAAGGCCTTTAACTCATACCGCCGTGAAGCAGACCCTGAGGACCACTTCAACTCAGCCGACGGCCAACCCAGCACTGGGGACAAGAACCAGGACGAGGGAGAAATGAGTTTTGTAATTGTTATCATGCAGCCCATCCTTCGCTTTCTCCAGCTGCTTTGTGAGAATCACAACCGGGACCTACAGGTGGGACAGACTGGTTTTCACACAGATATCCATTAGAGTGGATCACACTTGGCTAGAGTGCCTTCCTTACTCTAAACCATGGTTTTGACATCTTATCTCATGGTTTTATTACCAATACTAAATGCCTTGATCACCATTGTCATTTGTATGAGAGGCCAGGCCTGACTTCTTTAGGCTATGGAGATGGCTTCTCTGGCACATCTTTAAAGATTTGGAACTAATCCTCTAGATTATTACTATCAAGAATAAATTTCTCTGAAAGAAGTTCACCCCAAAAATGTTTAATTGTTCATTAGCTGCTTTTTCCTGTGTAACACTCTATACTTTAGTTTTTATGAAGACAAATCATGTTAGCCTCTTTTGTATTTTTGGTTCTAAAAGTTGTTCCTGGTTAACTTTTTCAGCACGAACATTGCTTTGTTTAGAATGTAAGTAGTTATGTTCCTGTCGGTGCACAACCCCTTCTGGAAAGATTTACAGCACACTAGCCTGCAACGTCTCTGATGGAACCGTCAAGTTCAACAGTTCAGATGAAGGCTAAAACAGAAATATGGAAGATAACTCACTCTCTTTGGTTTTAAAACTTCCACTGAGTTCTGTCTAACAGAGGAGTGATTTGTTAATGACAGAATGTTAATTTGTAGCGACAGAATTTACTATTTTGTTTTTCTGTTTGGCTTTTTAATTGTTTTTTTGGTTTGTATCTAGTTCTGTCCGTTCCAGTCACACGAACCCGACCACTTTTATCTCCTCAGAACTTCCTTCGCTGTCAAAACAACAAGAACAACTACAACCTTGTGTGTGAGACTCTTCAGTTCTTGGACTGTATCTGCGGCAGCACCACGGGGGGCCTCGGTCTACTGGGACTGTACATCAACGAGAAGAACGTAGCCCTCATCAACCAAACTCTGGAGAGTCTCACAGAGTACTGCCAAGGCCCCTGCCATGAAAACCAGGTACATAAAGAGACTATACCAGAGGGGAGCTCTGTGACTGTACGAGGGCACTATCTGTCTTTCTCATAATTGTATTTTTTTTAAATGTCATTCAGAATTGCATTGCCACGCACGAGTCCAATGGAATTGATATTATAATCGCCCTGATTCTCAATGACATCAACCCACTTGGGAAAAAGCGGATGGACCTGGTGTTGGAGCTCAAGGTGAGGAAGGCTTGATAGGAAGAATCTATACCTTTGATGTGGGTTTAGGGTCTTGGGCCAAAAATGAGAAAAAACTGTACTCTCCTTTCACAGCAGGATGGAATATCACGAACGTGCTACAAGTATAAGAGCTGGGCATTCATTTGTCTGAGTTAAACTAGCTTTCGTGCTGGCCTGCCAAGACAAATAACTGCAGAGTGCTTTTCCTCGAGCACCAGGGTTTCTGTCTGTTTTCCTTGGATGTAGAAATTGACAGAGTTTAAGTTCTTATATTGGAGCTCTTTTTTCCTCTGCCTGCTTTGTCTCTGTTGTCACTCTCAGAACAATGCATCCAAGCTGCTGCTTGCAATCATGGAGAGCCGTCACGACAGTGAGAACTCAGAGAGGATCCTATACAACATGAGGCCTAAAGAGCTGGTGAGAAGATGATGTGCATCTTGTCCTTTTCTCGGTTGCTTTTTACTTCTCCCACACAACTGAGCTATTGCCTTAGCTACTCGGTATCACAGCACGGAGATGTGTCCGTGTGTGTCCGTCCAGGTGGAGGTGATAAAGAAAGCCTATCTACAGGGAGAGGTAGAGTTTGAGGACACAAAGGAGGAGGAGGATAACGGGGAAGAGGAAGAACACGATGCTGCTTCACCCCGAAATGTTGGACATAACATCTACATTTTAGCTCACCAGGTCTGCTGTTCATCATTGATATTTATACAGGAATGAAATGAGACACGCACATTATCCATGTGTTGTTTTTGAGTGACACGCTCACTTCTTGGCTGTTCCTGTTCCTCCTTACAGTTGGCGCGTCATAATAAGGAGCTGTCCATAATGTTGAAGCCAGGAGGGGCCAGTGGAGAGGGAGATGAAGCCTTGGAGTTCTACGCCAAACACACTGCTCAGATAGAGGTCATAACATGCAACTCTTTTCACTAGTTTGAAGTAGAATTTCACACATTTTACAATATTTTGTGACAATTTCCTTGCAAATGTACAACAATGTTGACCGACGGATGCCAAGGTGACGGTGTGTCTCTCTGTTCAGATTGTGCGCCAGGACCGCACAATGGAGGAGATAGTGTTCCCCGTGCCGAACATCTGTGAGTTCCTGACCACCGAGTCAAAGCTGCGAGTCTACTTCACCACAGAGAGAGACGAGCAGGGCAGCAAGATCAACGACTTCTTCCTGCGAGCAGAAGACCTCTTTAATGAGATGAACTGGCAGAAGAAACTCAGAGGTGGGCTCGAGATGGAGCAAGTGTAGAGTGTGTAGTGGTCAATTATGTCAAATGATACTGGACAACCTTTGTACAAATAAAATATTATTCACGGAGTTTCAGCATTCACCTGAATTTGGCTGAGTAAACTCTTCTTTTATAGGTGCTTTACAATTAATTGAAGCACAGGATTTGGTAAGAAGTGCAAATACGCTTCAATGCTCCCCAATAAGTTATGGGATAATCTTAATTAAATTAATGATTAGTGTTAATAACAGATTAATCATTCAGTCTATATTGAAATCAGAAAATAGTGATCACATACAAAACATCACAAAACTCAACCCAGCATGACATGATTTCTTGTTTAGTTTTAACCAACTAAACTGATAAAGATATAATTCATCAATATCTTTATATTCAATATATAAATATAAATTTTAAAAACTGTCAAAACCAGCAAATCCTTACATTTGAGAAGGTGGGAGCAATTGCATTTAGCTTGATAAATTAGTAAAACGATTACCAAAACTGTTACTAATTCATTTTTGTTTATTGGCTAATGGATCAACGGTCTTAATTGTTTCAACAGCTGGTGGAGCAGTGAGGAGCAACAGCGTTATTATTTAGTGAGCTTGTTGAGTTATTTTTACCACTTTATCGTCTTAAGAAATGGGACCGTTTTAAGAGTCATCTCTTAAGAGGCTGATCATATGATAGTGTGCACAACTCCACTGCCTTTTTTCTGAAATTAACTTGATTTTTCATTAATGTGATGAAGATTTAACAACTTGGTTGCGACATAGTGGTTCAATGATCAGCCAGATGGCCATTTCTGTGTGGAGTTTGCATGTTTACTCCCTCAGTCCAAAGACATGCAGGTTAGGTGAATCGTGAAACTCCAAATTAACTGTGGGCGTGAATTACGTGTCCCACTGAGAGACTGGCGACATGACCAGGGTGTACCCCGCCTCTTGCCCAATGCATGCGGGGTATAGACCTCTAAGCGGGTATGGAAAATGGAAGCGTATCCCCAACCCGCAAGCAGGGCTAGCAATGTCATCCAGTGTGTACTTGTGCTATGTGCGTGCATGTTTCCACTGTCTAAAAGGAGACAGGGGTTTTCCACATTGTTTGAGTTGTGAAACATTTGTCCATTAACCTTATGAATCACAACTGAGAGTGTGTTTGCTCACTCACACAAACTTACACATACAAGACCGGTACCCACGGTCTGTCACATTTCTAATCCACATACAAGACTGCATACCCACACAAAGCCATATGTTGTCGCTCACTCAGAAGATGGAATGGACAGAGAAAAGTCCCTGATTATGTTTCCCTTTTCCACTTACAGAAAATATTCTATTAAAAGTCAGATTGTATGTTAAAGGTCAAAGTGGCGTGTTTTATAGTCTTTTTCTTCATTTTGACATTTTTAAATTCCCTTTATACTATCAGCATTTCAACAAACATTAACAATGTTGGCTGGTTTGTGTTTTTTCTATGTTTTCTGTCATTTTTGTCAAAGTCCAACACTGTCCTCATATTACTTTCTGTAACATTATTTTCTGTGTGAAGAGTTAGAACTGACCCAGTTAAGTTCTTACTATGAACAGCTTGTTCACACATCGGGTATGTAATAATCAATTTAGTGCTGAAACAATTAGTTCACTAATTCAACAGAAGTTTTGTGAAACATTTTTGATCATTGATTTATGGTTTAATTCATTACTTGCATTACATTTTTCATCATCATTAGTAATCAAATATTAGTCCTAATTTCCTAAATGCGAGAATTTGCCACCTTTCTGTGTTTTATATCATTTGAATTGATCATCTGTGGCTTTTGAACTGTTGGTTGGACAATCTGATGACCTTAGAATTTACGAACATAAAACAACATTTATAGACAAAATATCAAAAAATCATATTGTGCGTGATCAAATAAAAAATAAAATGTCTCACTTTACTCTACCCCTCCCCCATTCCAGCTCAACCAGTGCTGTACTGGTGCTCCAGAAACATGTCGGTGTGGAGTAACGTCTCCTTCAACCTGGCTGTGCTCATGAACCTGCTGGTCTGCTTCTTCTACCCCCTGGAGGGTATACATGCAGGTCAGTCGCATATGAGAAGACACCTGAGTGTGAGAACAGGCTTTTTAAAACTGAGCCCTAACCCGCCTACATCCTGTCACTAACATCAGTGTAAGATCTCACTTCACCTTTCCAGTCGCTCAATCATTTTGAATCATTTGTACGCTTTGAACTGTGAAGTAGATATCAGCTTAGTCCTGGTCCTTTTTCGTGCATTTACTCTTCCTGTAGTGAATTTGCTCAAGCATGTTGATTCTGTATTGATGCAGCATCTAAGCGGCACATGTGTATGTATTGCACTGTTGTTGCATACAGACTATTTTTAAAGCCATTGGAAACAAAGGTCATGAGGTCAAATATGCAAAACTGGAACAACGTGGCTTGCTGACATGTTTTTATTTCTGCTACAAACAGCCTATTACATGTTACAAACTGCACTGACATGGCTTTTTGCAAAGATATGAAAAAAAATAGATAGAGGGGATCTCCTACAATGATGGGCTATATTGAATTTGTTGCACTAGTTTCTGCAGCCAGCAATAAAGCGTCAATATACAACGAGAGATTAGGAAGAAGCAAAAAAGCTTGTTTTAGCTTCTGTCCATTTCTATAATTGGGATTTGCAACTTTTTCTTTTAGATTTACATCACATCTAATGTAAAAAACTATCTGGAAAGGCATATCTCATGTTGTAGCCACCCACATAAATAAACTTTGAAGAGCTGTCAGTCCAGCCTCAGCATTGACCCACTGATCTCCTTTCACCACAATGGTCTGATCTGCTGACTTCTAATCACCTGACCAGGATTAGGAGCAGGACCTAGGAAGCCCTCTACCTTTGTTTAAGACACACCCACACAGACTATCCTCAATTCAACCCATGGTCTCAAAGGCTGAGCTCATATTTGACTTTCAGTACTTTGAAGACTACAATAAACAGTGGAGCGCCCTGTGCCATTTAAGGTCCCATCAACAAAGCTTACATTGGCTCAGGGAGAACAAAGTCTGACTTAGCATTATCAGGTGATAAAGAAATGTATTGCATCATGTATTATACTTCAAACAAGGCAAGCTATTCAGCTGCAAAATCCTCCTCTGTGACGTTGGTCTACTCTATCAGTGGTACCATGCTACATAGGTTCATGTAAAGAGTGTGATGTAATAAAAACGACAAAGTTTGCTAATGTAAATGACCTTATACCTTTATATTTATTTAAAAGATGAACAAAGAATATGAGCATAAGAATGCTAATGGCCCCTTTCCCACATCCTACCCCCCTACTGCCAGCTCTCTTGCTTTGGCCACAGCTATCTGCGAACTCTGCCTACATTTTGATCTCAACTACACACCTTTTTAAAGTTTACTGCCGGCATCTAGTACGGTTGGAAGCTATGGTTTGGTGCAGGGACTATCACGGTGGCAAAGTCTGTCTCCAGACAGACAGACAGAAACCTGGCAAAGTACTTAAAACCACCTCTGTGGTAGTTCCCGCTACAGTAGGTGTCTCCAGGACACATTTTGCCATGATGACTCACACACAGACTCACAAGGTGAATACAATACCAATGTCGCTGTTGTTTTACACCCCCGAGAAAATTATCAAGATTTCCAAAATGTACCAATGAACAACAGTGTATACATGTTTTTACAGTTGTTTTACATCTTGTCAACTTTGTTGGAATTGTGAACTCTGCTCGGTTACACAAAATGCAGTATTTAATTATTTTGTGATGAAGTACAAAATTTTTTATTTGTGTTTATTGTTGTGTTTCGTTAGCACTGCATACAGCAGTTATATAATTCATTCATTTAATAATTCACACAATCATATATTTAAGTTGACATAACTAAAATTCCTTGTTGTCTGTAGACAGTGTAAAACACTGAGTGCACACATGAGTAAGGTTTGACTGTATTTCTCCTCTGCACTAGAACTCTTGCTGTGTGCGAGACATCACGTGAGACTCCAGCATACCTTTGGCCAGCTTTAACAGGCACTTTTATGGCTTTGGGCCCCTGCCCTCTCTCTCTCTTATATACACACACACACACACACACACACACACACACACACATTTCTCCTCTCCTCTCCTCTCCTCCCTTCTTTGCTTGGGGCTTTAAAATGAGGGTTAAAAGAGCAGAAGATGTAGGTCAGTGTGTTCTGCCTTTTGACAAATAGCTTTGGTTAGCACCGATCAACTCAACACATGCTCACACGCTGACAGTGCTGGCTTGCAGCCTTCTCAATTGTTGATTTTTACAGACAGTTGCGCACAATTATCCGTCTGCACATAAAAACACAAGTGCAAGGCAGCTAGACAGTTTGAGTGTACGTAAGCACCACTGTGTCAGTCTGCCACATCACTGGAGCTGTGTGTTGCCCCCGGCCCGTTCCTCATGAATCTTTCAACGGAGGTATTTTTAGAGATGGCTGTTATGTAAGTGGCACCTGTCATGTGATCTCCACAGGGATTGGGAGGGAGAGAAATCCGGAGGAAGGGAAGGAGGGAAGGAGACAGAGATAGTCAAGGTGGGAGTGGAGGAAGTAGGGGAGGGAAGATGGTACTCCCCCATTGCCTTCTCATTCACTACAACTCCCTCTCGCTGTTTTTCTCAATCCTTGCAGTTCTGCCCCATTTTCCTTTTCTCTTGATATTTTTCTACCTTTCTAACATCAACACATGCATTTATATTCCTTTTCTATGTTCTCTGAGCACTCTATGACCAGTGATCATGGAGTGCTTACTAACATAGACACTTGCACACATGTTAGCTCTGGGCTTTAAGAAAGAGGGGTCAATAACAGAGGCAGAAGGTTGGGTGTGGCCTTGTTTTTAGGATGATCAAACCTGATCCAGGGTTTTAGCCTGAGTGATTTGTTGCCACATGAAACCCCTGACTAGGACACTAATCCTGGATTTACCTTGGGATCAAGGGAAGCATAAGGTAGGCTCTCACCAAAGCTTAAAGCACACATATACAAAAAAGTATGTCATATACTTTTCGGTATTTTGTAACGGCCTCTCTTTGAGTTCAAAGTTTCACTAACAAAGGCCTAAGGCCTGCCTGAGATGCAGAGCAGTT
This sequence comes from Ophiodon elongatus, assembly GCA_016806645.1. Taxonomy (NCBI): domain Eukaryota; kingdom Metazoa; phylum Chordata; class Actinopteri; order Perciformes; family Hexagrammidae; genus Ophiodon; species Ophiodon elongatus. The sequence continues at coordinate 1,732,320 of JACSYO010000471.1, forward strand.
AAATTCCGGACAAGGCCTTGCAAGCTGCGCTGTAATCATGGCATGATACATTAATATTCCATGTATGACCAATTCACTATATTATAGGATTGTCAAATACAGCTATTGTATTAAGTGTCCTTAAAGGCTTGCATGTGCATTAATACCTGCATTTATCTCCTGCAGGTATGCTGGATCCCCACCTTTCTGCCCTGCTGTGGATGGGAGTCTTGGCAACATTGCTCATCGTTATCATCATGCCCCAACCGCTGGGCATCCGTGCCCTCGTCATTATCACCATCCTCCGTCTCATCTTCTCCGTTGGCCTGGAGCCCACCCTCTTCCTTCTGGGTGCCTTCAATGTGAGTAGTCTGCTTTGAATGGTCAGTTCACCCAAATTACCAGTCACGCAGTTAGGTTTGGTTTAATTGCCTGGGCTGTTGAGATATCTATAGTATATATATATATAAATTTGTGTTGCCATTCAAATTTAATGGAAGGAAATGGAATTTTGTAGAGCTGAAACAATTAGTTAATTAACTGATCCAAAAAAAACAATTTTCATTATCGATTAATAGTTTTTCAATCATCATGGCAAATGTTCTCTGTTTCCAACTTCTGAAATGTGAAGATTTTGTGCTTTTCTAATTTGTCATATCATTATTGCAACTGGAAGATGCCACCTTGGACTGTTTTAGCTTGTACTTCCTATTTTTTGCATTTCATGCTCTTAAAATGAATTGAGAAAATTCACAATGATAACAATTGAAAGTTGCAGCCCTAGAATTTTTTTTAGGTGCTCAAAAATGCAATTGAAAAAAATATTTACAAGAAAGTTTTTTTCCAGAAACCGTGTCCTGGAAACTCCAAAGGGAACTGGTATTTACAGAGGAGCCTAGCCCCTATGAGAACTGACCGTGTGTGAGCACCTCTGATGAAATTCATTCCCCTCCATTGTATTAGAGTAGGAGCAGAAATCTCAGAATATCTATCAAATTAAGTCAAAAATATCTCCACGGCGTGTAAAATGTTTTTATTTTGGGTGAACTAACGCTTTAAAATTTCACCTTTTGTGTGAAAGTGTGTGTTTGTGTGGTTTGTAATTTTCCCCAGAGAAATGTTAAAAACATTCCATTTCTATTCACAAGCACTACTGTGTCTACTTTCACGTGCTGAGAAACCTCCACCGCACTAGTTCCAGTTCTTCTTTCAACTCTCACTCATGCCCGCTTGGCAGTCGGTGCACCGTCTGCCTGTGTTGTTGCCCCCTGGCCCCACACTTCTCTTTGGCAGTGCCTGGCTGGGCTATGGGGTGTGAAGTGCGTCACTGGACCCTAGAGAGAGCGACACCACCCCTGCGCCCGCTAGAGATTTTCTAGATGTGCTCTTAAACACAAACACACACACACACACACACACGCGCACGCACGCACGCGCGCGCTCGCACACACACACACACACACACACACAAAATAAAGTCTTGGACAGAGTAGAGTCTCGATTATCTCTCTCCTCAATCGCTGCGTTTATATGTACAAAAGAAACCGGGTTATTGAGAGAGATCAGGTTAATGCAGGAAATCAGAGAACACGTCACCATGGACTGCAGTAACCTGGTTACTCTAAAATCTAGTTTACATGCAGCTGGTCAGTAGTCAGATGACTCCCTCTTTGTGTGTTTGACATTTTTGAACCATGTGTTTTGTTTTGTTTTTTTCTTTGTAGCTGTGTGGATTTCTCAAATAGCTCTCAACAGTGTCAGTTTCATTCTTTGTCAGAGTGAATATTTCATTATTCAAATGTATCACCTACATGCATTCTTGTTAAAAAAGAAAAGAAAGAAGAAAACCCTTTCAGAAACTCGCTTAAGTGCATACATGACCAAGAATTCAGGTTTCTCCGGCATGTAGGCCTGTGTTAACCGGTTTTTGTTAATCCCTTTCCCTCGTGTTTGTTTTAAATGACCTTTTAAGAAATCAAGTTACTGCAGAAAGTAAACCAGGTTACTGATGTGCATGTAAACACACTAAATGTGTCCTCATTTAGCTTGAAAAGCCGCACCCACCATGTGTAGCATTTGATGTGTCTGTACCAGAGCCCTCAGCCAAGACCAGGACGTTCCAATATTTTAATAAGTAATGGTTGATTGTCCATTATTTTTATTATTACTTCATCTTCCAGGTGTGCAATAAAATAATCTTCCTGATAAGTTTCGTGGGGAACCGAGGAACCTTCACGCGGGGTTACAGAGCCATGGTGTTTGACTTTGAGTTCCTCTACCACCTCCTTTACCTCATCATCTGCTCTCTGGGGGTGTTTGTCCACGTCTTTTTCTACAGTCTGCTGGTGAGAGAAACACACACACCCTGTGCATACACACATGTTTACTAAGAACAGATGCTTTTCAAAAACAATTACACAAACCTACTACTGGGTAAAACCATGAGTAAAATATTACTTTTCTCTCTGAATGTAGCCGTAGCTCCCCATTTTGGTGCATTCATGGACATATCCTACTTGCCAGAAGTTGCCTTATTTAGTGCTTTAATGTTGTTTCTGTTGTTGCAAAAACTGAAAAGTATTCACACAGGCCCAAGCAGCTCCTCTGCAGATGCAGTGCAACTTATCTCCACATTTTAGAATAACAAGATGCTGAAAAATCATGTAATTAATTTCAGACATAGAAAACTGAGGATTCAGCGAAATAGAAAAAAAGTATAAAAGCCGCAGAATGCAAGCAAATCGAATCCAACACGCCTATTTGTTTCTTGCCACTTGTACTTTCTTGTGTAACCTCACATTCACCTTGTATCAAACACTGGTATGCAGAGGATGATAGTATGTAACCTAAATTAATGCACTATGTGTTGACAATTTCTGATTTTGCTCACTTTACAATGAATCTATTGTTGGATATTGATCCTTTTTGTTTCATAACGTGTGCGTTGCCTTTGTAGCTGTTTGACCTGGTATACAGAGAAGAGACCTTGCTGAACGTAATCAAGAGTGTGACTCGTAATGGACGCTCGATCGTGCTTACCGCTGTGCTGGCTCTCATCTTGGTCTACCTGTTCTCCATTGTTGGCTACATTTTCTTCAAAGATGACTTCATCCTGGAAGTGGATCGTATCCCCAACACAACTCTGAGTGAGGGCAGACTCCTGTCTTTAAATCATTGTGACAAACAGCCTTAGAGATCACAGACTGTAGGTTTGTCATTTTGAAAAGACAAGAAAACTTGTGCAACATTTGTTCCTACTCTCTAGAAAATGGAGCCAGTCTGGCCAGTGAGTTCCTGTCTGCAGGAATGTGTCCGGGAGGGATTGATGGGAATTGCACCACAGAAGTCCTGCAGGAAGGTAATGTAAACTGCAACCCTGGGTTTTAATATGGATTTAGCTGAAAAAAATGTGTTTTACCTAAATATTTCAATCATTAGAAGCAAATCAGACCATAAATAATATGTTAATGTTTTGTGTTATTTTGTGGTTTACTTGTCATCAATCAAACAACAAACATAATGTGGTTAATTTGACTTGCAGGGTTAGAAAAGCCTGGGGTCAACGTTTTTAGACTAGTCTCCATATCTGAAAAGTTGAAGTGGTTCATGCAGGAATTGTTCATGGTGATGTCTAAGGGAAGTGGAGAACTGGAATTAATTTATTGTAGAGCTACATGAAATATTGGGAAATCATCCTTGGCCTTTTCAGGTAAAAAACAAGTGAAAGTAAAATTGTGGGTAGAATTACAGTTTCCTTCTGTTCTGCAGCTTCACACCAATTCACAATTTCATTCATGTGACTCCATAACTGCCAAACAATGCTCATGTGACCTCACTGGCCCTCATGTGACATCAACATGTGACCCATTTTATTCAGTAAAACTGGAAGCTTTGTATTCCCTTGGCCATCACCAAACATAAAACTATAAAATTATTTGGTCAATTCTAAACACAGTTAGCAGGGGGATTACCATTTGACCGGGTCAGACTATAAACTATAAACTTTATCAAATTGGATAAATCGTTCAGAAATGTTGATCTTTGTTTCCGGCTCACAAGTTCAACCGAAGCTGTTGTTACATTCCATTTTAACAAAAACACTTCTGCTTTGACTAACTGCCATCTCACTGTGAACCAAAACATGTTAACAAGGTTCCAACAGACATTAAGTTCTGCAACTAAGCCAAGGATATTTAAATAGCAGATGATGCCCTATTTACACTGTGACTACAAGGCTATCAAATCCTACTCTAACACAGATGTCTAATATTTATTTATATTCAGAGAGTATTTCAAAACAAGTTAATACTCTACTTAGATTGTTTATCACAACTCATTTGAGTCTGTACTGTGTATCAACATTACAAGCACAATATAATCAAATATCATAATGTACTCAATTAATCATGAATATGGCATGAGATGTTTATGATATATTATTGAAGTGTGTCCCACTGTCTTATACGCAAACCATTAAATCATCATAATGTCTGAATAAAAGTGACTTTAGTGTTACACCCATACTACCTATATGAGGAGGAGGACGGTGATGATGATTCAGAACAATTGTTTTACAATTTAGGATGAAAATAAATGTAATAAATTATAGTGCATTGTATCATGCCTCACTTTTGATTGTACTTTTCCTGAAGAAATATAATGAGTTTCTGAAGTGGGACTTTACTTTGTATGTCACGCTATTCATTTTAAATGTACATTTTTTTTATTTTAATTCCCTGCATAATCTCTTTGGGTCACATGAGTTAGTTTAATAAATATTATGAGCCACAGTTTGATGCTTTTGATGTTACATTAACTAAAAAGTACAGGTCATAGTGGTCCCAATTACCCTGTTATACCAGTTCATAAAGCATTACACTGTAAAGGACATGCTCTGGTGCTGCATGGTTGTTTATGAGGGTCTGTAAACTAATATACACCTTAAAGATAAATACCTTTTTACAGCCTCTGAAATTATTAGATTAAATCTTTCCTCTCTGCCTCTTTAGATTTGGGGAATGACATTGAGCAGGACAGCGACAAGGAGCGGGCATGCGACTCTCTACTTATGTGTATCGTTACTGTGCTGAGTCATGGCTTGAGGAGTGGAGGAGGTGTAGGGGATGTACTCCGCAAGCCTTCCAAAGAGGTACGTGCAACTCTGAAGATAGGCCCTGTGTGTGTGTGTGTGTGTGTGTGTGTGTGTGTGTGTGTGGTGCAGCTGCAGTGAGAGTCATGTGAGCTGGCTGCAAGCCCACCGTGTGCTGAACTTGTTTTTAAAAAGAAAGGCGGTTTCACAATGTCTCCTTACAGCTGTATTGCGTCTGCCTTGTGTCTGAGTCAAACCTCAAGATCGATTTCCACCGAATTCAGTCTTAACCAGTAATGATGTCAAAAGAGGATGTGACTATCTGCCTTTCAACACACTGTAACTCAGGCCAAAAAGTCACATTTTCAACCCACAAATCACAATGGGTGGAAGAGTGGTTCAGTACATTGTTGCTTCAAAACAAGTTTGTCCTACATGGGAGTGTGTCACTGCATTAGGTTGGTGACCATTACTTTTAAAGGATTAACTAAAAATGGAAAATGAGTTAATGAAATTCACCAATGCACTTACAGCACAGTATGTAGACATTGAAGTCCATTGTGGCTCGATTGGCTAATGATGTAAAATAATAATTTATCTGTGTCCTAACTGGACAGACACAGGCTGCATCAGGTTGACCAGCTTTTTGCCGGCTCTGTTACTTCAGCATCTGTCAGGCTTCGCCTGTGGTATTGTGTTCCCATTAGCATCCATGATGACTGGTGGTTAACCTAGTTTTAAACTCATAACATTCTACACATATATTTTTATGTGAAGACCTGCCCCTTTGGGTCATACATTTAAATAGGACAATCTTTCTACATTAGTCCTCCACAATACAGTTAAAAACTCTTCTTAAATTTACTCTTAATTGTTCTCTGTTGTCAAAATAAAGTTAATAATTACTATGCCATTTTCTAGTCGCTACCTCTGAACACTTCCTAGACAGAAGTTATTGCTGTGTTTCTGTTCCATTCGCAGGAGCCGCTGTTTGCAGCCAGAGTGATATACGACCTGCTGTTCTTCTTCATGGTCATCATCATTGTCCTCAACCTCATCTTTGGTGTAATCATCGACACCTTTGCTGACCTGAGGAGTGAAAAACAGAAGAAAGAAGAAGTCCTGAAGACTACGTGCTTCATCTGCGGTGAGACTTCATCTGTTTAGAGAGCAGTCGTAGGTTCCCTAGTGTCTTTTTTCAGTTGCTACATGGCGACTAGTGCTTAAACTATGTATTATGATTATTTTAACAATTGATTGAATATTTGTCTTTGCTTAAAAAGGTTCTACTCCAGTTTTTGTTGTTCTTGTACAGACAAAACAAGCAATTGGAAGACAACATCTAAGGTTCTGGAAACTATCATTGAATAGTTGTCTTATGTTAATGTTTAGCTGAAGCCCTAAAGTTGAACACATTGCACGATGCCTCAGACATGCATACTGCTAATGTGTCACTCCCACTTTTATCGTATGTGGCTCAGCTCTCTCTTCTGCCACTTGTGCTGGAATATTTTCCTAATGATATTATCATGGCAATCAAACCTCTAACTTTCTAGTGCCAGAATTACTGCTCTAATCATTAGGGCACCCTGTCCGCCTGGTAGGGCTATGCTCTGTTGTTGGATGTGATCTTTGTTTCAAAGACTGTGCGTCATTAGTACTCTTTCACAATCCAGCTCATGTCACTCGGTAAAGTCCCAAAATCCCCTTTCAGAGTGTGATTTCTTGGTGTTTTGTGGTTTCTGTATGTCTGATAAGGTGCATGTAGTTTGTTGCAGGCCCTCCCCCCCGGCCCGGTTCTCCCTCTCTCTCTCCCTTTTCTTTTTCACTTAGCCATCGTTCCAAAGAAGGCTGCGTCATGAAAGCTTCCTGCCACGGCTCTGCTCGCTTCCATAATTCATGTCTGTGTCACACGCCCAGACATTTTCTCCCACTCACTCACAAGAACAAACTTAATTTTCACGCCATATGTTTTGTACAACTTCACTGATTACCTATACTCTGACCCTTTCTGTAGCGGCATTTATATTTCCTTATATGTGCATTTTATGTGTGTGTGTGTGTGTGTGTGTGTGTGTGTGTGTGTGTGTGTGTGTGTGTGTGTGTGTGTGTGTGTGTGTGTGTGTGTGTGTGTGTGTGTGTGTGTGTGTGTGTGTGTGTGTGAGAGAGAGTTGGGTCATGCACTCGGGACAAGTGGTAAGCATATGGAATGAGAACAGTATGTCACCCAGCCGACCATCAGCTCTGACTCACTCATTTTAAAGAAGGCCAGGGCCCAGGGGGAGCTGCCGTCTCTATGGTTTCCACAAGGGAACAGGAGATGCAGAGATTAGGAGCCGACCTCCGCAGGCTTAAGTGGCTCTCCATCCTCCAGCTCAGATTTATAAGCCATCGATCTTTCTTTCAATCTTGTATTGTTTTTTAGGTCTTCAGGTCTGTAGCCAATAATTGATTTACATCAGGAACTTCTTGTGCAGGTTTGTTTTTTACCTATAGCTAAAATAATTTCTGTTCAGGGAATCAGGCTCAACCTCACTCTCCATCTTGTATAGAAAAAAGGGAAAGAGGAACTGACTAAATGTCACTCTCAAGAAAGCTGTATTTTGTCACTACAAATTAATAACTAATGTTGTGGATTACTGAACATGTCAACCTGTATTTAACATTAATGAGATTTGTTCTTAACACCAGTTGGTACTGCTGCCAGCGCGGAGGCATTATGTTTTCGGGTTTGTCCATCCTTCCGTACGGTCCATTCTAGTAAACGCAATATCTCAGGATCGCCTGGAGAGAATGTCTTTAAATTTGGCACAAAGGTCCACCTGGACTCAAGGATGAACTGCACTTTTAGGGACAAAGAGAACCAGTGAGTTGTACTTTTGTTTAAAGAAGAAGAAGAAGAAAGAGATAAATATTTTTCTAAAGGCACAAATGCAGAGAACCAAGATGAAAATTTGCATTGATGTGTTGCAAGACTCCACATTACAAGGTGTCTGGTTTCATAAAACATGTGCATGAATCAAATTGATTGTAGTCACTTTTACAGGACTATACTATCTTCCATTTTCTTTTTCCATGGAATTTCTTTCTCACTTTGATGATATGGAGCAAACGTTGCTCTTTAGTTTCTGGACTATAGTAGGTAGACAATGATTAGCATGTTTTGCTTGTCATATACACCTAAAATATCCCCAAAACAAATAAGTCCCTGATGTTCTCCTCTTTTCAAAATGTTATGCAATGCACTCCAAAACAAATTATGTGGTTTCATCTCATTCTAGTACACAACACTAGCTATGCTTATCTGACAGCCTGTCAAGGGTTATGCTAAATCTTGAGCTTTAGCCTATAATTTAGTCCTTTTTTTTTTTTTTTTTTTTAATGAACCCTGCTTTATAGTTGAATAGTTGCATTAAAATGTCTGTTTTCTGCTTTTTGTCACCAATACTGTCTTGACTGCTTGTTGCGATGCTTTTTTTATGTTGTGCATAGCTGATCTTAAAGAGTCAGTATTTTGGATGTTATGCATCTTAATTGTTTCTTGCATTATATTTTTGATACATACTGTATATGTATCCAATATTGAGCGAGAGAATGACATTATTTTTTCTATTGATATTTCGGTATAGCTTAGTTTATTTAATTTCTTCTCCCGTCTCTCTTGAAAAACAGACCTTTACATCAATAAGACTTTCTGAATACATATGTTTAACTAACCCACTATTTTCCTTTCAGCTTCTCAGTATTTCTTTTTCCATTTATTCACACAAAATGGCATGTTCCCTTCCCCAATGTCAGTGTGAAACAGATACTAGTAGAATAGAGGCTCGCTGTTTGTTCTGAAACATGCCGTAACTTTGTACCATACATAATATGAGTTACTGCCCCTCTGCAGGCCTGGAGCGGGACAAGTTTGACAACAAGACGGTGACTTTTGAGGAGCACATCAAAGAGGAGCACAACATGTGGCACTACCTGTTCTTTATTGTGCTGGTAAAAGTGAAGGACTCCACTGAATACACAGGCCCTGAGAGCTACGTAGCTGAGATGATCAAGGTAAATAAAAAGCACAGACACACCCTGAAAACACACATCCTGATCCACCTTCTCAGTGCAGGCTTACTTGTTTCCCTGAAATGGCTTACAATTATCATTCGAGCATGCTGTCTTGGAGTAGAGTAGAGTAGAGTAGAGTAGAGTCGGGTGCAGCAATCCTGAAGGAAAGAGCAGTAAGATGGGGGTCACGTTTTTAGTACAGTAACTATGATCAAGTAGACTTCATCAGGTTATGCTACTGAGTCAGACTTGGAAACATGTACAGGCACGTTTCATACACCTAATACAGTAATGTGTTCCTCTGCTCTAATCTCAATTGACAAACATGCTGGTCATACACATTTAATGACATAAACAGACAAACAGGAATACAGTACAAGACTGTATTCCAAGACTAGATTAGTCGCAGTCTAACCCTTAAACTGACCAAAGCATGAAAAGGAATCATTGGTCAGTTCACTGGGATTTTCATTGCACCACATGATATTCTCAGTCTGAGGTATTTTACTGTTACTCCTGTGGCAATGATACCATGCAAGCATGTTTCTTAAAAAAACAGGCCGTAGCCCGGCATCATTTGGAGTTCAGTTGTAAGCACTTGGTTGACCTATTCCTTTTATTGACATAATTTAGCTTTATTAGCTCCTAGTACATGTACCAAAGCCAGTGGCTGATATGCTTGGTCGACCACAGGAGCACAACCTGGACTGGTTCCCACGGATGCGCGCCATGTCACTGGTGAGCAGCGATGCAGAGGGGGAGCAAAATGAAATCAGGAACCTGCAGGAGAAGCTTGAGTCGACCATGAGGCTGGTTTGCAACCTGTCTGGACAGCTGACTGAGCTCAAGGAACAGGTATATCATGTGACCGTAAACCATGCACACCCTCAGTTTGTAGTATATCACCCGTGATTTATTTTCCCTCCGTTTGAACCGGAAAGCTTTTCTGAGACTGTTTTCTTCTGCCATCGGGAGGTTATAGACAACCTGCACACTGGTTCTGTAATTACTCAGGACCACCATATTATATTGAACAATAACATGGGAGTTATTGGGGATTGGTTGCTTTCTGTTGTTCAATCACCATTATGGAACTGGTGACTCAGACAGCTTAAGCTAATACCTAAAGGGGTTTATTTTCAGTATTTGCTGCTCATCTCTTCCTTGGAATGGGTTTGTTGATGCACAAGTTAAGTATCCACCATACTTAGTGACATTATGCAATTCTGCGATTATGCAACAGCTTTCCTTTTGAAAAGGTTAAAAACACTTAAAAGAAACATTTTATTGTTAAGGAACACACTATTGCCTGTGAGTCTTAAAATAATAGTTTTACACCTTGGAAAATACACTTAATAATTTTCTTGCCAAGTGTTAGATGAGACAATCGGTATCACTCTTGTGCCCGTTTTTGTGTAGTTATTTAAATCATGCAATATTTTCAAGCTTGCCGTGTTCTTTGAACTACTTTTTTTTTGTTTTCACTTGCAGATGACAGAGCAGAGGAAGCAGAAGCAACGAATTGGTCTTCTTGGTCATCCCCCTCACATGAACATCAATCCCCAGCAGCCTGCCTGAGGGCCCTTGGGGCCAGTATCACCAGTGCCTTCGCACTTCTGTCAGTGCGCCACATGTTATACAGGAGAATGCCAAATCATGTCGCCAGTATGTATTTAGGTTGATGTCTGACTGTATACTTCACCAGAAACTCCTACAATAAGTGTTTCTACAACATGCGTGCTTCTGAGTGTCTGTGTGAAGTGAAGGTTATCTGAGTATGTTACTGGCGGCCTGGAGAGTGGATGTGTCTGTGTGGGTGGAGTGTGCACCAAGTGCCTCGGGACCTGAGAAGCCAGCCCTGTGGGTTTAGGAGATGAAAACACTGACTTCAGCTTTACTACCCTGAATGCCTTCTGCGTTGTACCACGCTGACAGCATGCCAAAGTTCAGACATTGTTCCAGAGGGGGTATTGCTCTCAAGTGGCCTTTTATTGAGGTTTTAATCCTCAGTGTTGCTCCAGCAAACTCAGGTCACATGTGTATTTGAAGGTTTGTATGAACTCTACAACACATTTTGTCTGACAGCAATAGGAATACTTAATGATATGCAATGTCTAAATATGAATGAACTCTTTTTGGGAACTGGTATTTGATTTTATATTTGAAATATGAAGATAAACAACACCTGTAAAGAATCCTGGAGAGGTTACCTTACTTTTAAAGTCTCTTTATGCTGTTAAAATCTATACAGATTTTTTTTCCATTCATTATCACTTTCACATTTTTTGCAATCTCAAATGAAGGTTCTACTTGTTCCAGGACACTTTATATTAAAAAGGCTTTTGAGGGGACTTTGATATTTGTTAAGAGAAATAATACTGACATGTAAGTAACCTTTCTATAACAAACCATATGGACCTACTGTGGAGAAGGAGCAGATCATGTGACTGCTTCACTCTGAAGCTGGTTCCATGTTGTGCTTAAGGATAGTAGTGATATGAAGTCACATTGGAAGCATACTGTAGAACCAAACTTAGTTGAATTTGGGAGAAACGTTAGTTAAATTAGATTTATTCTGCACTGAATTATGTAATCTTCCTTTCATTCATTTAGTCCTAAAGCACTGATATTTTCTGTAGCACGCAAGTAATTGTTAAGGCACTTTGTAGAAGACCCACTTGAGAATGAGGAGGGAAAAAAGAACAATAGTAGCTTAGTCATTTGGAGTGCTGCTTGACCAAACTGAACTTTTCTACTAATAGATGGTTTGTGTCTGAATTGTACATTCCATTCTTGGAGTCTATTTAAATAAACAAGTGTGTAAAATAATCTTTTAATGAGTGTTAAACGGTATCCGCATCAGTATGGAAGTCGAGTAAAGGCCAGAACATATGCGCGACTAAAGGTAATGAGGATGTTTGCATTTTATTATCTGTCTGCCTGCTTATTGGTTTACAACTTGAGTGGTGTCATGCTGCTAACGTGGTACATTCAGATGAAAGAGAGAAGAGAAGTCAAATTGGGGATCGCCGGCAGATGAACTCTGTTATCTGTTATCTGTGGTCCTCTACACATGAGGAAGTGCACTTATCTTATAATTATGTTGCATGAGGAAATATGTATGCATGTTGAGCACATACAGGTGTAAATTTTGGGTTTTAATTTGACCTTTTGGGAGGTCATCATAGCACAGATGGAGCATATGAAGAATTTTTGAATTGTAAAACGGCTTTGTTATTTTCTGAAGACTGACACAATATTATAAGTATAGTTTATAACAAACATCCACTTTGCACATAATGAGAATGTCATCACCTACATTTCTTTCTTTTTTTTTTTAAATAGCCTACTGTAACACTTTTGACAACCTTACCATTCAAACATCTTGCCATTTGTTAATGGGCTTATATATCACATAAGTAAATAAAATACTGTTGGCAGCTCTCAAGCTTGTTAGACATTTAATCAGCATGCATCTTAACATTATTAAAAAAACTTTTTATGCTGAACTTTTATGCTGAAAACAATTTCAAGATCTACAAGTGAACTAAAACAAATGTGTCATTATCAGAATTTTAAATCAAGATCAAATTCAGTATTAAATTGTCACATTTGCGTTGGCCTTCAAGGGGCTTTCCATCGTTGTTATTTAGTTAAAGCTGCATCACTGTGACCAGTTTTAAAGTAATATAGTAATTACTGAATCCTTTTGCTTCCCCCATTTTTATTTAATTCAATACCCTCCAGGAATTTCCCAACAGAACTTTGGTCGTTTGTTGAATAGGACACTGTCGCTGTGAAAGAAACTACTTTTCTGAAACTGAAAATCTGTTTATGAAAATGTTGAAAAGTGTCATGAAAGTCGAAGTTTTAAGACTGATAGCTCTGAGGTTGTGAAAAGAACTGACAGCTGCTACTTTCCTTGCTTATTTTTGTCAGAGAAGATGTATGGGTAGTCCTAATGATTGAGCTCCTATTAATGTGGTGAGAAAACCTTAAAAATCAGCCAATAAATACAATATTTATCTCTATTGAATTTTGTGTGAGTTGCCAAAATTATTTAAATGCACTTCAAGCTTACTTGTAATTAAAAATACATAGAAAAAAAAATACGTAACCAAAATACTGCCACGCTCTCTTGTTGTCAGGGAACTTTGTGTATCCTCCTGAGTGTCATCGGGCTTGCAAGACAAGATTTTGTGTTCCTGTCTTGAAAGGGAAGGTTTTGAAAAAAAACAATAAATTGTCCCAAAATGATTTGAAAAGTATGATTTCATATGGTTCAGTTACTGCAGGGATTTTGCTAAATGGGATTTTCCGGCAAAATCCTGAAACATGAACAAATAAAAAAACTTGAGCGAAGAGAGAATGTTGCAGCTTTTCTCTAATCACATAATTCCCACTGTAATAGATATAATTGTTTACAGCTTCACAAAACTTCTCTCATTCTACATTGACTTTAGCAATTAAATAAAATGTATTTTGTATGGCCCAAAATCACAAATTTGTCTCAGAGGGCTTTACAATCTGTAGACGTACCCCATCCTCTGTCCCAGGACTCTCTCATCGAAACAGGTAACCCCTCCTCCCCCCAAAAAAACCTTTAACGGGGTGAAAAAAAAGGAAGAAACCTGCACAAAGCAGCAGCAGAGGAACAAATTATGGATTTTAATGGGATTGGGATTGACTATTGTGACGCTTCCTGTTTCCATATGACTTCTACAACCTTGATTATAGATAATTGTGCTGTAATAGACCTGTAATTATCTTACTGAGTCTGGAACTGTCCTGTCTAGAATTTGTGAAGAGACGATCAAACCCTATTGTGTTCTTTCTAGATCAAAATATCTTATAGCAAATAAGGATAATAATGATATATAATGTTTTTAAAGGCCTTTATGCTCTTATTTTAGCTTGAACATAGGATACTTTGGGGTTATTAAATATATGTTCTAGTAAAGGGATTTAATTGAGGAATCATGATAATTTATAATTCGTGACAATGTAAATGTCCTGTCTCCATGCACCTTTTTCACTTGCAAAAGAAAGTGTACGAAAATCAACATTTAAAAAAAGGGTGTAGGCCTACTTGTGTGAACTGTGCTCATAGCCTGCAGCAGACAGGTGCGGCAGCCGCCGTGTGCTGGATGAGCTGCATGCCCTGCACGCTCAGCAGGCTGCCGGGGCCATGAGGAGATCAACGTGACAGTCGGCTTCGCCTCATGACAACAAACCCACTGCACACACTCATCCACGCACGGGTGCACGTGGTTCTCCCGCAGTGACCGCAGTGTTTATACCGGATCCCACCTGCCGGCTGGAGGCAACGGCCAACGGAATACACTGCTGAATGTTGTGTATTATCAATTATTATTATTATGTTCTGCAGGAATCTAGTCTAACTTTAAATCAATTACATTTGGAGCGTAAAACTATAAAAAACAAACCTCGATGCATCACAAAGCACTCAGTTAAAAATGACTTAAACGCGCTGGATGACATTGTATAGAATCACTACTGAGAATCGTGCAAGATATTAATAGTATTGTTCTATACGTCTATAGTATTTTCATTGTGTTGTTGTATATTTTCATTGGCCGGTGGGTATATACCCACTCGAGTCTCGTGCCTCAGGCCTGTTGCCAGCTGCAAGCACGTTCCCTGTGCCGTGGCGCTCACAGCCTTGTTTCAATACACTTCAGCATGGTGGTACACGAGATGGGCCACGCGCCGCCCACCGCTCTGACGTCAGCCGCCGTCAGCCCACTGAGGCTCCTTATCGGCAGAAAGTGGGCCGTCCCTCCGCCGAGGATACAGCGCCGCTCAACACGTGAGCCTCATGTGACAGAGGTAGGTCAGGCGGAGCGCAGAGTCAGAGGGTTTATTTAACTCGTCGCTCTGTCCTCCCCCACTTTCCCAACGCGCCACCAAGAGGGTTGCCTTCCTTCTGCGGCAGGGACTAACTTTAAACTATTTTCACACGCAAAATAACATCAGTGCGACTAGTTGTGTATTGAATACTGCGGAATTAATACAAATCGAAAGCGTTTATTGTGGCATATCAGTGTATTTTACGAACTGCTTTTTTTTTCTTTCCCTTCAACATTTTTCATCACGCGTAAATAAATGCGTTTTTATTTGTAACTGCATTGGAGAAGTACCTCGAATATACTTTGTAATTGGAGTGAAAATAATGGAGCGAATCCCAAGCGCGCAACCACCTCCTCTGTCCAAACACCAGGCTGATCTGTCGGACTTGCACGGGTAAGTTATACTTTGAAAACTGCTTTCCTCAAACGCACTTACTATTTTATTTATATTCTGTATCTTCACCAAACCATTACCTCATACTTAACTATTCTCTCTTTGTATTTCTTTAGGATGGATTTCCCAATGTATGTCTATAAACCCAGGCGAGGAATGAAGAGAGGAGAGGAGAGCAAGGTCCGTTATTATTTTACTTGTTCAGTTATAACCACATCTTTTAATTAAAGGGTGTGATCTCCTAGGAAGGAGTCAGGCTAGCAATAGTCCTGTAGTACCATAAATGGTTGACCTAATTTGTGCTATGACATAACTCCTGGAGTCCTCCCTATCGGAGTGACTGCCTCTGATGATAAAGAGTTATATCTGTGTGCTCTAGCTTCTGCTGAATTTAACCAACAATGCTGTTTAATCTTGCAGGAAACCTACAAGCTGCCTCACAGACTTATTGAGAAGAAAAGGCGTGACCGGATAAACGAGTGTATCGCTCAGTTGAAAGATTTATTACCAGAGCACCTGAAACTCACGGTAAGTTCATCCTGTGGCTGAGAGGGAAAAAGGGATTCTCTGTATTGAGTGGCATGCACCATCGAGTGGCTGTTCAGTGGTACTACACCCGCTGTGCTGAGTGCGTCAGCAGTCAGTAAATGACAGCTCACACCGAAGAGGACGTGCCTTCTGACATGTGCCTTTGTTTAAACTGGGGACTGGGGATTTAAAAAAGTTCAATTCAAACCAACACACAATAAAACAAGAACTTGCAATAACATTGATACTCCAGACTGCATATTATTTATGAAATGTATATGATCCCATATCAAATTGAATATTTCTAATTGATTCATTTTGTCTTTATGGCTGCTGTTGTAGACTTTTGATGATGTGATCCTGTGAACATGAGCAGTAAAGAGTAGCTTCTGTGTGTTATATAAGAGGTGAGGATGTGCTGACTGTGTGTCTTTCCCACAGACTCTGGGCCATCTGGAGAAGGCTGTGGTTTTAGAGCTTACACTCAAGCATGTGAAAGCCCTCACCTCTCTTCTAGAGCAGCAGCAGCAGAAGATCCTCGCTCTGCAGAACGGCATGCAAATTGGTGAGCGGCAGATCACTCGCACACACACACACACGTGCTGCACACACAAATATACACATGCAGCAGGATGGTTTTGTTGGATGAATACACAAGGAAGGGATTATGCAGAACTACAGGCAAATAAGTGACTTTAAATATAGCTATAGTTGTTGGAAAAGTGACGTCTATTTCAAACTGCAGCATTTCTGACTGGTTTCTTGTTGTCTTTACAGATCAGCCTGCTGTCAACCAGGAGAAGTCAGAGGAGATGTTTCGCTCTGGCTTCCACATTTGTGCCAAGGAGATGCTTCAGTATCTAGGCAATCATGAAACTGATGGAGATTTCACGCCATCCCATGTGATCAATTACCTTCACAAGTTGGCCGCAGAGGTGCTGCAAAGTCCGGTCCGACCCCGCACTCCCCCCAGCCCGCAAACGGAAGAAATCCCTGCCTACCACCAGCACCAACCTCACAAGGAGATGCCCACCAGCTTACCCCCTAAACCCAGCGAGGGCTATGGGAGGAACTGTGTGCCCGTCATCCAGCGGGCGCACGCTCCAACGAGCAGTGAGCAGAGCGGCAGTGATACGGATACAGACAGCGGCTACGGTGGAGAGTTGGAGAAGATTGAATCTGGGGCGCAACAGGGACGTCCAGACTACTACGGTCATGAGAGCCATCTGAAGCGAGCACTCGGCGAGAGGCAGAGCTCCAGTATCAAACAGGAGGATGACGAGCCGCGCCACAAACGCCCCCGGGTGGAGTCGTCAGAGGACGAGCTGCTCTCAGGAGGAGAATCATCAACATCATCGTCCTCTAGCAGTTATAGCAGTTACATGAGCGTATCCCCCAACCGTCCAACTCCTCCTCATCCCCTCTGCATGCCTTTCTACCTCATTCCATCTTCTGCTGCAGCCTACCTGCCAATGCTGGAGAAATGCTGGTACCCCGGGGCCATGCCCATGCTCTACCCTGGCATGGGAGGCTCTGCACCCACCATGCCCAGCGAAAGACCGCCTCAGTTCGTGGTGTCTCCCAGGGGAGGCTCTCCGGCCCCAGCCATATCTCAGACCCCCATGGACTCCCCGGCCCTCCTTCAGGCATTAAAGCAGGTACCACCCCTCAACCAGGAAACCAAAGACTGAGAGAAAAGGGGTAAAGAGGTGACCCTGTTCTAGTACCCAGGAGTAGAGACGGTAGTAGGAATGAAAACAGGACTGAGCCTTTCCATAACCCATCCTCATTCCCGTTCTCTGTTCCTCAGCCTGGAGGTCAAACAGCAAACTGGAGGACTTGATCAAGAGGAGATAGAGGAGAGAGCAACATCCGTCCACACCCGGAGGATGCAAAGCTCTGGTTGAATGTTAAATGCTCAGTGGTATTACTCAGTGCAAATGTATCATATAAACTGGACCTGCCCTGCATCCACACACTTGGTTGAATGTAAAGAAAGATACGTTTTAGATGCTGCTGTTAAAGTTTAAACGCCAATGACTGATGCATCTTGTAGCTGCAATAGAGACACGCCGTCTTTGTACTTTAGAAAGTGTTGCACCAAATGTTAGAGGTCATTTTTCACCCAAAGTTTGTTGCCTATGTCCTTTCGGTCACCATTACGTTCATCACTGGTGAATGCCCTTCGAACCAGACACTATGATGACTGGCACCATAAGATACAAGGGTTTCCTCAAGTGTGTACAGACAAGAGTAAAGGTACATCCAATGCATGGATGAAGGAATGGGCCACCACATGACCACACTGAATGAGAAGTCTTGTTTTTCATTGACAAACAGACAGTTCAGATGGATTTCGTGTAATTATTGTTCATAGCCTTCTTGTACATTTCTATTTTTGATACCTGTTCTCGCACTCAGTCCGTCCGGAGAGATAGAAGGTGGGCAGAGTGCATATAATTGTACGTTGTGTACTCAGAAAACTGTGTACATACTGTAGCACTGTGCTGGACCTGGTCTGCATACTCGACATCTGTTTCTGCTCAAGTCAAACCTGGTGTTTGTTCTTGCTGTTGCCTTTTACTTGTGAAAAGCTGATAAATCTCAGATGTTTATTCTCTGTACTGCGTATGAATACTGGAGTCAAAGGAGTGACGAGGAAAGAAGTTGAATGTAAAAGTTTTACCAGAAGACTAGTTTTCTATAGAAAGAGGTACTTGAGATTTTATATTTTGGGACCTATGTGAAAGATGTTTGATGTACATATTTTGTCTATAAATGTTGGTATACATTATATAAGTGTATTAATAAAGTATTTTTTTCCTGTGGAAAATTGCCTTGACTGTATGTATACGAAAGAGAAGTAGAGTGTGTGTGTGAAAACATCTCGCGATGAAATGCAATACGATCTTTTACAGTGCCACAACATTCATGTCACCGGGGACACTTATGTAATGGCAGATCTGTTGCCCGTCTCTCCTGCTGGTTAGCCGTATGGGCCTACTAATACAACAACACGTAAATACACACGAGTGTAAACAGTTTCAGTTTAGCTCCTGAGGAAATAATCAGGATCCATCTGCTTCTTGTCAACAGCCTTGACAGGGAGACCTTTTCTCTGTTTTTGCTTTTTATTGGCTCTATGATTTTATATGAAATGCTATTATCCCACAATTGAGAGATCTCTTCCCCTATTTACACTCCCCGCACTATAAACGCACAAATTTCAACGAATACCACTTATCACCACAACATGTGTAGTATTGTGCAATCACATTTTTTTAGCTACGTATGTGATTGCACTTACAATCAACTCAACAAAGCTTATCTCATGCTGCAGATTTCTACATTTCTACACGGGCCCAATGTCGATGTTCAACACCACAAACTTTTCATCCTCATATTATTGTAAGAGTGTTTGTACGATCCTACAAACTGAAGTAAAAGCACACGAAATGTCATTAGATCCTTCTAAAGCTGTAGTAAACACATTACTACAGCCAGTTTAACCATTTACTATAATTAAATAATGCTTTTAATACTAATTACAGTAGTTGAGACCTGGATTCCTAGTGATTAAGATGCATAACCATAACATCTCCGATTTGACCTTTGTTGCACGTCATACCTGTCTCCCTTCCTGATTGTTTCCTGTCTGTTTCTATTTCTATTTCGGTCAATCTTATAATATAATAACATATCTTACAGTTTGCCAATTTCAGTCATTTATTTTAAGTCATGGGGCTCACTAAAAAACATCCATACTTATTTTGTTATTTAAAAAAAATGTTGACAATAAATTACATTTCTTTTTTTTGTCAAATAAGTGGTAGGTGAATGTGTATTGATGTCTAAGTTATTCAGGAAATGTATGTTGACTTAATGTTTGAAAAGAGGCTGAAAGACCAAATACACCAGGTGTCGCTGAAGATGTGGCAACATCTGGATAAAAACTGACAGCTCTTTCCTTTTAAGTCCCTCTCCTAGATAGGCTTTGGCATAAACATGCAATTAGATCATTGAGCTTTTGTTGCCACCTGCTGGCCATTTAAAAAACCTATATCCTATTCACATACATCTGATTATTTATATGCAGAGGATGAAACCAGTGGTGATTTTGTTATAGTAGTTTCTGCCCAGTTACCTTGGAATATCTGACATAATGGAGACACTTGAATATAATAAAACATTTTGTTTTTTGTTTTAATACAAATAAACTTCAACACAGTATTGATTGCTGTTACATTCATAACATAATCATCAAACATATAGATATATTTAGATTCCAATCAGCCAAACTAAAACTCAAAAATTCTATTTACTTCTGAAATATATGGTATATGTGATATTTAAATCCTGTAAAATTACTCATATTGACCTTTATGTTGTAAATGTAAAGCCCCTATGTGTGTGATGCCTGTGGACACTAGGGTGAGAGGACAAATTTGGATTACGAGAGGCAGTGGTTCCTGCCACAATGTTTGGCTGCAAGCTAAAGACCTCCAGGGTAGGAAGGGGACCCCGGAGTGAAGGAAAGACCCGGTTAGGAGTTCTGTGTTGGAGCTCAAAAGCTGTCTGGGGAAGGAAGGATCTGGAGATGTGTGATCCACGGCCTGGGTTGGCCTGAGGTTTGCAATCTGACATGCTGTGAGGAGGGCTGAGGGAAAAGGAAAGGCTCTGTGGGACCTGAGCTCCCCCATTGGCACCAAAACTCAAACCCAAACGTTGCGCTTTCCTTCGAGGTTCAGTCTGTACCACCAAAGGCTGTTCACATGTCAGACTGCGACAGGCCCTGCGAACATGGGAGGTATTCTGGACATATGTTCTCCCCTCGGGTTCCCTCTTTGGATATGTTGATGTCAGCTGCCTCTTTTTCTCTCCAGCACCTCGGTTCTCCCTGCCTGAGTGGTGAAAAACAGAGACTGTGTAGGACCTCTGACCTGATGGTTTATGTGTCGTTTCAAACTTTTCTGACAGCAACTGGTCCAGAGGGACCTGGACAGCGAGAGTTGGGTTAGAAATAACAGTTTGTTTATGAAGTAGAGGTCTGGATTGCCTTATGGGGGCTCCTTCCACCAGCAGATTCACTCCAACATACTGAGGAACTTCAACTGCAGCCTGGGAGGGTGACAAAGTAAGACACAAATACGTAAATGCTTTTAGTGTAACCTCTAATAATTCCCTCGGAAATGAACACCTATTGCCTCTAGGCATGATGTGTAAATATATTCCAACCTGTTTGAAGATTAGCTGGAAGCCTCCTGTGTAAGCACTAGGATCGGTCCGTCTGTCCAGAACAACCCTCAGTGTGTCCAGCTGCACAGCAGGGCAAAGGCGAGCGGTCACAGCGGTGGAGCAGGCCATAGTCGGACTAGCGTTGATCTCTAGAAGCCAAGGTCTCAGATCTTTGCCCAACATGAAGTCGGCTCCGTAGAGCTCAAAGCTCGCCTTGCGGGGCTCCACCAGGTTTTGGGCTGTCTGCAGGGCACGGACCACTGCTTGCTGCATGCCCGTGACCACCACTGACTCCCATTCTTCCCCACGGCCCTGCCGCTGCAGATAAGCCCTAAACTGAGAGCAGGACCACATGTTGTCCTCAGGCACTCCTGGATGGCGCTCACAGGATGGCTGAAAGTGCTTCTGGATGGAGTTGTTGCACAGGTGGACTGAGCTGAAAAAAATAACGAAGGAGGTAAGGCCATGAAGGTAAATGTTAAACGTGCTTTGAATGAAATGAGTACATTTAGTCTAATTGAAGTGTTTAATCAATCCCTCCACAAATCACTTTAGATGCAAGATAGAGGAAGGTCAAGTGCAAGTAAATCATTTATTTTTCTCTTTTGTCTGACCTGTCCAGAGTTTTTGTCGAGTATGGCTGAGTGGAGAATCGCAGGTAGCACTCGCTGTAGAACCAGACTGTCAGAGGGTTCCAGTCGGTGACGAGGAACCACTGACGGAGGTCAAACTTGGTGCCATGGACCAACAGAGGACGTTCAAGGTATTTCTGAACCACCCACTTACTCTCTTTAGTCGGGGCTCTGTCACTGTCCACAAGTGCCAAAATCTCCTCCAGGCGATTTTTACACATAATACCTGGGTGGTTGAGGTGACATGGAAAAGGACAAAGGAGACACAACTGGCTTAAAAAAATCAAAACTACATTACACTAAAAGGACATGGTGTTTCTGATGACCTTCTAAACAAATAGCAGGCTAACTTTCATTGGTTATACTGAAGCTACAAGGGATATTGTAGGCATCATCGTTTTAGTTTCCCCAATTAAATGTAGAAAAGCAAAGCAATAGTGACATCTGTATGTCACAGTTCATGTTGCAATCATAATATTTACAACACAAATTGTTCTTTTCAATATTGTTTCAGTATTGTGTGCAGAGAAAGTTAAAGATTAATATATAAGATGATCATGTAACTATCATTATAAAAAAAAATGTAAACCTCACCTCGTCCTCTTGACTTGGCACCTGGTTTGATGATCCAGATGTTATTTAGTCCATCGGTATCCAGCTGAGGGCAAGCCTCCTGCAGTCTGGTTAAAGTGGCCTGGCAGCGCTCCACAAACACACTGCTACCGCTGATCAATGCACCTTCACTAATACCAAAAACATTAGACTCACAGATTGAGTTTATTAATGTGCAGATTCTCTAAATCTTACTATCATGCTTTACTCCAGAAAGTAATTATGTAATATACAGTACATATATATATACGGTCTGTATATTCCCAGTAGAAAAAAATGACAAAATTTGTCCTGTATAGCAATCATCAAAATAGTGCACTATAAATATTGGCATGCGGTATTGTGTTAATTCTATGGTATGTGTATGTATATATGTATATATCTGTGTATGATAATATATAATCAGTTCTGAACCTCACCTAATAAGAACTTCTTAAAGATACATTTAGAGTGAGTTTTACTTTTTTTAATGACCTTTATTAATTTGATAAGCTGACTTGGGCTGTCAGTACTGCAGATACATTTTGTGTAACCTAAGAAGGACAATTCTATCCTTAGATAATTCTAGCAAACTCAGGAAACTCCCAGAAAACATACTCACTGCACAACCATGTAGTAGTCTTGCAGAAACTCTGCCCACTGCTGTTCCTCCACTGAGGGTGACGTTTCTACATTAACATCAATGTCCCCGTGCTCTGAAACCTTCAGAAACTCTTGACACACGTACAAAGCCGTGTCGATTATTCCTGGACCAACAAATCGATGCTCCACATTATCCAACTCTGTAGAGAAAAACAAGACTGGTGTCATAGAATCATGGCCAGGTCCCATCTGTTTTGGGCTTCTTGTTCCTCACCCTCTGCTCCATCTCTCCTCCATCTACTTGTCTCCACCACATGCTGCAGCAGGCTGGTGCATGCTGTCTTCCTGAAATCCTCTTCGTTGTCATAGAAAACAGAACGAGAGCTCAAGAAAGAGGGAAAGGGCATGTCGTTTTGTTGATTATGTATCACGAATAAAACAAAGACAGCTGTCTACTTGTTACTTTGTCCATTATCTTTTCTTCTTTGATAGAGCAAAATTGTGGATATGTGTTATAGAGCCATACAGCAGACCTATGAATGCATGCTTTTCATCCTCCGCCCCCAGCCTGTAGCATCTTGGAAAAAAGGTGTCAGGATCTGCTGTATCAAACCACTGAAGGTTACGCAAGTTCATACAGAGCCCCACCTGAAAAAAAAACGACATATATACATACTGTAGGAGACGGAGTGTACTAGCTGACCAATGGCCAAAGTTTAAGCTCGTATTTTTCCAGTCAATCATTAGAAACTCTTAAGGGTTGAGACCTTGGTGGTAAACGTCCCAGAATTAGCGTAGTGGTTGGTTATTTGGTCATTCCGTAAGGAGTGACAGTCTATGTAATCCCGACGTGTTGTCCAGTGGAAATATGTTGTTTCATTTCGAACGAGGCGAGACTAGAAAAGGTTGGAGAAATGAGGTTGGCTGAGCTAGAATACCCAGTGTGATGAAAAAACACAAATGGAAATGAAGTAATGCGAGAAAAACAGTACTAGCACATCCGATTGCTTCCAGACTGTGCAAGATGTCAGTGTCATGTTGGTTCACTAGATCGTTATCTTACCATGAGGTCACACATGTCACCAAGGTTCTCCTCTTTCTCGCCTTCGTCCACTCTCTCTGGAAAGAGATAAGGAAAGAGTTTGCATGTGTGTGCATGCATGCAGGCATATATGTGTAGAGGGGTGTGTTGAGAGGGTAGGGGTCTTTGTTATAGGTTAGTGTATGTAATGTGGCACACAATGTATCATTTATCAGGTGTAGGGGTATCCATGTTTCCATAACTAGTACTCCAATTACATATATATGCGCTAGACCCTCCTACACTTTTAGCTCTGACTAAACGGAGTGTAATTTAATGAATGAACAGACAAATTATGATTAATTGACACTATGTTAGTAATACTGTGTGAGGTGTCTCATAATACACATTCAGTCTTGTCCCGGTATCCTATTCACTTATACAGACATTTTTTGTTTGACCCGTGTGAGATTTCAGTTGATTATTTGCATGAACACTGCATCTTGTTTATTCATAAATGTCTAATATGGTAGCTGTTAGGAATTTGTCCTCCATTGTCTCACCCGTAACATCAGCACTGACATCACCATCATCCTCCTCGTTGCCATGGTAATGAGTTGCTCTCTGGGCAGGATGGGGCAAACGACGTTCCACCCACCCTCTGGCCCATAAGGCAGCACGGATCACAGGGTAGGGTCCCTGCACTGAAAACACTTTCCTCAGCTGTGAATGAGTGGAAGAGAGACAGAAAGGGTCACATGAAAATGCGGAGTTCTTACAGTGGCGTCTAACGCAGAGATATAATCACCTTCACTGCTTTCGCCACTAGCGTTTTAGCTGTTTTTAGCCTGTCTGGCTTGATCGCTGGCAGGTTTGGCACACTGCGACGTAACCTCCCCTCCACTGGAGCCACAGTGGATTGTAACACTGAGACAAACTGCTTGGTCAAATTTCAGTGTAAAGTAACTGTGTGCACAACATGTGCATTTATTTGAATAAGCAGATCTCTATTCACTTACCTGGCATTGGTTGCATGTTACTATTATATAGTTCTCTCTTCAGCTGATCAGCATACAGTGTTCAGTTCTGATAGATAGATAGATAATAGATAGATAGATAATAGATAGATAATAGATAATAGATAGATAGATAGATAGATAGATAGATAGATAGATAGATAGATAGATAGATAGATAGATAGATAGATAGATAGATAGATAGATAGATAGATAGATATAAATCTACAAATGCATTCTTCCTATTTACAAAACCTCTTCACTGTCAGACGTGGTGTCCTCTGCTGTTGAGGAATAAACAGAGAAAACATGACCCAAACTGTATGGTTTGTTGCACCTACATTGCCTCTGTAGCTACTGAAGAAGGATGTAAATTGGGTCAAGCAGGCATCTTAATCTGGAAAGAGCTGACTGAGGCTGTCATAGCTTTACATTGACATACCCACTCGCAAAAAGGCGCGCGCACACACACACGGACAGACACGCATGCACAGCTTTTTTTTTTTTTAAAAAAAGCATGTATAGGCTAGGAAACACATCAACAGTAGGCTCAGGCTGTATCTATGTTGAACGACCGTCGACCAGCTCTCTGCATGACAGCTGTCAGACATACAAATTGTGCCTAAAATACATCTCAAACAAAAGCAGCCGAGATTGTACTTGGAGCATTATTATACAAACCCAATGCTGTCACCTCCCCATTGACCCGACCACCATGAACCGTAAACTCGCTCAGTCCTGCTTCCTTCACGCTCCCGCAGACCGTTCCCATAACAACTGTGCATGCTCCCACATAATGTTTATAGTTGCCACAACAACCGTACCCAGGAGAAACAGGACGCCCTGCAGGGCGATGCAAAAATATATCACATCTGATGCGTTGCAGAAAGTGGATCACTCAGACGCTGTCAGTTGTATTGTAGCTTACACGTGCAGCGACATGCACGGGGAGCATTATGCCAGCGACACACATGCATATGTTTGGACACATCTTATTGAAACCTGCTGAGCTAAATCCAACCAAGTGGTTGTCAATGTGGAGGTTGTTCAATTTCAAATTGTTGCTTCCTTATCAATATAAGCGACAATCAGCAGAGTTTTGAGGAAAAAAACACGACCTGCCCTGCATCTTAAATAACACGCCTGCATTGCCGTCATTCTGTCAAACACGTGCACATGAGCTTTACGCCATGAAGCCTACATGGATTATTACAAACATATATTTTGCGTAATGCTTTACCTTCCCACAAGATGGCATCCAAGGGTTTCTGGAGTGTGTGCGCTGTTCTCTCTTTGTGCTCACAGCTCACTTTGCATTCATTACTTTACTGAAGAATATGTCGTCATTCCATTTATATGATATAATAAAGTATAATATTATTATTATTTAATAATATCATAAACCCAAAAAAATGTTATATCATTATTTAATATAAAGTTGAAGTATATGTTGCCACTAATGTTCCTCTACTTTTACTCAAGTAAATGTTTGATTGCATGACTGTTACTAATGGAGTATTTTTTAATTGTGGTATTCCTACTCATGTAAAGGATCTAAGCCACTTCTTCCGCCACTTATGTCCACCAAATAAAATAAATAAGAGTAAAGAAAATAGAAATAGGCCAAGATAAAGTTTTGTCAGCATTGTTCTAATGATTTGGATAGCGGTGTGGATGCAGAGATGTATTAAAAGTAAAAAGGAAGCGACAACAATCCTGTGCAGAATGGTCACTTCCAGTACATTTTAGTACATTGCTAATCTGGACATAGTGCAGAGTAACGTACCTCTAAAAGCTTATAATGGTCTTGGTTTTATTGTGTTGGGTAGCAGCAGTGCGTTGCAGCCCGTTGTGTGCATCTGCGCTCTGATTGGCTGACGCTGCAGCGATGCTCTCTGCATCCTGCTCACACAGCCAGGACAGGAGGGAGGGGAGGTGGAAGCGCTGACGGGAAATCATCATAACACGAGGAGGGCAACATTACGCTTTTCACCAATTTCCTCATCAAGAAGAGATGTTTAAACTCAACATGTCTGCGGAAACAGAAGCAGCTGCTGTGACCAACTCGTGACCGCTTCTACAAAAGGTCCTAAGACCGCGCTGAGTGGCTGATCGCCCCCTTAGCAAGTCTCACCTGTATACTTCGTGAACACTGGGCGGGTTAACCCAAAAGCCATGAGCACACCCGTCAACGACCCTGAGAGCATCCTGAGCTACCAGGTAAAGAGCGCTTTAAATGTCTAATGTATGGAGCGGGGCTTTGGCACAGACCATGCTTGTACTCAAGCTCCAACAACTGTAGCCCTCAGTTTGAAATTCTCCAATAGAAATTCATAATTTGTCATATATCAGGAACTATTTAATGACAGAAATGATCCCATCCGTTTTCTTTGCCACTGTTGTATTTCCCCATGCATGTCCTAGAATGCGGCAGTGTTTTAAATGTATCAGCTTTTTGCCCATTGTTTGTACAAGTGGACTCCCGTTCTCCCTGGATACTAAGTTGTATTAGGTTGCTTACCCTGCAGAATGACGCTGTGTGCGGAGGATGTTGTTGATACTGATATTTTGGGGACGCTAACACGTGCAGTGATTCCGGTGAGCGTATGACATTGCGATGAACCGAGTTATTTTCTGACTGTTCCTGAAGCACACATAACGCGATTGCAGCAGATTATTGATTAGATACCGGATAATTGCAAACGCCTTAAAATGCCACCTGCACGTCCTGAAGTCGCTTGTTTGAGAGGAATAACAGGAACGGGACAGTTTGCTGCGTTTTCAGATGGCTATTTGCTTAAACGACGTGCTATGTTCTCAGTTACCCTCAAATGACCTTGACGCCATCCTTCCACGTGTACCACACAGTGCTGATCAGCTTCTACTTTCATATATGTGCGTTATTAGCCCATCCTGGCTGCAGGGGGAGGAAAGCCTGCGGTCAGGTGAGGTTTAAAGGTAAACATGGCATCATCCTTCATGTCTTGTTGATGTGTGATCTATTATCACATCCCGGGTCAGCTGATGAGTTGGAGGGAAAGGAGAAAGTATAGACATATAGACCAGTGAGCACACCTCGCTGTTCAAGCTGACATGCAGTAATGTTTGTAGCTTGATTTTAACATGCATGCAGCATCCCAGCGTCATGCCATCATGGTGATCTATAACAACATCCGGTCTGATGGCAGGAGACAGATGGAAGAGTACCAGAGGTGAGCTGGGAAGTCTCTTATATGATTAGACATCTGTCAGACAGAGAGGGGACATTGACTTGGAAGCTCACTCTTCAAACATTAGGGTTATGCCAGTTAACTGTCACAACGGGAAACGTGTAAGTTTGTCTCTCCACTATTTCGGTGACAGTCTGGTCAGTTAGCATGGACTGGGATCTTGCCATTCTCCCCACCGTAAGCCAGTTGAAATGTTTGCCAAAGTGCTGCTGAGGTGTCCCAAGTAGTGGGAAAGGTAATACGATCATTCGCTTGAGTAAAAACAGCAATATGAAGAAGTATAAATACTCAGCCTATGAGTAAATGTTCAGTGTTCAAAAATCCACTTAAGGTGCCAAGCCGAAGGGCACATATCCAGAGTGTTACATTATGTATGTGTTGATTTGTAAGCAGCACCTTGCAGCCTTAATGTTGTTGAGGATACAGGTGGCTCTTAGCTTTCGTAAGTACAGGACACCACTATCGCTTCTTCTGAAGATTTTATTTTTAGGTTAATCATTTGCTCTATGAAATGTCAGTAATTACTGACAAATAGCCATCACAAACTCCTAAAGCTGAAGGGGATCAAAAAGCAAAAGATTATATTTTGTACAAAAATCTATTTTGAGCTCAATATGTTTGTTACAGTGTTTCCTTTATCCACATAAGTGTTTGTCATTGTGCACGTATGTGGTTATTACCAAACTTTGTGTGACAAATCATTTCTCTAATGTGCTTGGCATTTTTTTTTTCTGTGCTCAAAATGTACCATCACACGTTGTAATGTGACTCCATAAAGTATCAATACCTGTGCTTTTTTAGGTCGTTAAGTAAATACTGTAATTAGTTTTCACTTTAGCTTTCATTTTAATCAGCTTGGAGTCCATTTTGGAGGCTGATCCGTAGTCACCTATATGATGAATTATTATGTATTTTAATGAGCAACACTGTAGTTTTGTACAAAAAGTTCATCTAATGAAATCAGTCCGAGAAAGTTGCAATTTAATCTTTTAAAGTACTATATACTCCACATTTCTTTTGAAACTGTTATAGTAATGCAACATCTGCCCAAAGCCACCATTTAATGGGATTTATTTAGTTTGCTTAGAGTGAAAGATCCACAGAGGTTTAAACTCCCCACTAACAAAAGTATTTAAACTGTAGGTCCGGTTGCATTTCACATGAGTGTTTTAGGTATCACATGATCATCCAGACACATGCAGCTAAGGATGTTTTTGTTTTTAATTGAGAATATTCTTTAAGAATTTATGGTCTCAATTTGATAACATATTTTGCAAAGTGTAACTCCAAAATCAGTTTTAATTATACTGTACCGCCGTTCACCCATTAAACCAACTAAGGCTGCAGCAATCTGTCTGTAAAGAAAACAATTAGAGAGCGAGGGCTGTGGAGAGGCAGAATTGTATGTGTGGCATTGAAAAAGGTGTGTATGACTCATGCTACCCGTGGGCTGAAGCAGTCAAAACAACCGCCCCTTTCATCCTATCTCCTGCAGCTCTCTCCTCTCCTGTCTCACCTTTTCACCAGTACCTCTTCCTTTCATCCATTCATGTTAACCCCTCCTCTGAGTGAAGCACCATCATTTGTGTCTGTACAGCAGATTAGCGATGGTGCAAAGAAGAGGGAACGGTAGCCGGCTGCTTTGGCGGCGAGCGCCAACAATGCCTCTCAGAAACGAAGCCGAGTCCGGTCTGGAAGTGACAGGCCCAGTTGTCTGAGTCAGGATCTGTGTCCCTGCTGTCAGTTCAGGGTGCTTCTGGGAAGAGACCAGCATCCAAAGGGTGCGGGGGGAGGTCCGTAGACTGGAAAAGAAACAAATGTTCAACAAGTGCTTTGTTAGAACGAAAGAGATCATCATATTCAGTTGAGTCAGCATTGATGACTGCATGATACACTTTTATTAATCTAAATAACATTCACTGTCATACAGCGCTCACTGATTATGTAGTTATTACGTTATTACAGAGTGAATAATCCCCATTGATAATAAACTTGCTCTGACAACAATGCTACGTGCTCACACAATTCCTGCTTCTTTCTTAGCCAAACCAGACGGTGTCTGTCTTGTGTGTTGTCCCTCTGAATTTCAAACGTCTTCATAGCGGCCCTCTGAAGCTCCTCTCACAGCTCTCTCACAGTCCTGATAGAGTGAAAGGACATTTTGGTGCTGGGCATTGATTGCCTCTCTCAGTCCGGAGATTGCAGGATGCAAATCACTGCTGCTCTATTTGTTTAGGGCGATGGCCAGTTCAATTGGTTTCACTGTAATGCACTTTGACATCACCTTCTGATTTTGCCTGAAGTTGTTGCCAAAAACAACCCAACTTGATTTATCTCTGAGGAATTTTGAATTACAAGAATTGAAGAAGAGCTTTAACTGCTCACTGACAACACAGCCTGGATAGATTTCCTGGCCAGCAAAGTTTCTCAGGAAATGTTTAATTTTAATGTTTCATTTTGTTTTAATTTAATGTTTAAATGTTGAATACAAAACAAAAAACAGTTTTGGTCACACAGCAGTATTCTGCGAATGCATGAGTCTTCTTTATATGCTATCAGTGATTCTTAACTTACAGTTTCACATATTAAACCAATTAATTAACTTTTGTGTGTCCACAGTCACTTCAATCAATTGGAAGTTTATCAGCATCACAAGTAGGACACTGTGTGTGACTGAAGTATGTTATTCTGCTCTGGGAATGTAACGTCTTTCTGGGACAATCTGCCCTGCCAGAAAATGTATCTTGTTTTTGTTTAGTTATCAAATGTAGGCGA
Organism: Ophiodon elongatus; assembly: GCA_016806645.1. Taxonomy (NCBI): domain Eukaryota; kingdom Metazoa; phylum Chordata; class Actinopteri; order Perciformes; family Hexagrammidae; genus Ophiodon; species Ophiodon elongatus. Next base: position 1,763,339 of record JACSYO010000471.1, read on the forward strand.
GTGATAGCATCTCTCTATTTTTGGCCTTTACACGCTGAGACACTAGATTGGAGTGCCTAAAGTATTCGTGCATTCATAGAAGGATTAGTTTGTGTTAGATTATCATCAATAACTAAATTATGTAAAAATATGTCATTATGGACAAAACATTTCAATGATAGGGTCAATGATAGGTAAATAGAAGAAACAGGTGCGCAATATAAACATTTAAATGTTTTTTGCTTGCTGTAGCCTAATCATTCCACCTGTTCATATGAGCAATTAAAAGATCCAATCCTAACATGTGATGTGGGACAAAATCCTTGTTTTGTGCTATAGTTTATGTAAAGCTTATATGAGGCTTGAGCAGTCAAAGTTTCATTTTAGCACGAAATTCCCTTGTCTCTCCATCGCAGCTCAGAAAGCAAACGCTGTCTGAGGAAACACAAAGAAGGAATTTCATACTAAAATGACTGTAGCTTTGGAAGATAACCACTTGATTTGAAGCAACATTTTATTTTTTACTCAAAACGAGTACTGTAAATTTTGTCCCCCATCACATACATTGAAAGAGCGTTAGAAACATTACGAACAGGAGAAATTAGTTCAGTGAGGAAAAACTGTTTCTCTGCTCATAAGGGAAAGGGACCATTCATTTTAAGACAGACTTGAACATGTGAACCCTATCCTTTGATAACATCACGGTGGAACAATCTGAAGGGGCAAACTGAATATTTTGGGCCACAAATACTTGTGCCATGTAATATAAACCAAAACTTAACTGAAGCAAAATATCAAAGAGTTAGAATACAGTACTCTTAAACTGTAATGTTCCTTTTTTTTCATGACAGTATCCTCAAGTCATTTGATTTGGCACTATAATGTGCTTCTTTTCTCATAACCGACCAGGTCTAGTGCGTTTCCCATGGGTGGTTACCACTGTTATGGTTGTAAAGGACGGAAACTCAAGGACATGCAGCCATTTTGGGGCTAGTGGATGGTGCAGTGGCAGTAATCTGTGTGGAAAATTATTTTTGAGTCATAAACCCTCCCAAGCACTGTGACTGATTTAAAGCTTGGGGACAAGTGTGGAGGAAAAAGGGACGGTTGCCAGGTGATAGAAACAGGCAGCAAATCACAACTGATGTGCCCTGTCAGTGGATAATCACGCACACGTGCATGCTTTGAGGGTCACAGATGTGCTCACCCACAGAGAGAGAACAAACTAAACTTTGAGTGCCATGTGAGGTTTTAATTAGCTGAAGCACATAATGTGACACGAGGGAGGTGAGGTAGGAACGACAGGGAACCATTGACCTGTAGAAAAACACATACCTGCATGCATTTGCCATTAAGACGAAGGTGTACTGTGACTACAAGCTGTGAGTCGTAGTGTGTTCTCCAGAGCTTGGACTCAGGAGAAGGAACATCATATCCATGCAATTGATATACTGTGGTGTAATCCAATGTCAGCCACAAAAGATGACCCAAAAGACGATTTCTTTTCTATTATGTCGTTCTCTGAAAAATAAATCCCCTACTCTGTAATTAATGTGTAGTTAAGTTTCCTCTTTTTTTCTGTTTGTCTGTGTGTGTTTGTTTGTCTGTTTGTGTTTGTCTGTGTGTGTGTGTGTGTGTGTGTGCACCATATGGATCGATCCAAATTGATGATCTAATGATCTGCAATGCTTTCTGGGACAAAGAGCTTTTAGAGTCTCTCTCTCTCTCATCCATTCGCTCTTGTTGTGTGTCTGTATGTTTGGTAAAGCTCCAGTTCTAATGGACCCAACTGCCTTCAGCATCAGCCCAAACCCACACACTGCATAGCAGCCCTAATTCACCAGCCACAGCTGCACTGACTGATAACACTATCTGTGTGTGTGTGTGTGTGTGTGTGTGTGTGTGTGTGTGTGTGTGTGTGTGTGTGTGTGTGTGTGTGTGTGTGTGTGTGTATCTGAATCAGGATTAAATGAGAGAGCAGGGAGCGATTCACCGAGTGAATGCACCAGATTGTTTTTTTCAAAGACCTATAATCAACAATCATCAAATAAATCTGCAGCTCCCCTTGACTTTATGGCGCTTTATAGCATGTTTCATCTTATTGTTTAACAACTTCACTGGTATGGTTCATACTTACCACTCTCATAGTGTCGTTTACAGCCGTAGCAGGCAGCTGTTTTCAGCAAGAAGGTTTAAAAAACCCACTGTACACTACCTGCTCTGCACCAAATGACAGACAAGACACGGTAAGCGACTAGATGGTGAACTAGTGGAGTATTCAGCAGCTAAGGAGACAGATATTTCCCTCCGGAGTTCGTGGAGACCAAAATTAGAGCTAAAAGAGTGAACTGTTCGCTATCAACATTTTGGGGGCGACTATCAACATTTTGGGGCGACTGTGGCTTAGTGGTGAGCAGGGTCGTCCTTCAATCGGAGGATTGGCGGTTCGATCCCTGGCTCCGCTAGTCCATGTCGATGTGTCCTTGGGCAAGACACTTAACCCTAAATTGCTCCCGTAGCTGTGCCTACAGTGTGTGAACGGGTGTATGATGTCATGTAGTGTCAAAGACTGGAAAAGCGCTATACAAGTACAAGTCCATTTACCATCATTCTCACTATATCAGCTTAAAAAGTGAAGATACGTCAATGTCCTCAAGTCAGTTATTGCAGGTTTAACATGGATACAAAATCTATTTACCTTGTGAACATAAAACATTGTGTACTTCTGTACGATTCTTCTTCTACCTCTGGCACATTTCTTTTACTCTACCTATAAGAGGAAAGTCTTTAATAATGACTTGGACATTGTGGTGCTACACTTCACCCTGTACAGTTTTTTAAGTTTGCCATAGTCTTTTTTAAGCATGAAAGAAAGGAGAAATGTTTGGTGTCAACTAACACTACACAAAAGTACTCTAACCAGGCAGTGAATGGGTGATCATTCTTATTTACAAAGACTAGTGCAGTGCTTGGCCTGTGGTGTTGTTGCTTGCAGCTTTCTCGAGAACCACTCATACAAACAACTTCACACTAGTAGTTGCGTCACACACTCAAGTCGCAGCTACTCACAGTCAAAAACAACAGTGAAATACCCTCTGGTTCACAGGGAAAAGACTTTACGATTAGGAAAGGTAGGCAACCTGGGCCTGGGGGCCCCCAACTAATAGTCTTTAATAGCTGTAGCTTTATTATGATGTTTAGATATGAAAAATATTGAATTATGTTACTATTCTATCTCAAGGTACAATGTACTAATGTATAACTTACAAATGGCCCTCAAGACACTTAGAAAATAGGCAACTCAACTGTATACCTACTTACTTTGTACTTTGGAGGAGGATGAAATAGGTAGAGCATGCGCCCCTTTGCCTCGGTCCACGGCAGCGGCCCGGGTTCAATTCCATTTGGCGACCCTGGGCCGTGTGTCATCCCCTCTCTCTCACCTGTTTCCTGTCATCTTCCGGGTTCTCTCATGGAAAGGCAACAAAAGTCCTAAAAATAATCTTTTAAAAAAAGAGTACCTCTTTTAACATTGCCAATGCCAACATTCCTAGTTAGAGAAAGAGTGAAACATTAAGGAAGATGGTGTTTGCATGCCCAAAATCACTAAATCCGCACCTGAAAAACACACGCAAGTCGTGGTCACTCATGGTCAGAAACGTTGGTGAAATACACTTTGGGAAGGTAATTTCCAAATTGGCGTATTAGTTGCTTGCTTTGGCATAATTACTACACCTATTAAATAGAGCATGGATTTAATTAGCGGAGATATTTTGCTGGCGGTAACATTATTAGTGTTGTAATTTTACATCAAGTCTTACACTTAGAAATGTAGTCTTACTCACGGGAGAAAAACAACCTCAATTGAAAAACACTGGTAAAATATACTCTGGTTCAATTCTACTTGCAGTTGGCTATCTGCTCGTGTTGACTGCAGGGAAATTAAAGAGAGTTGTAACGTTTCATCCAGCACCCATGTGACATTAGCAGGTTTTGTCCAGTATCCAGCAAATGGAAGTGCAGTGAATGTAAGTCAGGCCCGCTGCGAAAGACAAGCTGGACTCAGTCTGCAGAGGCCTGAAGCCCCGTTGCTGCTGAACAGAGCGATATTCGCTTGTCTATTCAAACTGTATTAATACTGAACGTGTCACATTGGACACCAAATTGGACATGGCACTCCCCTGGCTGCTCAGAAATACACCCGCCTCGTGTGAAGTAGGACGAGATTGTTGAGATATGCAAAGAACACGCAGACAAACAGAACGACATAGATTCCTTTGCTTTATAGTTAGATGAAGAAGACGTTTCACATAGCATGGTTTATATTTTCACTTCTGGGAGCAGCCCAGTACTCAGTACGAGCAGCATTGTAGCTATTGTAAGTGAAAAAGCATCTCTACTAAATCAAGTGCTGGTTTAGTGCCTTGCTTAGGGGCACTTTGACAGGAACAGGAGGCTTTTGTTGTATGTATATACACATACAATATTTTTCTGTCACTGCACTACCATCCCTTGCATAATCATAATTATAAAACCATGAGTCACATTCAGTGTTTGGCCGAAGCATGACTTCTTAATTAAGTGGCCTTATTCTTTACAAGGAGAGAATTGTCTCCGGAGTGCTCAGTCATGAAAAGAAAAATAAATCCCATAGCACTGATATGGTGGAGAAAGGAGGCAGGAAGGCAGCGCCAGGCCACCCACACCTGTGAATTAGGTGTATGTCTTGGGATCCCAAAGCTGTTTTAAACTGTTGTGTGAATTAAAGTGACCGGCCGTGCTCATATTAGAGAGCTTGGTATAAAGCTTTTTGGCTCTGATTTCTTGCCTTTAATCAGGTAAGACGTTTATGTCTTTACTGCAGGTTAATTTGTATTTATTAACACAATCTTGTGTTAATATGCTTAGCTGTTGTGTTTTAGTAGCATGGAGAGGCTAAAAAGACTTTAGTGTGCATGTAAATATAGTCAGAAATACACACACACACACACACACACACACACACACACACACACGCAGCACCATCCCCATTTATCACATTTCCTAACTGCAGGCGGAAACCAGCATCATTCAAAAGTGAGATTATTTTGTCAATACACTGTGTGGGAAAAATCACCGCTCAGTCTTGCTCCATACACACACTTACAGTAATACACACAGTCATACATACACAGGGTATTTCAGTGCAAATTTAGTTTTATTTCCTGGAAAAACTTTAATAAAAGGACCAATCCATCTCATTAACAGGATATATAGTTTTACATTTCTCATACGCCAAACCATAATGTTTTTTCACCAGAATAAATGAGGGTGCTGCTCCAACAGACAAAGACATTTTCATGTCCACTCGGGTAATGCAACTCTTAGCTCTCGCCAATAGCACTTCAGGAAGACAAATTGTAATTATTTCTGCCTTTGTGGCCATCATGTAGCCCGAGATGTTGCCTTTGCTGCTCTCTGGATAGTGGAAAGACCAATTCCAGTAAAAGACTGCAAGACAGAGACTGTTTCGCAGTGTTTGCCCCTCATTATTTACACAGCCGTCTTTTTATGGACATCCAAGCACATATATATATATATTTTTACATGCACAATTGTGGGCTTACTATGGGTTTCATTGTTGAACAGTAACATTATTATGTAGCTACTCCTCTTCTGTGACATTTCTCTCTCCATTCTCTGTCATTATAAATATTTAATTTCCAAATTGATTCTTTTTTTTCAAGGAGGTAACACTTTACACTGTTAATCATTTTTTGAAGAGTGGGTGTCAGTTTTGCCACATAGCAGATATTTCAATCTTCTGTAACAAATTCTTTCTTTGCCACCCTCACACACGCTTGGAAACACATCCAGTACGTTCAGCTCGTATGTTCAGAGTGGGCGGAAGCATCTATTATGTAGAAAGCTGCATTTATATACCAGTGTGCCTGTGTGTGTCACCATCAACCATTTGCATTTATTCATAGATTTATTTCTATTGATTCTAACAACTGAAGCCAGCTTTTACATGCTATGCTCACGTACCTTATGTCCACATGGGTAATGTCGCATCCGGTATCCAGGTGTGTGTATGTCATCCATCCTATCTGTGTCAAAGGTTAGGCCAGAAAACAAAGGGTTGGTTGAACACATTTATACTTATACATCTTTAACAGCATGTGGGAGGTTACATAGATTAAAAATGAAAGATTTACTGTTTATTCTTGCTTGCACTAGAGGGATGCAGAGAGATCCTGAAAACAGAGACGCTGCAGCAGCACAGACCTTCAGAGCCACAGTAGAGGTTCCCTGAGCACTGTGCCCTCATTATCATAGGACCAATACGTGACCATTGATAACACTTGCCACTGCACTTAGGCAAACACCACTGTTTCTGAGAACGCCTCACGGCTTTGATAGTAAAACATAGCAACGTCCTGCTGCAGTCTCCCCACAGCAGCAACCCCGATGTGGATGTGGCTCTCTGCTAATTTGATTTGATTAAATTGCTCTCCGATATTTGAGCCGAGTAGATTTTCCAACTGACTCATGCTTTGTTTAACTCTGGCATGTGTGTGTGTGTGTGTGTGTGTGTGTGTGTGTGTGTGTGTGTGTGTGTGTGTGTGTGTGTGTGTGTGTGTGTGTGTGTGTGTGCTTATTTGGATGTGTGTGTGTGTGCCGCCTGCCTGTCCTTCTCTGGGTGTCTGTGCCAGACGGTCTGAGAATAGACTGTCTGGAATTTGATTCGCATTGTTGAAAAGCTGTTTGCCAGTTTGGCCAATTAGTGGCTCTGTTACTGTGTGAGTTTGTCTTTAACAGGACATTTCTGTATTTAATGACCTTTTCACAGACTGATCTTGAAGGGCTGAAGGTTTTCTACAAAGTTGAACTTTTCCATAAGAACCATATGGCTGCTGGAGACAAAGGACATTGGAAAGAAACATGTAATCGGCACTGAATATCACTAAAAAGAACGGTGGCATTATACCTACATGTGTCTATGTGTGTATCCATCAGAGGCCAGATGAGGAGGTGGTGGTAGACCAGGGAGGGACCAGCTCAGTACTGAACATCCACTATGAGAAGGAGGAACTAGAAGGTGAGTAACATGTGCAGTGGAAAACACTGTGAAACACTTAATTTAAAGTCCTAAAGGGTAGAATATTTACATGATATTTATGTTTAAAATGGTTTTGATGGGATACGCGTTTGTTTCTCGCTTTTGCCCTGGGTCAGATATGGGGAGGTGTGGGGCAGCATGTATCATAAGATAATAATATTTTCACAAAATAGTGTTATTGTTATTAAATGCCATGATTGAATGGAATCTTTTTTCTCCTTTTTATTGTTTTCTTGCTCACTCCCATGCCATTCAACCTTCACCTTTGGGTGCTAATGTTCGTAATTGCACAGTATGTCAGGGACACAGATAAAATAAAACTAGAGGGACACATTTGGGTTTATTATTATTATCAATAACAATAATCCAATAGTAGTAGTAGTAATTTTAGTAGCATTGTTTTCGAACAGTGCATTTGGTGCTCTTTGTGCCCACTGTGTTACCAACAACCTTCACACCTGCAGTTTGCAATTCAGATGGAGAAAATACATAGCAGTGGTTCACAGTTTTTAAAAACATGTTTTATTGACTGTTTTATACCGTCATTAACTGCTGACTCCTCACTTCCCTTCACCGGCTGGTATGGAGCCGCAAGTGATCAGCAACTGCTTCCCAACCCGTCATACCAGGAACAATAATGTGTTCACCATGGCTTAGCAAATGTTCAAATTCAACCAACCCCTGACGTAGCCTGTACTCTCCACTTGGCGTTATCACCAGTTGTTTTTTGGGGGCGATTTTTGTGATTTCCTTTTGCTAATCTAATCTAATTTGCATCCTCGAATTTCCGAAAAGGAGTGGCGTAAAGAGTGCAGTACATGTATTCCACTTTGAAATGTAGTGGAGCAGAAGTACAGCATCTTAAACAACATATACATATTTAAGAAAAGTACCTATATTTAAAAGTTGTACCTGCTTAAGGACAGTTTACTCTGGAGTTAATTACCTTACACCGCATCACAGATGACCTGGCCTCACTCAGTCAACAGCAGATCTCCTGAGACCACTTACTGTTGATCATGTATTTTTTATGTTAGATGTTCTGCATGATTAAGTCATGTATATCACTCTTCTTGTGGGGCTGGGTGTGTGTAGATAGTTTACAGTGTGAGGTGTCTTGAGAACATGGAGATGTTATTTTGTCTCCTTCTATGGTGGAGATGAACATTAATAATGAATCCTCCATCAATCCAAAAGAAGCCTAGGGGTGATATGGCATCAGTAGGTGGAGACAGGTGTGTGAGTGTATTTTAATTGTCTGATTATTTCAATTGACTATTCTTTAATTTTAGAAGTCTTTGATATTTAAATAAAATTACATTATTGTCAGCGTCATGTGCATTCTGTTTCTTGTTGTCCCAGCATGTTGCATTCAACACTGAAAGCCCTGACGATAATTACAGATGGCAGAGGTTGAGACTAGTGTGGAACATGAAGCAGGGTGTTGTTCCCTAATTCTCCCTGTGGAGCTTTGGGCAAACACCTCACACAATGGCTTTCACTTCTAGTCACTTCAACCATCTGAGCTGAGAGGCCACAATGCGCCTTAGTCAACTCTGTTTTCCACCATTAGCAGTTGTTCCATCTGGAATACAGGAAGATGACGGTTTAATCAGCTAATTAGGATTTTATTTTATATTGTCTCATCAGTAAGCCTGAAATAAACTGACTTATGTATGCATTTATGGAAAATGGACAACATTACACAAACACCACAAGCCAACGACAGGACAGTTATGTAGGGTGTAAACAACGAGTTCTACGGTATGTATCCCCTTTAAACAAATATTTTTGGAAGTATATGGCACAAACTGCAGTCAACTGCCAAATTAACAGAAGGTAAGCATAGCAAAACAATGTACAGGATAAAGACAACCGACAAAATTTAAAAGTAACAAAATGTGATGATAACAACGGTTTTACCAGGTTTTCTTCCTTGGAAGTTGTCAAGAAGTAGAATCAAAAGAATGTTCAAAAACAACATTTGGTAAAAGTGCAGCTCAAAATTTAAGAGTTGTTCTGATTTAAAACAATACAAAATAAAAAACACCCATAATATTCTCAAAGCCAAAGTGAAAGAAATGCATAAAACAATCACAGGCGGGACGCTTAAGTTGTAAACTTCATCAGATAACTCACCAAGACGTTCATTGTGAGATTTCTTATACACAGTTCAGGAAGACATCAAACAGCTCAAATGTTTACATATTTATTTTACAGTAAATCATGACACTAAGTATCTGTATAAAACTGTTACTCAGTGATAGAAGTAAAGTCTCTGCTCGCCTCTTTTTCAGGCCACAGGGCTCTGTTTGTGGGGGTTCGGATGCCCAGGCAGAGCCATCGGCACCACAAGCCTCATGGCTCTCGGCACCGCAAGAGAGACAGAAGGGCGGGAAGCATCGCAACACAGCAAAGCGAGGAAAGTGAGACGGCCACTTCCAGTCATGGTAACACACACAAAAACTCTTTTGTCTTTTACTTTTCAAATCCAATGTTGCTTTAGGTGCAGCCAGTGATTTCTCAGTCAAAGAGAGAGAAGGGAAATTACAAACTATATTGTGTAGAACATGCACGCTTACTTGCACATCCACCAGAGAGGAGGTGTTTGTTAAACAAAGCGGGCACTTCACACACTTGCACACACACATACAGCACCCCAGGCTTAAATTGACAAGCCCAATAATTAGCTACCAAAGAGCAGGAACTAGTCACCATGTTGCATGTGTGTGTGCATGTGCTTAGGTCGATTTTGTGTGTGTGTGTGTGTGTGTGTGCGTGTGTGTGTGTGTGAGTGTGTGTGTGTGTGTGTGTGTGTGTGTGTGTGTGTGTGTGTGTGTGCGCGTGTGTGGACCTAGTAGTCATTTAAAAGGCGTGTCATGACAAAGTAAGCAGTGTTGTGTGTGTTTGTGAAAGTCTTTTAAGAACCACTGTTCACCCCTTGTTCCTCCTCACATTATCTCGCTTCATCAGACACGCCGTCCCAGCGCGTCCAGTTCATTCTGGGCACAGAGGAGGATGCTGAACATGTGACCCACGAGCTGTTCACAGAGCTGGATGAGATCTGTGTGAAGGATGGCAAGGATGCTGAGTGGAAGGAAACAGCCAGGTCAGTATTTCCCCTGGGAGCTTTTGGAAACAATGCTTGGCAATAAAGCTCCTGACAGGCCAGCAGCTCTACAGCTGTATTCTTACAAAGAGAGATGTGTTCAAGCAGTAATTAAATTCAAACTTAGTGGATCATTTTTTGGTCCGTTTGCTCAATGGGAAAATAATTAAATAGAGAAGCAAAACACTGCTGTGATCTCATTCATGCTGGTCATATGCCGAATCTGTTTCACATGCTAATATCAAACCTTTCACTCATATTGTGTAGATATTTATGAAAAAAGAATCTTTCCTGGGAGGGAACGGCGAAACCACAATGTAGCAGGATGTGTGTTTGTGATGGGAAAACATATTTCTTTATAATGCTAGTGCTCCCTCCTTCCTGTCTGCATTGATCTGGGCCTGTATTGATAAAACCACTGAGAATTGCACTTAAAATGCTCTTAAGACCCAACATGGGAGTAAAAAGTTCATCAAGCAACTCACTCCTACTTACAGTGAAGTGTAGGAGTAACATTTTAAGAGCAACAAGTTATTGATCATGCTTGAGAAGCCAATCAGTGACAAGGACTATTTTTCATATTTTATTTTATTTTTGTGAAATCCTTAATGTCATCACTCGCATTTAACATGTGAGACAACAAATCTAAAATATTTGGAATAAAAAAATAGTAATTAATAAACAAGGAATTTAATAATATAATAATATTGAATAATATATAAATCTGCTCAGGCAGATACACGAAAGCAGCCAGGCAGGCAGGTGGCCCGTCCAATCATTATATGCGGGTCGAATGAAATGATTGGCCGGGCTTATTACAGTCTTACGACAGCCACAGCCACAGATACCAGATTCTTTTTCTTTTTTCTCAGAGCATTTGATTCAATCATTCAGCTGTCTGGATGTAATGAGAAAAATATATATATGTTTTTGAAGAAGATTGCCAACCCTACCTTTAAGAAACCTCTTGAGCTCTCTTACATTTTAGAGCATTTTTAAGTTGTAAGAAATTTGATGAATAAAATTTGAAAAAAAGCCATTAACATTTACTCCTCCTTGCAAACTTCTCGCCTGTCTTTACCTCGCAGGTGGCTGAAGTTTGAGGAAGACGTGGAGGATGGAGGGGAGAGGTGGAGCAAGCCCTATGTCGCAACCCTTTCCCTCCACAGCTTGTTTGAGCTGCGCAGTTGCATCATCAATGGCAGCGTGTTGCTTGACATGCACGCTGACAGCATCGAAGAGATTGCAGGTGACAATCTTTCTAACTGACATGCAGTAGTATCTCAGTACCAGAGCGCTATCTATTCCTAGAGAAAAAGGCCAGCCCTGTCTGAACAATTTTTCACAAGGACTGCTGTAAGACAGCAGTTTTTATCATTGGTGTAAGTGACTACCGAACGCTTCTTCAAATGGATATATGATTTCACAATTTGTTTTCCTGTCTTTCTTTTTCCTGCTCTCTAAAGTCACTTCTTGCTCCTGTCCTTGAGCAAATATTATATTCATTGATATAAAACAGGCTCCATATCTTAGCTGAGATGCCCGCTAGAAGTCTTCTACAAATCGATTTATCCTCCTAACTAAGGGAGGAGACGCACCTACAGGCCTGCAGGGAGCTTCATTATCGTGCTGAATGCAGAAATTAAATGTACAAACAGACACACACAGACTCAACTATCAATCATAAAAAAGCCTAAATTACTGTCTTGCAATGTAAACATAAACAAGCACAACACTGTGTCATTCCAAACTTACAGTTCACCAGTGGATGTAACAGCTCAGTTAGCGCCATTAAGCTGCATGGTTTTTCTTTGGTTGTGCTTTCCTGAAATATTGCAGCTGAACTTCTGTTGAACCTGATTTGCATTGAAATCTACAATTACATAAAGCTGCTGCCTGCACAGTTCAAGCTCATTTGCATGCAAGTATGCAATTTACGACGCACCTATAATTTGGATAAGCACTGTTCATGTATGTGAATGACCACAGTTTTAAAAACTGACAGATAAATAAATTACACACACACACACACACAAAACTAAACAAATGCACAAATGACAAGTGCAAATGGTTTAGCACTCTAAACTGAAGGCTTCTGCAATTACAGACGCACTTGTACAGTACATGTACATACACACATACAAAGGTTCACATGGTTCAAGGCTCCCCATCAGTCAGTCTTCCTCATGGTCATATTATGATTGACCATGATTTACCTTGTTGCCTGCAACCATTCGTCTTCTCCAGCTCTCCGGCGCTCTTCTCACTTCCCTCTCTTGTCCATGTGACTCCTGCCAGCAGCACCTGGACTCAACAAGAGTATCCAAGATGGTAGTCGAGATGAAGACAAAAAAGTTATTTATTTCTTTACTTGTTTGATTTTGGAAGTATGGCAAAAACTGAGACCAAGAGAATGTAATAGGAAATGCTTGAAGTAGCATTAAATGTGTATGCCAGGTGTTATTGAATGTAACTCATTGTCGTTTGAGAAACTGATGGTCACCAGTCAAGTGATACAACAGAGGAAACAGATCTGTTGATGGAGTCTTAAATTAGAGGGAAAGTGATCCATCCAGTGTGTGGAAGCTATGTTAGATGTACCATTCGTGGGTTTGGATTTAATTTCAGGCGGTTTTCTTGTCACTGTCCATGCTGATTATATTGGCACTGAGCGTCACACATTATCGCTGGTCTTGAAGCGTGCTCAGAATTAATGCTGGCACTGCAGTGTGTGTGTGTGTGTGTGTGTGTGTGTGTGTGTGTGTGTGTGTGTGTGTCAGACAGACAGACCCTTTGATTGACTGTGGAGGAGGGAAGGAAAGAAGGAAGGAAAGATCCAGTGCTGACTCAGTAAGGGAAATAGAGAAGATTGGGAAGTGAGGAAAGAAGAAGGGGTGAGAGAGATAAAGACATGGTGATTATTCTCTGCAGTCCCACATGACCTGATAGGTTGGCCACATATTGATTGACCACCTCCAACACGCACTTTCTTATCAACACTGTGTCTTTAAATGTTGACAGATTATTACATTGTAACGACAGAAATGAAAGCGAAAAATGGAAAAAAGCTTAGTTAAATTCTTAACTAGGTTATTAACTAGGTTTTATTTTATTGATCATAATAGTAATACATAGCACAGATTGGACTCAGGGATTTGTTTAATGGGTAACTTGACTAAATCCAACATTAAAAATAGCCATACAATAAGCATCACAGAAATCTTGCTGGCCATTCCAAAGAAATTTATATTGCTTTAAAATGGAAATCCGATGTCTTGCTCTCAATTTGAATGTGGCTCTCTGAAATTACTATTTGTATACCTTTAGAGAAAATATCTAATTGGTTGAGGAATAATATATGGCAACCCTTTTTGGATTACATGGAAAATCTCCCATCGCACCAAATTGATTGTGTCACTATTTAATCTTGTTTTGTTGATTTACTTCATCCTTGGTACGAGATGCTGCCCGGTGTCTCTCAGTGCTTTGTTTAATTATATAATTTTATTGTCAATGTGGTTTATTTGATTCATAGTCGTTTGTTGTCTTGTTGACTTTGTACTGTTATTCATCATTCAAAAGTTATGTGCCGTGTGTCAATGTGTTTGTCCTTGAAAAAGCTAAATCAAATATTTTAAATAACAAAATAATACAGATAAATACATACTGGACTGTTGCCATTTCAATTGAAAAAGTCTAGAGTCTGCTTTTACTAACGTGAGCGTGTTTCTTTGTTTGCGTGTTGCAGACATGGTGCTGGACCACCAGGAGGCATCCCATGAGCTGGACGACAGTGTGAGATTGAAGGTGCGTGAGGCTCTGCTGAAGAGACACCACCACCAGAACGAGAAGAAGAAGAACCTGATGCCCATGGTGCGCTCCATCGCTGAGGGAACCCGCAAACAGTCAGAGACCCATCTGATAGGTGGGTGACATACATTTAGTTATCACAGATCATTTCTTGGTATGACTCATATGTAGAAATCCACTGTCATGGATTTGAACTATAATTACTTTTGTACATCTGGCTTCAGAAACAGCAAGTCTTAGAAATATGAGTTGACTTATAATTACTTTATTCAGAGACAGGTCTGCTTCATATAATAATTACACAAGATTTTTTTATCAGACTGATGGATGGAGATAAACTAGAAGGGAATAAAAGTAGACATAAGGAGACTAAAAGCAACAAGACTAAGTAACAGACAGACACATACAAAAGTATGATTTTAGTGACATTTAATGCTTTCAGGGACTGACTGCCAAAGCCTGTTCCCAAACAAATGGGCGATATATTGGCGGCTAAGCATTACTGCCCTTTTTCACTTTGCACTTGGCAGGCCAATAGATATTTGTACTAACTCAGATTTTCTCTCTCTCTCTTTCTCTCTCTCTCTCTCTCTCAAACACACATACACACTCATATACACATACACACACCCTTACTATCTAGCAGGGTCAGTCACATCTCATCAGCCTCCGGCAGCTACAGAACCCGCCAAGAATGGTGGCGGACAGGACGGCACTCATGTGGACCTCAGCAAAGTAAATAAGCAGGCAGTCATTAATGTGCTGCAGTTCGTTCAGTGCACACAGTTTACGTTCATCAGTAGATGTTGTGAAGACCACAATAGAACATGGATATAGAAAAGGGCAGGTTAACACTTAAGCAGTGTAAGATCCTTATCGCTTGTATATCAGCTCTATACATGTCTTGTAGCACCCTGCTATCGATAATCAATGTTTGGTGCACCGTGCTGTCAACAACTAGGTCACATAGTGCCCCCTAGGAAACAACAGGAGAACTACATTTGTTCAAAGTGCATCCCACAGCAGCAGCCCATCACTGCAGGACTGTTAAGTACAGCCACAAAGGGCAAAGATAAAAGTTTCCATTTCATATCCCGAGCACTGAAATGCTAGCTAAGTTCAATGGCATTAGGCTGCACCCGTGGTGGGACAGCTTTATGTACATTAAAGACATTTCTATTTGCATTGTTAGTTCTGATGTTACAGGATGCAAGAATCTCAAAGTACCATTGGTATTATGTATTTTTTATGTATTGTGATGATATACTGATGTTAACTCCTGAATTGGTTTACCAGGTGGACATGCACTTTATGAAGAAGATCCCAGAGGGGGCAGAGGCCTCCAATGTATTGGTGGGAGAACTGGACTTCCTGGAGAGGCCCATTGTGGCCTTTGTCCGCCTCTCCCCTGCTGTGCTGCTCACCGGACTCACTGAGGTCCCCATACCTACCAGGTAGACGACCACAATGGTTAAGTCTTAAAATCAAATGTCAATTCAGTAATCCAGGAATACTTGATATACTCTAAATCATCTGCTGACAAATTTCAGGTTCCTCTTCATTCTCCTGGGGAAAGATGGGAAGGCTCAGCAATACCACGAAATTGGACGCTCTATGGCGACCATCATGACAGATGAAGTAAGAAAGCTCTGCCAAGTAAAATCTAACTTCAGAAACTTTCACAGAACAAATCAAATCCCAACATCTGTATTGCAATGGCAGGCATTTAAGTTTCCTCTGCCCTCACTTTTGTCTGGACCAGATTTTCCATGATGTGGCCTACAAGGCAAAGGACAGAAGTGACCTCCTGGCTGGGATAGATGAGTTTCTAGACCAAGTGACGGTCCTACCACCAGGAGAGTGGGACCCCTCCATCCGCATTGAGCCCCCGAAGAGTGTCCCCTCTCAGGTACACAGCTATGATGACATAGATATTTACTCTTTAGGTTTGAATTTTAGCTAGAAGTTAGATGCAACCATAAGTAGGTGTATATGTATGTAAATGTTGAGCTACTTTATAATGTGTCTGTTCCTGGACTGGTATTGGGTGCCTGCAGGAGAAGAGAAAGATGCCAGGAGTCCCTAATGGCGCATCCTGCCAGGTAGAGGAAGAACTACACGCTGAGCACCACGGACCAGAGCTTCAGAGGACTGGAAGGTGAGCTGTCATCTGCAGGTTGAATACACAGACTTGTTGCTTCAGTAATGGTTTGTATAATTCAAGATTAATATGTTAGCTATATTCAAGTTTAAAAAAAAAAACATGTTATATCCCCACAACTGGTAAATATCAGCATATGCTGTCTTAAAAACAGCCGGTGGAGAACATGGATTTAGCACCTGTTTTGTTTTCTGAAGGGATATTTGGAAGCCTGGGGTGAATGAGCACTGTCCATCATGTTCGTCAGTTGCTGGGGCCAACAAATCTAAACTTTGATTTGGGAACAGCTGACGTGTCATAAGGAAATGACAACACAAGTGACAACCCAAGTGTGATATTTCTCAAAGATCCCTGAAAATCTTGTTTTTGAACCTGGATGCTGTGATGTAGAAGTGTACTCTCGGAGACTTGGGTGTGTCAGCTTGATATTATATCTCTATCTACCTATTTCTTCACCAGATTGTGCTCTAAACTTCCGCACCTCTCTTCTTTTGTTGTGTGCCGTGATCAGGTTGTTTGGTGGTCTGATACTGGACATCAAGAGGAAAGCTCCGTTCTATCTGAGTGACTTTAAGGACGGTCTTAGCCTACAGTGTGTGGCCTCCTTCCTCTTCCTCTACTGTGCCTGCATGTCTCCAGTCATCACCTTTGGAGGGCTGCTGGGGGAGGCCACAGAGGGACGCATCGTAAGGGCACAAACACACTCAGACACAGTAACATACTGCAGTGTGATTGGAAGATTATGAATACAGTATGGACAGTGTGCTGACATGCACTCTGTATTTCCACCATGTGTTATAGAGTGCCATAGAGTCCTTACTTGGTGCGTCTATGACTGGAATAGCCTACTCTGTGTTTGCTGGTCAGCCTCTCACCATTCTGGGCAGCACAGGTCCTGTGCTGGTTTTTGAGAAAATCCTCTACAAGTTTTGCAAGTATGTATTACAACAACCTGCCTGTGATATTTTTATTATCCCCACCGCAGTCGTTGGTGAACTAGTTATGTATTCCCTGTCCCCCTCTCTTTTCTCCTTTCACATCAGGGACTACGACCTGTCCTATCTGTCTCTGAGGACTTGCATCGGCCTGTGGACGGCCGTGCTGTGTTTCATTCTGGTTGCCACTGACGCGAGCTCTCTGGTGTGCTACATCACTCGGTTCACAGAGGAGGCCTTTGCCGCCCTGATCTGCCTCATCTTCATCTACGAGGCCTTGGAGAAGCTAATCCACCTGGGAGAAGTCTACCCCTTCAATGCACACAGCGAGCTAGACAAACTCACACTGGCGTAGTGAGTAACAACATTTTCACACTGCTGGATCATCTGGCAGATTTTTCATTTTTCATTGATTGTTGTTTTTCTCTCAGAATATATAGCCATTGTTCTCTCTACAAACATCTTTTCACATTGTGGCTTTACTTCAGTTCCCTTCACGTTTCTGCTCTCCTCTATAAGCCTTCAGATCACATCCTGGAATGCTGTTCCCTCCATGTCTGGCCTAATTTTAGTGATAAAAGCCTCCAAGCCCATTTGTTTCTTCTTTGTTGTGCTGTCCATTCTCTGCAGCTGTAGGTGTACAGAACCTGATAACCCCAGTAATACAACCTTACAACTGTGGAGTGGGAAAAACATCACAGCAGCTGAAGTACCCTGGACCAACCTCACTGTCAAGGTAACGCACTTATGTGGAAACACACACACACACACACACACACACACACTTTGACACCTAATCTCAGTGTAACTTCCACATGATAGCACACACTTCTTTTGCTCCAACATGTTTACTTTTGTTAACATTCAACTAACCCACTCACCTTCCCGTGGGCAGCTCACCTCTCTTAAGGACATTTGATTAACACTGACAAGGATATTTAATTGATTAACCTTTCGCTGCTGTGTGTATAACTGAGCACACCAAAGGCTTGTCTTGTTTCTTCTGTATTGTATTCTTTCAGCTTTGTAGACTCCTCACTGTCTGTCAGATAACTTAGATAAAACATTCTTTTGATCTATTTTTACTAGAATCAACTCAATTTTGTTCTAATATAACTGATTTGTGAATCTCTACAGGAGTGTATCAGTCTGCAGGGCCACTTTGTTGGGACAGCATGTGGCCACCATGGCCCCTATACCCCAGATGTTCTCTTCTGGTCCACCATCTTGTTCTTCTCCACTTTCTTCATGTCTGCGTTCCTCAAACAATTCAAGACAAGTCGTTATTTCCCCACCAAGGTAACCAACGTGTAAGACTGCTCGCTAAGCAAAGGTGTCACCAGACATTCACGAACCTGACATGCCACATCATTAACCACCAATCTCTTGGTGTTGTTATCTCTCGTGCCCAGGTGCGATCCATGATCAGTGACTTTGCAGTGTTCCTCACCATTGCCGTCATGGTTCTGCTTGATTATATCATTGGAGTGCCCTCCCAGAAGTTGAAGGTGCCCAGTAAATTCCAGGTACAGAGGAATTAGTGATTATAGTGTGGACTTTAAAATGAACGCCACACGGTTATGTTTGAATCATGGCCTCACTCCTCTCTATTGTGATCTTCCAGCCTACCAGAGACGACCGAGGTTGGTTGATCAATCCAATAGGACGCAACCCATGGTGGACAGTCCTGGCTGCAACTATTCCTGCTCTTCTGTGCACCATCCTCATCTTCATGGACCAACAGATAACTGCAGTCATCATCAACCGCAAAGAGCACAAACTGCTGGTAAGACAAAATACAATTGTCTTGCACTGTTGCTTCCAACTGAAGCTGGTGAGCTGCAGACTGTAGCTCAGTTAAACGTCTACCTAACTGACCTTCTCTCGGGTTTTCAGAAGGGCTGTGGGTACCACCTGGACCTGCTCATCGTCGGGGTGATGCTGGCGGTGTGCTCCATCATGGGCTTGCCCTGGTTTGTAGCAGCCACGGTGCTGTCCATCTCTCACGTCAACAGCCTAAAGCTGGAGTCAGAGAGCTCGGCTCCAGGAGAGCAGCCTCGCTTCCTGGGCATCAGGGAACAGAGGCTCACTGGCCTGGTCATCTTCCTGCTCATGGGCTGCTCTGTATTCATGACTGGAGCTCTGCAGGTTAGCCAGACAAGCTATGCAATAATGCTGCTCCCCTCTGGCTGAGATATTTTTAATCATGTTCGTCTTTAAAGCTCATTGGTGTATTTTCTTTTCTTCCAGTTTATTCCTATGCCAGTGCTGTATGGTGTGTTCCTTTACATGGGAGTCTCTTCATTAAAAGGCATACAGGTAATGTGAAATGTGACACAGGAACAATATACGTTATGGTAAAGTAAATACATTTACAATAAAGCCACTGTAGTACAATTAGAAGATTTCTGTCTTTTGCACCCCCTAGTTGTCAATGAGAGTGTCTATTTTTTACATTCCGGAACTTGTGAATAATTTGCAAGATGCAATGAGTTCAACTGTGTTCAACTTTTACTATATTCATACTTATTGCTTCAGCTGGGAGTCATTCAAATACAAAATGTCTGAGGTTATTCTTATGCCCTCCATCTTATTAATGTGGCTGTCCCTGTGATGCCCTCTCCTGATCTAATTAATTCCGTTCCAATTCAGTAAGGCCTGACAGTTAATTGTCAGACTAATCTAACTAAATGTGTCATTCATAAACACTTTCTCTCTGCCATATTCACCACCTGTCTCCCTTCTCTGCTCTCATTAATTCATCTCTCTCCTTTTCCCTCTCTGTCTCTAACTTCTCCACCAACTGCGGTCACTTCTCAGTTCTTTGACCGTCTAAAGTTGTTCGGCATGCCGGCGAAGCACCAGCCAGACTTCATCTACCTGCGTCACGTCCCCTTGAGGAAAGTGCACCTGTTCACTCTGACACAGCTCACCTGTTTGCTGCTGCTCTGGTTCATTAAGACCTCACCTGCCGCTATCGTCTTCCCAATGATGGTGAGCTGACCACCGCCAACCTCCCCTCTCGCTCTCTTTCCAAATGTCTTCCATTTAAAAAAAACGAAATGTTTTCCCTGTGCCTGAAGGTGTTGGCTCTGGTTTTTGTTCGCAAACTGCTGGACTGCTGTTTCTCCAACCGAGAGCTAAGTTACCTGGATGACTTAATGCCTGAGTGGAAGAAAAAAAACCTTGATGATGCCTCCAAATCGATAGCAGAGGTAGTCTGAATGGACTCTTGAAATACACAGATGAAAATAAATAAACATGCATATATTGACTGCACGTTTGTGGCATTGATGTGTCTTGTAGGAATCACAGATTATGCTCAGTACAAAGAAGGAAGATACAACTGCTGTTCAGATTCCCATGGAGAGCAGCAAGCCCGTTCCGAACCCCAAAGCACATGACCCCAGGTGAGCGCACACACACATGAACCCCCACACACACTCAGATGGACACTATGGACATCAAATGATCGGAGTTGTAAGATTATGAGAGAAATGCTTTACCTTCCTGTCTATCTATATGCACGCTTGTCTTGTTTGGTGTGTAGTGATCTGCTTTCAAGTGCACCGTGTAAATACTAACACAACGAGACCTTTCCCTAAGCCCCAACTCCTTACTCTTCTTTCTACTCTCAACCCCCTTTTCCTCTCACTGCTCCTCAGGTGTGACCCCTCTGATATTAATATATCTGATGAAATGTCTAAAACCAACGTGTGGAAATCCTTCAACTCCAATCAAAAGGACATTTGTCCTGTAGCTGCTAAAAAGGCAAGGCCATACCCTCTTTTCCCTCACCCCGTTATCTGGATATATCCCTGCAGCACATTGATGTCACTCACTTCTTTTGTGCTTTGCTGTTGTTGCAAAGATTGGTAATTGCAAACTGAGGGCAGCCATATTGTGCTCTGTGCTGTTTTAATTCTGGGTTTGTGTGTTTTTCTCTGCAGAATTGAAGGGATTGCGTTCATAGACGAGTAAAAGATGTTCGCTGTAGTTCTGGACCACAGGACACTGCGATTTGGCTGCTTTGACCATCAGCCACTTCAGTGCGAAGAGAAAAATGTCTTGATGATTTCAGCTAACTGCAACACATAATACTGTCCACAAGCATACAGACAAATAGAACGTAGTACACACACATAGATAGACATACACATGCAGTTTTATCTTTGCGAGGACCAGAAATATTTTTTATAGCGTATTTCTCAAAAATAAAAAATAAACTAATTCCAACTCTGATCCCTTGACTATAAACTAGCACCAACCTCAGCAACATTAATCTTATTTTGACCAGTTAACAAGTTAAGAAAACCCTGGTCTCAACCATCATCTTCTACTTGAAGCTTTCTACTAAACCAGTCAGGGATGAAAGCCCTTAGTGATAAGTGATTCCGGCCTGTACACTGTCTTTGGCTTTCCATCTTAGTTGTGAGGTTGAAGAATTATATAAAGGATGAAACTTTAGAGCATTCTCTTCTACAGCAGCATTCACCCGTGAGTATCAATAACTCAGTTTTAATTCATTTGTGTCTGATAATGTGCTCTAGAGACACATTCTGTTCTATCCACAGTGACAGTAAATATTGGAAGACACTGTGACAGCTGCTGGCAGCCATGGTCATTTTACTGAGATACAGGAACAGTTGCTGATTCACACCTGAAAGCCATGCATTTAATCAAAACTCATTTGGATGTAACATCTCAAACAGCCTCACAACACGACAGTTAGACAGTTAGACAGTCAGTAATTCAGTGTCACTAGTCTGTCTTTCTCCAAAAATTTCAGCCCAAAAGTTTGGATGGTTTGTTTTTAACTCATGGGTCACAGCTATTGTTTGTCTATAAATATCAACTTTCCCAACATCAGTGAAATAGCCCATTATTAATTCTCTTGTAGGATGGATGTTTCATCTAATACTAGAACTAGTCATAAACTGAACTCTAGCACAGATATAAATCAGGAATATACACAGTCACTATTCTATTAGGTATACCTGTCTAAAACCAATGCAGTGTAATATAGCAGTCCAAAAATAAATCTACTTTAATGAAGGTTACAATGTTATGTTTCAAAAAAGTGTGATTTAAGATGTAGTGTTTTAGGTGTTTCTATTATTTTGTCCACGCAATTTAAATTAAAGAGTGGAGACTAACTGCATTATTTTAAATATATAAAGCGCCCTATCCTACTACTGTTTAAAATCTGTATTAATTCATATATTTTTGGCCACTTGGGGGCACCAGAAAAAGTCTGTAAAGCCAACATGGACATATTATCACCTTTATTTCCATCAACCAAGTTGATATTGTGAACTTAATTAGCAAACAGTTGCTTATTTACACATCCAGCAGATATGGAGCAGCATTAGCATTTTTTTTTTTTTTTTGATGAATGTAATGAATATTCACTCTGCTTTTAGCTTCTAGACCAACTCCTTGGAAAATGATCTGGCTTTTTAGCTGCTAAATGCTGCACCATGTTCACCAGCTAGTTGCTCACTTTGTTTGTCAGCTATTTGGTACTGAGCAGGTAGTTTACAGTGGATTTTTAGAGTAGTTTAGCCAACAACAGCTGCCTGTTGCAGTTGAAAATGACCCTATGAGAGCCATAAAAGTGAACCAAAAAAGTAAAGTTATGTGCCATAAAATCAAAACTGATCACTGTTAATTATAAAAAATAGTAGCTGATATTTGGTCCTCAAAAGGATAGAAGAACAGACACACACATAACAACAACAAACACCTCTCAACTCCCCCTTTTCACTCTTTCATCAGAACAACACCCAGGTTTCAAAGGCCAATACACTTAGCTGGACTTCATGATGGAGAGTAAATGTTCCTTTAAATCAAACCAGGTTATTATTTATATTCATATTTATTAATCTAAGTAGGTTTATCAGTCACCATAAGTTATAATTTGTCCTTTTTTTAATGCTGATGATATGGTCAATTATTTGGTAGATTTTAAAAATACATTGCAGGTTCAGTAATACATTGACAAATCCTCTTTTGAAGCATAACACTTTGTGTCAGTTTTGTGTGATGATGTAAACTGAAAACTATAAATGTTAGAAGACACACTTCAGTTGAAGCATCGGCATGAATAAGGTGTTTTTTAAGGTGTAATTTGTTTCCCTGTACGATAGAGGTTGTTCTACAGAATATTTCTCATGTGTTAGTACTGTGTCTTATTTCTTTACCTCAGACGAGTTAATGAATGCTCCTGCAAGGCACTTTGGATGACGTCAGTTCAGGGGAAACCAGAGCAGAGAGTGTGTGTGTGTGTGTGTGTGTGTGTGTGTGTGTGTGTGTGTGTGTGTGTGTGTGTGTGTGTGTGTGTGTGTGTGTGTGTGTGTGTGTGTGTGTTTGGCTGCAGGACTTTCTTTTAAGCAATAATTTACCCCAAATCCAATCCAAATTGACCTTACCACGACTATTTCTGTATTTTGTTTTTTTGTGCCAGTGCAAACATTTTTATCCTCCTCATGTGGTAGTTCAGGAAAGTTTAACATTTTAAGCCTAGAACACTTTACATGTGCCAAAAAAGTAATCTTCCACTCAATTAAAAGGATACATATTTTTCCTTCATTATGTGTCTCCCCAAGTTAGTTTGGATAAACAAGTTTCAACTGTAATGTGCTCCACCTCATTTTTATTTATTAGAGTCAAATCTCAGAGCCAAAGGAAGCTTTGAGATTATGTTGTGAAAGAATGACCTTCACTAATATTTAATCTGTAGTTGCACTTTCTGTAGATAAAGAATTTGAGATATATTTTTTTTGAAGAAGTCTATTGAGCAATTAAATAATTTTACAATAATTTATTACATTTAATTATTTTTAGATATAGAATTACAATGTGTTCTCTTTACTTTCTGTATATACTGTCAAAAGAGAGATGAGCGAAGAGAAAGGCTGAATAATGCAGCACATGAATAATATACTTATAAGAATTAAATAAATAAAATACCTTCAAAGGTTATTTCAAAGAGAGCGAAGAGCTCTGATGGGAAACATCAGGAGTTTGTCTATTAAACCTCGAATGTCACACTCTTGTCCTCGATGGAGGACCTAGAGAGCCTTGAAACTGCTCATGAATCAATTATTGATTGCTTCCCAATTGGACATGAAAAGGAACAGACTAATTATTATTTGATTTTTTTAATTAATAATTTATGCCTTTGTTTTCTATTGCAATATGACAGGAAATGAGAGAGAGAGCAAGAGAGAGAGAGAGAGAGAGAGAGAGAGAGAGAGAGAGAGGACATGTAACAAAGGTCCCAGATGGACTAATCATTCATTTGTATATGGGTCTTTACTATAGGGTGAGAAGATGAATAAATTAATACATAAAAAATTGGATGAAAAAAAAAAATGGATCAAAATATTTGATCCATTATTGATGGATTAACGTAGTCATGTTTAAAATCTCTAAACTCCTTGACTTACTGTCCAGTTAAATATCAATCAATGAGTTGTTTTATTACCATTTTCACAGCTACATCAGCTACACATCATTTCTATTCAAGTGACTTAAAAGTGCACAAGTACAGTAATCTGTCTCTGTAACATCACATGCAGTAATACTCCAAGACGCATATGAAAGTTTTGTACATTGTGTTTGCTGTCATGTACTTCTGCTTTGACTTTTGAATGTGAATATTCTTTGTGTGTCCAAGGACCCATAACTAAACAAACAAATGGCATGACTAAATATTATTCATTGTGTAAATACATATATTCTGTTTCATATGAGTAAGTTCAAACTAATAATGTGTAAATTTAGAAAAGACTAGACCAAATTGTGGAAACACTTTTAAAACATCCAATGACTGTAGAAGTGCTTTCACGAAAGAACTTAACTATTCAGCAATCGTTAAAATAATTTTAGTGAGCATCATGTGTCTTAAACTTGATTTTCAAATCATTAATGTGTATGTGAATGTATGGTAAACATACAGTTATATGCTGTAGGTTTACTGCATATACTGTACATATGACCAAGAGAGTCATACATTTCAATGGATGTGTGTATAAATATATGTGCCGTATGTGTGTGCCTGTCATAGAACACATGAACACTTCCTGTTGTGCCGTCATGTTTTACCTTTGATCACCTTACATCTGACCAAAAACAGACCTTTTAAAAGCCATTAATGAGGCACGTGTTGTTGAGAAAACTTCATCATCACTGTGTCCAATTTTGTATGATTTCTTTGTCGCACAGCAAGATACTCGTGTTTTAAATTCTCTCCTGCCAGAATCCTTACTTCATTTTTAACATGTAGATAAAAGTGAAAACTGTGCACTGTGTGAAGCTATGTATACTTCCAATGAATATTAGACAAAACTTGTGTCTGTTTCAAGGAGAAGGTCAGGGTGACAGAAAAAGAAAAGGATGAAAGAGAGAGAGATAGAAAGCGGGAGGCTTTCAGGGGGAGGAGCACCTGTTCTGCAGTAACCTTAATCTTATAGTCTTGGAGCCATAAAAAGAGCAATGCCTTGTCTCTTCAACCACTAGATGATCAGTCTTGAGCAAAATAATTCTACATGTTTTATATGTATATGTAATTTAATTTTGATTATGGAAAATGGAAAATAAATAATTACAGCTGAAATGAAATGAGCTATTGTTTTACTTCTTCCACCATGTCTTTTTGGGGTAAATAATTTGATGAGACACATGACATGTGTTTCCATGTTCAAGCTTTAATGTATATCGAACGACTTGGTCCACTAGGTGGCAGCAGAGTCCCAATTCTTTCAAATAGATTATACCTATGAGGACTTTGTCCTCCTAATATTTATATAAATTCCAGACTATTACATTATTTTAAGAAAGACAAACATTGATCCCATCTCCAGATCCTGGGGACTAACCACATGAGTTGTCTAAACCTCCTTCCTCACTTGTTTACCATACTCCCAATCTCTTGGAGCTGTTTCCATTTTCATTGGACTCTCCCCTCCCTCCTTGTGCCCCACCCCTCCCCCGTTTTTTTATCCTGAGGTGAGAACACAGTGTGCACATCTGGAGGTGATTCTGACTGCAGAGGAGTAGCCTGTGGGAAGGGTACGAGGTTAAAGATGCACTGCACCTTGTATGTATATATCTATGTGCGCATGTGTGCCTTGAGGGTGTCATGTGATCCTGACTCACAAACTCCTGATTACAAACAGCTGGCAGGCTGTGGCCTTGACCAATCAGAGGAGCTGTTGGCTATGACATATGGTGGAAGGAGGGAGGCGGACAGGATATTTTAGCTTTTTTTTTACCTCTGAATTGAATCAGCAACAACAGGCTGATCCATTAAGCTATGTTGAATCCCCCACATAGTGCTTGAATGTTACCAGCTGGTAAAGATACACATCATATTTACCTGTTTGTGTATTGCATTGATTATTATCATCATTATGGCTCATGGCCAACACAGGGCCAGTCAGCTGAGGAGGGACCCTGCCCTTAATGTCTCTGTATAAGACTTAAGCATTCAAAGAAATCCTTTGTGTTCATGTGGAGGTCCTGTGGTTTTTGTGAAGGAAAGCTGAAGAGCCAACTGGAGCTGGAATGCAAACAGAAATGCATGTTGTTTTTTGCAGGACTTCCATGAAATGTTTAATTAATATCCATAATTTGTGGTGTGAATGTTATTAAAATTACTTATTTAACGTAGACTCTGATCTGATTCAAGATTGTGTGCAGCCTTTGCAGTAGGAGATCTTCACAGCAAGAAAAGCACAGGTGTGTAACTAATAATATTAATGATATCCTCTGTTCGGTTTGCCACTAAGCTATGGAGGTGAGCCTCATACATAATATCTGAAACTGACACACCTGAATGGAATGTGGCCTTTATTATAGTAACAGCTGTGTTTGACATTTAGTATCTGTCTTAACCCTTTCATTTTCTCACTTTTCTACATTTTTTATGTCTTTGGGGCCATAATACCAACAATCAATGTCATTTTTTTACCAACCCCACATTTGTTTAATACAGGCCTCTACCAAATAATTGGAAACAATTGGTAAAATTCTAATACATTTACAAATAAATAATAAAAAAAAATGTACAAACCTGTTTCATGAATCGCATGGAGGCAAGATGTAAGAGGAGAGAGACTGAAGGAAAATAACAGAACGACCTGGAGTTTCTTGTGAATTGTGTGGTCGCCTAAGGGCCACACCAACAAACATGGTCACTGAGTCAGTTAATAGCACAACATATCCTCTTACAACGGTTCGTATGATATCTTACAAAAAGTTACTACATATTTTTTGTGCGTTTTCTTGAAAAGAAAATAGCAACACGTGTCAATTTTCGATCGTTACATGCGTACAGTCTTTTCTAAAGTCTTAGTCTTCACAGGAAACAACTGTTAGGTTGAGACAACATAACTACTTGGTTAGGTTCAGCAAAAGATCATCGTTTGGGTTAAAATAACGACAGGAGTGCCATTACTGAAGTACGTGAGTTACATAACAAAGCAAATAAATCAACATTGACTTCTCGTTTCACACGGGGAATAAACAGCTCATAGACAATATCGGGAGGTGGCAGAAGAGCAATTGAATTGCCCTTCTTGGGATGAAGTGGTTATCACGGGAATCATTTTTGACCATATTACACACAACAAGCTATGTTGGAAGACAAATAATAAGTGAAGGAACTCGTGCAAAATCAGCTGTGTGTAAATTCCTCATATTGGTGAAGTTTGAGTGTGTGCCATTGTCAAAGACTAAAAAACAAACAACCAAAAACGTTTCAATGTTTTAGGTCGCAATAACAATGTAATTATATATAGTTTAAAAAGTAATTTAAATTGTCATAGGAGTGTTTACAGCATGAAATGAAAGGAACCGGTGCACTCAACAAAGTTATTTAGTCAGAGTTCAGTTGAAAGAGATATGTTTATTGACTTTAACATCAGGTGTCTGTCATCACATTTTCAACACTTGGATTGACATAAAACTGTCAGTAAAAAAGATCAGACATGTTTGCTTTAAAAAGTAAAATAAATAGATGTAGGGGTCAAACAATGGCTGAGCGGTTAGAGAGAAGGTAAGTGGCTCAATCAAAGAAAATTACATGAATATGAAACTGATCAAATCCTCTCCTCGCACTCCTCAAAGCTTTCAGTATATCAGTTGTCATTTATGTGAACAACATCTAGGGCTGGGCAATAATTCAAAAGGATAATTTATTGTCTTTCAAGGGAATCATATCTTGATGAAATCATACATTGAGACATTGTGATACATAAGTCTGTCGTCTTAATTGATAATAACAAGCACACATTAACAAAAATTTGTCAGAAAATCAGATTATTTTGCACAAGTAGTTCTTAAATAAAGGAGCTAACACTATTCATTTGTCAAGTATTTAATTCACAGGAGAGTATTTTTAATTATTCAATTATTGAATAACCGGAAAACATGCTATCTTGTAATGTATGCCGTTATTGAGATATCAAATGAACTATAACGTGATTAAAGATTTTGGCCATAATGCCCTAACGTGGACGAAGTGTAGAAACTTCATTGTCCTCAGCTTTGGTCCAGAACTCTGCACTTATCTCTGGAGAAATAAAGGACAACAAAGGAAATAGCATCACATGCACATACATGTGTGCCTGTAACTACTACAACATCGACTTCTACGACAATTATTACAATGAAATACAACTACTACAAAAGCTACTACTTTACCAACTACTACAACAATTACTACAACTACTACAGAAGAGGTTCTCAAAGTTTTGAAGATTGAGCGCCAATTCAGGGAGCCAGCATATAATTGAGGGCCCCACAGGAAAATACTTTTTATGACATACTATTGTTTTATGGATTTTTTGTGGAATACTATTATAAAAATGTTTAGTTGTATGTATAGTACATAAAAATGTACTATACTATGACTTTTTTATGGCATACTATGATATCACGTTTTTGGCATACTATATAGCATGACATTTTTATGTCTTATTATGTTATGACAGTTTTATGACTATGACATTTTATATCACATACTATATTCTGATATTTTATTACATTTTTTATGACATATTATACGATTTAATTTTATTGTTATGTTAATGATTTTTTTCATTACATATATTGTGGAATTTTTAAGATGATTTTTATGAAATCTTTATGACATACTATACTATGATATTTTTTAGGTGTATTATACTATTACAAATGATTATGACATTGTATAAACTATAACATTTTATTTTTATGGTTATGACCTTTATGCAATTTTGAGACATTTTTATGACAAACTATACTGTGACGATTCTTTTTTGGCAAACTATTATTTAAAAAGAAATTACTTTCTATACTATGACATTTTTTTCATGACATACTATACTATGTCATTTCATTTTTATTTTATGTTATTACTTATTAATTACATTTTTAATGATATTTATTTATTATGATGTTCTTTAGGCATATTACATTAAAATGGTTAGTATTTTATAAAAATATTATTGTCATACTATACTAGGATATTTTAACGCATTCTTTTATGACATACGATTTATGACATATGACATTTCTATAAATATTTTTAGTATATGATATACTATACAATTACTTTTTAATTACATTTTCATGGCATACTATCCTATGACATTTTAATGGCTATAATGATTTTTCCTGAAAAAAAAAGAAAATAGCACAAACTACACGAATTACAAAAGTAGACCAGGCAGACCAAAAATAGGAAAAAATAGCTTAGATGTCAAAGGGTTTTAAAACCAACGTGAAGTGTCCATGTATGGAGTCAGTCTTGCCTGAGATATAAATAGATGTATGGAAGTTTAAATGGTGCTTGTATCTTATTACATTTTTTTTCTTATAATTCTTATTTTATAGTTGTACTCGTTACATAGAGAATGAAAGGAGAGTATGGAAATGAGTTGACAAAAGAACTTAAAATATTGGGACACTTGAATATAACAGAGCCATTGTAATATATTATTACTAACACTTGTGCTTTTTCGACTATGACCAGTCAAAATGTCTGCTGTGAAAAAGGACTATTCTTCTTCGCACTCCTTAAAGAGTAATTTGAAGATATGACATAAGAATGTTTTCACTCTAACATTGAACAAATTGAGTCTGAAAGGAATACAATTATAAACAATAATTTTAGGAGGTCATTTTTCTGGTTAGAACAATATAATATTTAATATATGACAGTGTATCTACAAACTCAAATACAAAAAATGTTGGTCATGTGTAAGATCCAACCAAATAATCCTGTTGTCCTTCTTTTCCTTTTCTATGTTTCTATTTGACTTACTGAGCTGTTGTCCTCTTTTCTCACTGAACAGGGGCGGCTCTCAGCTCGCCCCTCCCCTCCATCAATCTCTGTCATAAATCTGTCAAGCGGAGAGAAAGGGAACTGCTGAATACAGATTTGTCAGCAATTAATCTAACCTCTATTACTAGACTTGGATATTGTGTTCTCTATACTAGAGAACAATAAGCCACTTTAACATGGAGCACTGCGCTGCATCTGTGTGTGGTGTGCAATCTGGTGTGTGTGTTTGTGAGATGGATAGCACATGTGCATGTGTGTGTGTGTGTGTGTGCGTGCGTGCGTGCGTGCATGCGTGCGTACGTGCAGTAAGCTTCCTTTGGTGGTGTTTCAACTGTTTCATTAATTAAATATAAAACCGTGTGGGTAAAAATGCTCTTTGTTAACATTTTCCTGCACAGCATTATTCTTTATGCTTTATTGCCATTTTTAAAGACCTGTTACCGGTTATTTAACATTGAAAATACATAGCCTACAGTTTGATATATGTGAGGCTGGCTAATTGACATTCTGCCCTTGATGAGAATACAGGACACATGATGATGAGTTAATGTGTGCATACACATTTGCTGGTGTGTGTGCGTGTGTGTGTGTGTGTGTGTATGTGTGTGTGTGTGTGTGTGTGCGTGTGTGTCCTGAAGACATACATCTTTAAAATTAGCTCACACATGTATAGTTGAATTAAAAATATATAAATAAATAAAAAAGGGCTCTGTAATTTCTTAAAAACACCAAAGTACTGTATTTGAAACTCAAACAGAAGTAAATGGAACATTTATTGGGGACTATTTTCAACCGCGGATTAATGCACATTTGGTGCTCTAGGGAGTATATGTGGCAGATGGACATGTAACCATGTTCGCCACAATGAAGAAACCTGTCACCCTGTGCAACTGTGTGTCTCACTGGTGTGTTTTTAATAGTTTTTGAGCAACAGTGGTGCTATAAAATAACACAAGATATTATCCATTAAGTACAAGCCCAGTACTTTGCTGACAGTGCCCTTGCCTGTGGGAGACAATACACACATTTCCTGTTCTTTTTCAAAAGCTTTCCTGTTCCTGTTTTGCCCTCTCCCTCCACCCCCTCTCTTTATATGTTGCTCTCTCTGACTCATAATTCACCACTCACATTATTTTCTGTACATGCTTGGGGATATGGGAATGAAAGTTGTCAGCTATTTAACTCTGCATCTATAACAGTAGTTTGGTTTTTGAAGGTATGGACCTTTTTTCCTTTTTATACCCCATTCCCTCTGCCTATACACTAAAGTACACAAACACACACACTCGCACAATTATCATTACTGGGACAGTTCAGTGGAGCAGTGGGTCAGTGCTCAGCTGCTTGAGACGGAATTAGAGTGGCAAACAGCTGAGCTTCTCTGGGGTGCTATCATGTGACCTATCCCACCTACAGGGCCAAAGGGACTCACGTGTAGAGTTACCATTTCCAGTTTCCAGCATAGCCGTTATGTGTGTGTGTGTGTGTGTGTGTGTGTGTGTGTGTGTGTGTGTGTGTGTGTGTGTGTGTGTGTGTCTCCCTGTGTGTTATATCTGTTCCAGTAGTTGATTTGTAAGGGGAACGTCTCCTCTCTCTGCCAGTAAACTTGCTCTCCTACCTGCTGATAGCCACACTCTGCCCTTTGTCGCTATGCTTGTCTCAGGCTAAACATCCACACTACTACGTTTCCATTTTAAAACGCATATATTTTGCTACGTTTACACTGAGCGACCACACTTCTCCGAAAACGAAGGAGTTTTTGCTACTTGATTGGGTGTTAGCAGTCACAACCTGTCCTTCCCTGATTCGTCACACCCCTATCACATGACCCTTTTCCGGAAGAAAACAAAAAACAACAGCATTGATTATCGATCAACTACCAGTGGTTAATTTTAACTGGATAACTGATTACAGGCGTTGCTGACCTTGTTGTCTATACTAGTAGCTGTTGTACTGTTAAATTCTGCATTTTATAATTCTACTACTGTCGACATGCGGAGGAAGCAAGCTTGCTAATCACTCTGATGTGATTGGCAAGCGGCGTGATTAGGAAGCGACGTGTCCAGCGGTGTTATCAGCTCTATGGAGCGGACATTTGAAGACTTGTTTGCGGCTTTGAGGAGAGCGATGTACACAAAACGGACTTTCCTTTTCTTATTAATGATTATTTTGTTCTTCACAACTATTGTGAAGTCCACACAGAAACTGTAAACGAACAAAAGCACAAATGCTCTCCAGTACGACAGGGACTTTAGCCACTGATTTGTAAGCGATCATTTTAAAGTACATTTGATGTGTGTGTGAGAGAGAGATAGAGCAAGACCTGCAGCCCTGTTAAGTATTATGTCAAGTTACAGGGAAAAAAATACATCTTAAGCATCAAACACAACCTTTTATTATTAAAAAAGTACTATAATGCTGTGTCGTATTTTCTGTAACCAAGCAACCAATCTACTTCCTGTTCACACCGGCACCCGCATGCCCAGTGTACGTGAATAGTCATGTAATATTCATTCGAAATCATACTGAAACAATCTCCATCCAAAACGCCGATTTTTAACGAAAACGTATTATTGCGGATGTAGCCTCAGTGACCTGCTTAGGGCCACATGGCTAGAAGGGGAGGTGTTCCTGACATAACAAGAGACCACATCTGGGGGCTTCACCTCTGCAGTGAATTTGTATCAAACAGCACACCTTATCTATGATGAAAAGAAAAGCCCCCACAGCACATTTGGGATTGTTTAGATGTATTGTTTCCTGGCCTACAAAAAAACAGCGTGGCTTTTTTTCAGTGTCCGTCAGCAAAGCAGGTAAGGGAGAAAGAGCTGAGCGCTGCACTAGCCATTACTCCTCACCTGATGAAAGGTCTTGTAACAAACCTCAACCTCCACTGCTTTATTAGCAAAAACATAACTCATGGTCCTTTCAGATGATAGTCCATTTATGACTTAATTTGCATAAATCCGAAAAAGACTGCAATCCCCAACTACTGTAAGGTTGGTGTGAAGACGGGGGTAATGTTCATTAAAAGTGTTTTGTTAAAACTTGCTTTGTAATCATAGTCATGCAATTACGGTCCAATAAAATTAAAGGAAAGTTACAGTTTGAGCTGTGAAAGACCACCTTCTGAAACACAGCTCACACATGTCAAACATATGCCTGTGTGTGTGTGTGTGTGTGTGTGTGTGTGTGTGTGTGTGTGTGTGTGTGTGTGTGTGTGTGTGTGTGTGTGTGTGTGTGTGTGTGTGTGTGTGTGTGTGTGTGTGTGTGTGTGTGTGTGTGTGTTTAGGGCCCACAGCAGAAGCAGTGTGTCCTGCAGGGCCTTGAGTGTTTACAGCGGAGTAACATGAGGAGTGGCCCAGCTTGTCCCGCCTACTCCATAACTCTAAATGCAGAACCACAGCTGTGTTTCTATATGTATGAGGGACTGGGGAGCAAAATAGGGACTGAAGTGAAATATGTAAATGAGCCCCATAAAAGAAAATTATATAAAAGCAGCGTGAGTATATATTAGAATATTAGATATTGATAAATGTGAAGAAGGTGAAGAAATTTACCCACTTCTTAGTCAAAGGGTTGAAGCCAATGTGGAGGTCATTTACTGTTGCCCATGCATGTGTGCAGGCTAGTATGTGTGTGTGTACAAGGGGGGATGGGGTACCACAAGAATTAGGTAATATTGACATGGTTGTTTCAACTCCACCCTCCCAACACCACTAAGATCAATGTACCAGATCAATAGAAGTCATTGACAATAACTGAACTTCTCATGTGATCAGTGAAGGAGAAAATTCAGTATTTTTCAGTAGCGGGTGTCCCACATGCTCATTAATTACACTGAAGGTCTACAATACAGAAAAAAGCATACACACTTGCAAATAAGATCATACACAAAATGCACAAATGCAGTAATTCATCACCACCACGCACGCACGCACGCACGCACACACACGCACACACACCACACAACACACACACACACACACAGCAGGGGTAAACAGGCTCTGCTCTGACACTGCATGATTGGTCACTTTTTCCCTCTCTCTCCCTTCCTGCTGAAATAGTTTTAACAAAAGACAGGGAGAAGGAGGAGGGGGAGGGGTGGCGTGGTTGGGGGAGGGGATGTATGTGCTGCTCTGTTGTCACTGGGTGAGGGAGAGCAAGAGGGGGGAGGGAGAAGGGAGCTGGAGGGCGAGCGAGGGAGTGTAGGAGAGAAGGATAGGGTCCCAGAAGAGAGTACAAGCCTCACACACACACACACACACATACACACACACACGACTCACACATACACATTTATGTCGGCTCCCTTGTTGTACTTTGAGGAATAGTGGATTACTTTCCAAATATAACCACTCACCAAGCAAATCCAGGCATGATCAGGTCAGTAAAAATTTACTCACTAAAGATTTAGCTTTGATCTCCTTTCAGCAGTAATGACAATGTCTCTGCAGCTTCTTGCACATTCCTGTCATTCTAAATGCTCTCTATTCTCTCTTTATATGTGATATGCCCTATTTTATGTGCTGCTTACTCCACTGTACATGCATTAGTTTGTACTCTATATGTCAAGCCAGGTTGCATGTCGATGTACTCTCCAATACTACAATCATTCTTCAGTTTTTAACCCTTATGTATTCTATGTTAGACATGAAAGCTTCCTTGCTCTGCAGAGAGTACAAAGTTCCTTTTCCTGTTGTGGTTTGTAGTGTTTGTGTTGAAACATGGGTTGCTCCAAAGAATTAGAAAACTTGTCTGCGCTGGCCGTGCGGTTTTGTGGTCAGAGGGTAAAAGCCCTCTCTCTCTGTCAGAACATTTAGCTTCAAACTCTGTCTTGATCGGTCGCTCACACACGTGCGTACACATAAACAGACAGAAATACTGAGGAAAGCAAATGTGAGCACATAAGAAACTTAATATCTGTTGCTTTCTGCAAGTACTTCCAAAAAGTTATTTTTACAATATAGTCTTTTTAATTGGGATATTGCATTCAAGATGCGATAAATGCAAGCAAAAATTGGCTTTTTTGATTATTTGTACTTTTTACATTTATAATTCTCTCAAAATGTCCCTACGCTTGGGCGTTTAATGGCTGCTACTGAAATAAACATCCTCTTCTTATTCACTGTGTCTTGTGGCTCTGACACTTGCATGTGTGTGCTCTTCAGTTGGCAGCGTGTCGGAGCTGTGTTGAACTGTGAAATGAACCATGGAGGGGTCCAAGAGGCCAGTCACTAGCCAAGCCAACAGCCGCACAACCACTAGCAGCAGGGGAAGCAGTAGTCCGAGGAGGACCCGCAGCATGCAGCTGGGCCCTCATTAGTTCCAAGTGGACCTGGTCCTCTCCGCTTCACCTGGGGCCGGGGCTGCAGAATGCTCAGTCCTGTCACCCCATACAGTAAGTCTGCACTGATTTTTCCTTTTTACTTTTTCATGCTTGGACTAATATGTTGTATGGCCATGTCCAATGATGGATGTGTTTGGCGTGTTGTACGTGAACAATGGCAATAAGATTGGTTTGAGTCTGTTTTTCTGTACAATTTCTTCTTCTTCTTGGCTCCTTTTTTTTGTTCAGGACTCATCTCCTGTGTCTCAGTAGAGGGAAGCGAGGGGCTGGGGGGTCTCTGAGAAGTCATTTTGAAAAGGCAGATATGCTAATGGCTTTAACAGCTGAGTCTGCAGGCTTTGCATTGAGGAATTTCACAGAAAGTGTTCAGTCGCAGTTTTTTCAGCCCCACCATGTAAATATATTATAGTAACAATTTACCAAAGCACCACTGTCTGTCAAAGAGCAGCATGAACATAGTGAAGAAGTGCAGTGGAGCAGTTAATCGTATTCAGAGCTTTTCTTTAAGAATGACAGATAAATAAAATGTTGGTATTACTTATTTTAAAACAGTAATAGCACCATCCATCCTTGATATTCTGGGGACACCCTTACTGTATCTTTATCTAAAGTAGAAAATGTTTTCAATGTGTGCAACATTAGTGTGGAAAAGCAGATTAAATCACACAAATCTCTGTGACACATCCCAGTATAGGCCTCGCTTGTATATGTGCTTATCATGTGAGGTTGCTATCCAGGCTGATGAATATGCTTATATTGATTGACTGGGCTATTGATTAGGCCAAGCTTTAACAGGATTACAATGCTAACCTGATTGGAATAATGCAACAGGAATTTACTTATAGGTTTTATAATTCTAAGGAGCTACACATAGATGCACAGACAAACACTGGACAACAGAAAACTTCTCAGGAGAAAGAGGGAGTTTTCAGAGGTTTTAGTAACGTACATCTGTCACATTCCTCCCTCCAAAAGACTCACAGCATCACGTTAAATTTCTTCCCACAGAAACTTTAAATGCACACAATCCTATGAAGCATTTACTTTTACAACCACAACTACTCAAATGAAACCTCACAGCGTGCGCGCACACACACACACTCAAACTAGTAAACATAAAATCACAATCAGCTACACCTCATTACGGTCTCTGTCCATAATGATGATTAGCAGTTTTAGCCCTTTTTAGCCGCCTGTTACCAGGGTGAAACGATTCTGTGAATGAAAGTCAGATCGTTAGTAACCTGGTGTCAGCAGCTACTCATTAGTCCTGTATAGAGGGACAAATAAACATCACCCTCCATTCACACACACACACACACATTAGTCCTCCATAGTAATCATGACAGCTTGTTAAGAAAAGTGTAGCACACCTTAGATCCACATTAGGTGTTATAATAAAGACCTGTGCTGCTGCTTGTGGTAAAATGATAGAGAAAGAGCAAAGTGAAGGGCAGATGGAGGGGACGTGAGGAGGGACTGGTCAGCTGCAGCCTGATATATGAGTGGACACAATAAGCAAAGAGGGGCCAGGCCACCCTCTGCCACATGTGTGTGAGCTAAAGGAGTGGGGGAAGGGAAAACTGACCACACAGGCTCGGACACACGGTGCTGTCTTTCCTACAGCACAGAGAGAAAACTGGGGGCTCAAGAAAGGAAGACAATGGGGGGCAAAATCAGAGTACAAGAAAAAGCAACACAATTTAATGAGAGGAAAAGGAGCATCAAAAGTAAAATAGTTTCTCAGTAGTGCTTTGAGGTAAATATGTGTGATGTGGCTGTTTGATCGTCAAAAGACGCATTCTGACTTAAATTGTTATGTGATTTGTAGTTAGAAATTTCTTGTTGGATAGAGAAGTGTAAAACTTAAATATGATACAGTGGTTGATTGACTGACAGCCTGGTGGACCGTGCAGGCCTGGAGAAAAGGGGGAAGGGGAAGAGGAGGGAGAGGGAGGGTTTTCTCCTCAGCAGAATCTCCTCCACACTGGTTTCAGCGTTTAGACTATGGTCACTGATTACACAACACTCTAACCCTCATTTACTCTGTGAGCAAGGAGGAGACAGAACACTGTATCATGTGTATGTGTCTGTGTGTGTGTGTGATATGTGACTGGGTGAAGTCCATTGTCCATTTCCACAAGAATCTTGACGTATTCCACATTCATATCCCATTTCCCCTCTGATGTGTTCTGTATTGATCTTACAAGCAGTGGTGTGAATTAACTCCAACTCATACAAATTGCCCAATAATGTGCAAACAGCTGATAGGGTAATTTATCAGCACTGTAAGTAGGCATGTTCTCTCCCTCCCTTCCTTTTGCCTGAGAGTGGACAGTGTGTGTTGAGCGTGTGGAGAGGATATGTGCTTTGTAAATAGATCTCAGGTTAGATTCCTAGCATTCCAGCAGCCTGACTCAACCGATAGATGACCAGGAGCTCCTCTGGCTGTTGGCCAGCTGGAGCTAAACACTGCACAAAAAGCACAACATAGGAGTTTGCTTGAGCCTGTGTACATCTTGGTGTGTGTATTTCTGAGTGTCTGTCCATCTTCAGGAAATGTAAGTCTTTGTTTATTGTGAGTGGAGTAAAAAGCTCTAACAGAAGATCGTTCAGCTCCAGAAGGGTGATTTTATGTTTCTACTCCCCATCTAGCCAACCAGCCGGCCAGCAAGCCACCTCTGATGCCTCACAACCCCCAAATCCCCATTCCCGTCAGCCCCTTCCCCCACACGTACTTTCATCTAATTAACCCCTAATTACTCATACTGACCATGCAGTGGACCACGAGTCAAGCTAGCCTCCACTGATACACACAAAACATCCATGACTTGCATAATTGTGTTTCCTTGAAAAAGAAAACCATTTGATGAATTTGTTACACTTCCTATCAATGACAACAAGAAGAAAATTCTAAAAAGTAGTAATAGCTAGGGCACTGAAACTGGTGTTAGTAGAGGTTGTTGACAGCTCAACGGAGAGCTGGGAGAGTTACACTCAGTCCATCTCTTTATTGTGTGGATCAGGCTCCTTCTTACGAGCCCTCTACTGCCTGCTTTGGTGCACACATGCACATATACTGCACATTTTGCTGTTTGGTGAAACCTGAAGCCATGTAGCAACCATTTATAGGTCTTGATTAGGAGAGAGGAGGAAGAGTTTACGAAGACGCAGTAATTTTACCTCACTTCCTGCTCTGGGTAGATTAAAGGAGACTTACTTGCTTGTATCGGGACGATTAATTACACACACACTTTTGAGTGTAAGTTACATGACAACTAGACTGTCGCTTGCTGTGGTGTTTCTTTTGGTTCCCGGAGGATTTTGCTGCAGCTTACATATACGCCTCTAACCACATTCATATAAAACTACATGTAGTGTCTGCAGGATTGGTCTGCTTGGGATGTTAGTATTTCCCTCTAACCTCGTTATGCTTGATCCTCTCTTGCCTCAACACGTTCAGTGCTCTCACCGGCCATCTCCTCTTCTCAATAATGCTACTTTTCATCTTACAAAGTCATTTTGAAACGGAAGCATTCTCTTCATCTAAAATGTTACTGGTGTACGTGAATAATTTGAGAGTATGTAAACATAACTACGTCTGGATGTAGAAAACTGGTGGTCCTACTGTAACACGTGTTATCCAAGCTTCACTCATAACATAATGTGCAGTATCTGTATGCTTTGGGTATTGAACAGAAACTTGAGACTGAATTATAAATCTCCATCAAAGTGACAACTCACCAAAGCTAGACGTTTGGTGTCTAAGTCATGTGCATAGGTACAAATGATTAGGCATTCTCATTCATTTAAATGAGAGAAAGCTCCCACCGCATGCTCCCTAGATACTATCATAACAAAATGTTTCAATAGGTTGGAAACATATTGTATGATTATATTGTATTGTATTGTGTTGCAGGAGTGGGGGTAAGTAATGTCTATGTACATCATATGTTGATCTTTATTACAGTGGCATTAAATTCATGGTGCAAGTTTACTTAACATTAGAAGTGGCACCATTTTACCAGCTCTGTAGAGCAATGAACAGTTGGAGCCTTCCCCTTCATTTTATCCAGTAACCAAACTGCCGCAGGATAAAGAGGAAACATTGTTGTTGGTCAACAGTATGATAATCACAATGATTAAGGAAAGCTGTCATAGTACCAAGCCGGCTTAGTACTCATCTTTGTGTCTTGGTAAGCCAAGCATGGCCAAGAATGAAGGGGTGTTTCCAAGCCCCGAGCCAACATGAGGTGTTAGATTAGGGTTAGGGGCTCCCACACTCATCCCTCCTAATACCTAAACCCTTCTCCCCAATATTCGTACTTTGACGCGGATGTCTGATGCTTCAGCACTCGTTAACAGTAAGAGGTTTTAATCTGTCACAGAAATTCACATTTCCCGGTAAACGTGGCAGTGTTTAAGAAGCAGTCTAGGTCTCAGAACTAAGACTATCTTCGTGTGTATAAAGAGTGAGTATCTGCAAAAGGGAATATAATGGGAACATAACGAGCTGAATGCATACTATTGGTCACCTGATACAGAGAGCAGTTGCAGTACAATACATATTATTAAGTAGAGCTACTGTATGTACTTGTATCTAGAGTTGCCTATATGTAAGAAAAAAAATGTTCTTTGAAGAAGCCACTCCTGCTTTAAATAGTATTATATTGTAGCCATATTTATTTGTAACTGCCTGTAGATAATGTCAATAAATATTAAAACCATTGAACAATCAAGTAAAACAATCATTTTGTTGCATCGCCTTGGAATAAAGCCTTCATCGAAGTAACAGGCATACAGCCAACATCGGAGTAAGCTCACGAGTGGTGATGCTTCTTTAATTCTTGTCTAGAATTGTCACAGAGCACTGACACTCCCATAAGCCTTGTGTCTCTAATCCTTCATTAGTCTGGTTTCATCGATTTGGTTCTTAACCCGTCCAGACCCTCCAGTTCACTATTCCGTCGTCTGATCTCAGAATGATCCTCAGTTTCCACATTCCTTGGCTGCATTTTGATGAGGATTCCAGGCACATTAGATTACTGCACTCTAATATGTCTCAGATAGATTATAAACCATCGGGTGAAGACGGGGTGAGAGGAGTAGATTGAAGGCAAAGCGGCAAATGTTTGGCTCATGCCTGCAATCAGCATGACCAGTGAGTATCAATCTGATGACCCTGTATGTGTGTCTCTCCGCATGAATGATACCAGGATTCGAACAAGTGTGTAAATACTGCAACAAGGTCACATGACGGCCTTCACAGCGTAGATTAATGTGCTGTAAGTCTTTTAAATGATTGTATTTTTTAACTCGTTTCTAATAAAATTATTATAATGTATTTAGCATTTAGCTGAAATCTGCAAATGGCTGCAAACTGATTCTTAGTGAGCGAACTATCTTTTCAAATTACAGGTAGTCATTTAATACAATAATACGTTCACATCTTTCTCACTGAACACAAATGTTTTCAGCGTCTCATCTTTCATTCCATGCAAGGGAATGCACTGTTGTTGAAGAAAATATAAATTTGCAATGTTTACTCGTAGAAAATATTTTTTAGATGAACAAACTGAATTTACTTCTTGGACTTCAACAAAGAAGAGCTAATGAATGTAATTTTTTTGTTATTTCCGAAGATTAAATTCTGGTGTTTGGTATATGTTCATTGACATTCGAATCAATTTGATCCATTTAGACCGAAATCACAATTTTGCCTCAAAGAGCTTTACAATCTGTTCAACATACAACACCCTCTATCCTTACAGACCCTCAATTTATGGAAGAAGGAAAATCTCCACAAAAAAACTTAAAGGTGCAGGATACTGGATTGGGAGCATTTTGATCTCAACATGTCGACAACGAGCCGGTGGCTCACAGCTAACAGTGCGAATAGAGCTAACAGTGCAAACTGGCAAAAGTGCGGCCGAAGCCAATAGTGTTTACCTGAGGGTGGTTGCTATGATTCCCAC
The DNA here is from genome assembly GCA_016806645.1 of Ophiodon elongatus. Taxonomy (NCBI): domain Eukaryota; kingdom Metazoa; phylum Chordata; class Actinopteri; order Perciformes; family Hexagrammidae; genus Ophiodon; species Ophiodon elongatus. Next base: position 1,805,093 of record JACSYO010000471.1, read on the forward strand.
GACAACGCTGTCAGTCAGGTCAGCATTATCAGCTGTAACCGCCGAATGAGAGCATTGCAGAGCAGCTCGCTGACATGCGAGAACATGCTCTAAAAGCACTCGATATGCTCGACTATGTCTAACAAAGAAAGGAAAAACTCAGGTTACAACACGTGACTTAATTATCTGCTCAGGTAGACATTACTCCACGACATCTTTACATTGCAAGGAGTTGTTTGCTGCTACATTAATGTTACTACAAGGAACTTTCATTTTATGTTAATTGTGGCGGCCCCTGTGGTAGAAAGTGGTAGTGTTTCTGAGCACCAGAGTCCCTTTAGAAAACCTCTCCTTTTACTGCAGCAGGGTCTGACAGTCTGCATTAGTGGGTCTGGTTCTCCCGTGCCTCCCTTCCCTCCAGCGGGCCAAGCATTACGGCCTGGGCCTCCAGCAGCTTGGTGTCGATGTTGGCTCCCACCAGGGACTGGTGGAGCAGCAAGGTGAAGTTCTGACCGGAGGAGGAGACACTGCTGCCAGGCGTTGAGCTCTCCCCCTCCCGCCTGAGCTTCCAATTGCAGGTCGAAGAAGGCAGAAAAGCTGCATCTGGGTCTGTTCGCTGTGGGCTTGGGTCCCCGCTGGAGTCTGAGCTGAAGGAGTTTCTGGTGAACCTGCATGATTTCATCTTATTTCGCGGTGAAGCCGACGCAGTGGCACCAATGACAAGCATTAAGAATTATAATTATTATATAGAAAAGGCCAATCTTATGTAGGTCACACAGATGCATCGATATTAAATTGAAACCAGTTAAATGTTCTTCACAGTAACTTTGATGTTAAAATGTTAAATACAGTTCATTTAACTACCAGGAAGTGATGTTGGTGTCCATACAGAGGAAAAAGCCTTAATAATTACAGTAAACGTGAAGGGATAAACACTCCCTCTGAAGATGTTGTGAAGGCCTCTTTAGTTTATTCCTTCAAGTTTTTCAGAAGAACTTTTTGTGGCTCTGATATTGACGTGAATGACTGAACTCTTTGGCTCTGTCTGTAATGACAAATCTTCAGAACAGTTGCTTCACAGTAAGCAGTTAGGAGTTAAAGGGCTTAGGGGCTCCCTAACTCTGTGCCCAGTAGACCCACTTAGTAATGCAACCATGATCTCTAGATTGCTGAAGAATTACAGGCAGATTATTAACAATAAAAATAATTGTTAGTTGCAACGCTAGTCTTAAATCAAAGCGTAACTCACAATGTTTCCTATGACTGCGAGACAATCATCTATGGTATATGCTGTTATCTGTCAAACGGAAGAGGAAAACATTCGTCAAAAGGGGAAGATTATTTTCAAAAATAAATGATGAATTAATATACCTCATTTAATCAATAGTCATGTCGTAATTATAGTTCTGTACAACTTAAAAATGACAGTGTAAAAAACTACAGAGTCTGATCCGTAGAAGGCAAAAGAGGTGAAATCAGAACAGCTAGGAAAGATACATTTATCTCCAAACATCGTAAGAGAATATATCACAATATTGGTGCCAATTTACAGAAACATATTTTAAAAAAAGCATACTGACATAAACATTATTTGTCCATCCCTGTTGGTGAATCTGAGGCAGTAAGGTTTTCCTCTGTGTGTTGCTGTTACAGGGAAACCCCTCTGGCTCAGGCCTGGGGTTGGGACCGTTTAATAATACTCTGCAATGCCTGGAATGTCAGCCTAATGCCAGTTCAAAAAGAAAAGGCCTGCAAAAGCCAATCAAAGCCCACAACCACTAAACCAGTGGATTACTTTGTTTGTGTAAATGTTCATGTATAATCACACATGGCACATGGAAAAATCTGACTGCTCAATTAATCAGTGCAGTTGTAATATTGTTCATAGATTTAGTGGTCCAGTCTCTGTATGTAGTAAAATGAAAAACTAATGACCCCCCCCATCCCCCCCACACACCCCACACACACACACACACACACACACACACACACACACACACACCTCCTATTCTCCCTGTCCAGCAGACCCCTGAGGTTTGGGCTGAATTAGATCACACGCTCGGTGGGGGTGGCTTTGTGGACTAAGAGAGTCACAGAGAGACAACAATGGCCCTAATGTGAGTGAGGCAAAGGTAGAGGGCAGCTCACTGGCTGATAGAGGCTTATCGTCGTGGAGACCAGGCTGGGTGCTATGTTGCCGGCTTCACATAAAGATTAGAGCAGTTATCCCCTGCCTGGATGAGACTGTGTAGAAGAGCACAGGCTAAGCATTGACATGATTCTGGAAAAGGGTCAGCTAGCCTTTGTGACGAGGGCAGATATTCATGATGCCCAACTCCTAACTTGCCTGTGAGTTTTGGAAGACAGAAGAGGCAAAATACCTCAAATATCTGGTCCAGACAAAATTTTGCATATCCTGTATGTATTCGTAATTTAAAACACTTGATACATCATTTCACGATTGTGTGGACTAATTCAGCTTTGGTCTTGTTTCTGTCAGGTCTGTTGAAGATGCACTGGTCCCCGGAGCACACGGCCCCCTTAACTCAGTGGCCTGAGCAACACCTAGATGTCACCTCTACCACTTCACCGCCATCTGCCCACAAACACGACCCCTACGCTACAGCTGGTCGCCGAAGCTTTGCCCCTGCAGGTTACCCATGGGCCAGTGATGACATATCAGCCCTAACTGCTTCCTCTCTGCTCAAACGCTACGCTGAGAAGTACTCAGGGTTGGAGCTGTCGTATGACCGCCCTCCTCCAGGGGCCTACTCAGAGCCTGGAACTTTCCTGAAAACTGAATCGGAGCCATGGGCTCTGGGTCAGGGCATGGAGTGCTACCCTGGACTGGAGGCATTAACCGGCACCAAGGTGGGCTCTGCATCTGTGGGCATCCCAGCCACAGGAAGTGTGACAGTAGTGAGCAGTAACTTGGCGTCTGAGCCAGGCTACAGTGGTGCTGGCTCTTGCAATGCCCCGTCATCTCAGGAATACCCTCCTGCCTACAACAGCACCTACCTGTCTTCAGGATACTGCCCTCAACCCACTGCAGCACTTCCCCCTGGCCCGCTACACTCATTGCAGGCTACACCCACTCTAGTGCCCAGTTACAGCGCCAGCACTCCTATCTACAACTACCCTCCAGGGTGCTACCCCCAAACCAGCCTGTCTTCTGGATACAGCCACCCCAGTGCCTCCTACCTGCCCCCTGGGATTAGTGCCCCAACTCCTCTGGCCCCTAGGCCCACCATGGTGGGGGCCAGTTACAGCTACCCATCTCACAGCCTTGGAGGGAGCTCTGAGGGAGGCGTACCACTGAAACGCAAGGCCTTTGAGATGGCAGAGGATGGACAGGAGGCAGCAGAGGTGGAAGGATCCCGCTACAGAAAGTATGGCAACGGCCATGGAAACAGTCATAGCAAAGGTCACGGCAATGGTCACGGCAATGGCTACGATATGAGCAGCTCGACCTCAGACCCACAGGCCTACAAATCTGGAAAGCCCATGATGTCACCCCCTTATGGCGGGGCGGGGGACTACAGCCCACCATCAGGCCTCGCAGGAGAGAGTGTGTCAGGGGAGCACACCTTCCCTCAGCAACAGAGAATGTCTATGAAGATACCTGCATCGCACACACGATCTGAAGACCCCACTACAGGGCGCTGACAGCACTGGTCAGCATTTGAGAGGATTCGCTCACCCTTAGAAAACCAACCGGGGTTCTTGATCCAGATCAACTTGGGTGAACAAAATTGGATTGTCAATGAAAGGTTTAATTTCACTTTTGAACAACAAGAGGGCACAAGACAGGTATTTCTTGTGCATCTTTAACATTTTCATTATTCACGTTTTTCCAAAGATTCACAGGGGCATTTTGCCCTCTACGGTTGAGGTAAGTCTTAGGGGTGAGGTTAAGGCATTCTCTACATAGATAGCGGTAAGACAGTCTGAACGTATGAGTGTCTGTTTCTCTCAGGATCCTATTTATTTCCTTTGGCTACTGCGGCAGCAACACTGCATCTGCAACGTTGCTGTTGTAAAAGTTGGTGTAATTATTTGTGGCCATTATGTATGAAAAAGGCCTTTGACTGCAATACGTTCTACAACACCACAAAAATCATTACCGACCAAAAAGTAAGGAAAGCAATAACTGAAATGGTGAGATCGCCATACTTCTTCAGCACAATCACTGCTACTTTACACAGCTGACTCCAAGGCTTGGTGTGTCACCTGGCCTCGAGAAATGAATGTTTCCCTGCTCATCCCTCGTTTTCCCCCTACCTCTACTCATCCTTGACCTTTTTCAGTTTCCTTAACCCCTTCTTTTCATGTTCCTTATCTTATTCTATCCCAGTGTCCTACTTCTTGTTCTCAACCCTTTTCCTTGCTGAACAACTTTTGGTTTTGTCCAGTTTTACATAACAAGCTGCTTATCAAATGATTACATAGTATACATGAAGCCGCCCTTTAAAATTTTTGGGATTTTATGTTCATTTAAAAATGTATTTAGCATTCATACCATGACAGGATAAGAGTATATTCCAAACGTCTTCAAAGCGTGTTGTTTACGTGTAGATGTTTGTTGATTCTAAAACTAACAGGAAAGTATCTGAGAATATAACGGTGCAGCTCACACAAGTTTCAAACTATTACAAGAAATAATGACTAGCCAAATCAACAGAACAACCCAAAAAAATATATGCTTAAGTCTGCATTCTGCTAAAATTCACTCAGAGTAAACTGTGTAAAGGTCCATAAGCCTGTTTGTTACCTCTGTTTGGATGCACAGCCCAGACTGTAGGGATCGCAATTTTAAAATTACATTCTTTATGAATATCTATCTGCTTGTCTGCTATGGGATTTACTTTTTTTAAAATATGCATTCTCTTTACTTTTGCCTCTGAAAAGGATGATTTATAGTCGTGTTATTGAATACTCAGGAAGAATATTGTTACCTCAGAATGATGAAATAAGAATGTATGTTATTACCTTAGGGTGTTTGTAGGGAGCTTTATGGAGCAAGATGTAAACGGAGCCATGGCTTTTATTAAGAGCAAAACATACTCTGAACACTTCAGGGAAACAATGAACTTACAAGGCCTTGATACTAACAGTAGAAAACACACACACGCGCGCGCACACACACACACACACACACACACACACACACACACACACACACGCACGCACGCACGCACGCACACACACACACACACACACACACTCTGCTTCTTAGCTCTGGGAAAATAAAACTTGAGGTTTTTGTACCAAGGCCTGAAATGTTGAATGTAATTCAGATATTTTTTTTAAAAGGACAATACATGCCATAATGTACATCAATGATGTTTTTAGATATATGAAACATATTTTCTTCATGTATAGATGTAATTCTCTTATAGGTTTTGGTGGAAAAATGAATGACATGTTAAGTGTTAGTGTAGTTAGCAGTGGGGAAACAGTGTTTGTGGACAAACTGTCGAAATAAAGCACTCCTGATAAACAACTTTTGACATATTAAGACATACACATATTACAGTATATGCTCAATGGTAAGTATGTTTGTCAAATGTCTTAATAAATTGTCCAATCTTCATTTTTCAATATCAGCATTTTAAAACCGCTTGACACAGCGTCGCCAATCAATCAGTTTGATTAGAGCTCAAACATGAATTGACACCATGAAGAAGGGAGAAGTTAAAAATGTATGTGCACTGTTAGAAAATACGTACAGTTACAACAGTACATCTTTTTTTCCATAGTTGTAGCTTTGTTGCTACACTATGCCATCCCTACATAAATTGTGCCATACAAATATTTCTTTTGCTAAATTAAACAAAAACAAACTCTTAACTAAAAGCACGCCCAGAGAGTGGATCCCCTTTTAATGAAAGGATTTAGGGTGAAATTCAGCTTAAGCTTTAATCTGAAAAAAGTATTTTAATTTGGAAATATAAGCACATTCGTAAAATTTAACTTACTGAAGAAAAAAAACGAATCACACGAAGACTTAGCTTCAAATTATGCTGGAGAAAAAATACATATTAATAAAAAGGTGTTACACAAATAATAATGTACTCTTACCCCCAGATTTTAAAAGTATTTAAGCGCTTAGCTACAACAATTAGATGCTCTTCAATGTCACACAAAGAATGTGAGCTACATTAACTTAAACACTGCAACAAAAGTATTTGCTGTTTCTTGGTGTAACTCTGATTCATTGAAGTAAGTGGAGTAGAATTTGTCCGACTGATGTAAAATGGCATTTCAGTGTTATCTTTGTAATCCACTTGTACTTTTGTTGTATCTTGTACATTCTCTGTAACCATTTCTACCTCATTTTGAAGATTTTGTACATGGAAATATTTATTTCATGTAATTTCACGTGCCAGTTTAAGGAGCAATGTTTCAAATTTTTTGACCTGTTATAGTCTACCTCACTAAAGACTGTTGTGTCATGGAAATGAAGATAACACAACAACAAAAAAACTTGACTTTTTGTGTTTTTGTCTGTGAATGTTTGAGGTTTGAGTTTCGTTATCGTTCACTAAAATATACTGTGGCAAGAGCATGACATTTGTTCCGAAAGGTTTTCTCTTTACAAATATACTGACCATGTCAAACTTCATATTGCAGCATGGTAGTAACATACCCATACCCACATTTTCTGTCAAGAGAGGTATTATTATTGTTCTTAGGTGGACACTGTTCCACTAGTTGTATTTCCAACCAGTGATAATCCTGAGGTACTATCTTTGATGGCTAATTTCAATTATTGGTCATGCGTTATTTTACTGGTCCATATATTTATGAAATTGTCCTAATACTCAAAAAGAGCCATGTAATTTGGCACTTCTTGGCAGTTCTTTCAAAAAAAATATTCTGAAAAGCAACAACTAGTTTTAAACTCATCTCGTTAAACTAATTTAACTACCATTGTCAGAACATTGTCCCCTTTTCCATATAATCTGTACCGTTTTACATTTTAAATTATAAAGAAATAATGGACCAACACAATCTAGTGTCAACCAAATCTGTATTGCTCTTGCAAGGAATTGTGTTGAATTAATATTTTTAGCCTGAGTTGTAAGACTGTTGAGGAATAAGACCATCCGTGTTATGTTAAGACCCCATTAGAAGCTCAAGAGAGCATAGAATAAAAGGACAGGAAGAGCTGAGAAGATGCTGACCCTCTTCCCCTGGACACCACCCCCTATCCACAGCTTTATTGTCTGGAGGGCGGAGGGCATGCGCTTGTGTGTGACAGATGTCCGAAACTTTTGTCCTTTCATCCACAGTGAATCTAGCCCTGCTGCAAAGTCCAAGTATTTGACAAAACTGTTTTGCATAAAACTTATCTTTAAGTATAATGATGATTAGCAAAAACCGCCTGAAGTCCATGCATCTTAAACAAACCTTAAACCACCTTCCTGGAACTGGCTGTAGGCATTTAACTAGCCATCCTTATTCAAATCTTTTGCTCAGCCTCTATTCCCATCTACTAACCACAGCAGCCGCCCAGAGGCAGACTCACTTCTCATTCTGAGCAACCAGCTCACAAAATCAGCAAAAAGTAACTGTGTTAAATGGCAATACTTATCTTTAAATGTAATTCATTCAACCTGTGAAATCAATTATGGTCCCTCTACCAAAATGCACTGTCTCTGCCTGTTTAACAATTACATTAATTTCATCTCCAACTCACACAAACAACAGCAGCAGCAGCAGCAGCAGCCACACAAGTGCCAGAAAACAAGAATAACAGTGACACCTACAGGATCTTATTAAGAAGTGCCCTATTGTTTTTAATAACTGTTAAAATAATCAAGAGCTTTGATAGACAACTAACAGAAACAGTGTTGCAAAGCCATTCACAAAATATAGTGAAGATAAATATAAATATGATCACACAAGCCTTTAATTAAGGACCTTTTGATGGAGTATAAAGGCATTTTACAAACGATCGGCACAGACGTTGGTTGAACACATTATAACTGAATGAATAAAACAGGACTTACTGCTTTCAGGCTTCTAGGCTCTGTTTGTGTCTGTATTTTATTTTTCCATTTTAAGATGCTGTCTTTTGTGCCTCTACTCTGTCACTTCATTCTGGGTTTAGGTCCACTTTTAAAAAAGTGATGTCTTTCCAAATAGGGCTCTTGCTTTCCAAAGGCCAGCACAATTTGCACTGTATGCGTTTGTACAAAGAAAGTATACGGATAGAAAAGCATGACGCAATTGAGTCAAATAAGGACACACTTACGGTGAGGTCCAAACTTTGGGGGGGGAGAGGCAGTGGTGGAAGAAACATTCAGATACTTTTATCTATTATCAGCTAAATGTATTTGATGCATCAAAAGCAAAAAATGCAGGGAGACAGACACACACACACACACACACACACACACACACACACACACACACACACACACACACACACACAAGGTGCAGAGTAAACTTATCTGTCTATCTGCAAACGGCAAGTGAATGTTCAAATATGACCATCCACCTCACAGATACCATTGTTTTTTTTGGCTGGTGAGTGAATCTAGCAACAACTTTAATATTCTCTCAGCATTTGGCTGGTGGCTGGTGCTAATCTCCAACCCTGTTAAAGTTGAATATTGTTGGGTAGTTTAATAACCATGTATCATATTTTAGAAGCTGATGTTAAATCTAAATCTGTAAAGTTACTTCTGGCAAATACAGATGCTAATGGGTGGAATTGAATGCACCTTATGGAAATGCTTGAGTACACGATACCACAAAACACTTAAGTACAAGTAAAGTAGGCTACAAGCACTTGAGCACTTTGTGTTCCACTTTTGTTGAAAGCAATCAATATCAAGAAAAGGATGACCTCATCCTTCTTTACATTTGTTGGCCATGCTATTTAAAAACATCTTTACAGCAGCACATTTCGCAATTGGTTTTAGTGGCAGACATAAACTCACATACTGTCACATGTGAATTAGTTAAAATGTTCCTCTAGACTAGACCACGGGTACATTCAAACAATGCCTCTCTGTACGAGTCCCCATTACTCCCAGTAAATCATAATAACGTTACTAAGCAGCTCGCCAGTCTACATCTGGCAACTGTTAGAAGAGTTAGTGTGGAGAGGAGAGCTGAGCTGGAGCTACCACCACAGGATCTGTGGCATTAACAACATTTACGTCAAGATTTAGCTTTGTAAACTTAACTTGTAATATTTTGACAATATAATGTCGTTACCAGTTGGCGCGGTCATTTCAAACCACACCAGGCCAGTGATGGTGACTGGCCAGGAGCCACCATTGAGGACCAGAAGCCAGCGGCGGCCCGCGAATGTTGCTCAGAAACCGACCTGTGAGAGCAAAGTAATGAAATTCTAATTATGCTCATTTACAGGTAGCCTATTTGAATTATTAAATTAATTAGATCTAACATGTACTTTTACTGAAAGCACAACAGTAGAAATTCAAATGCTGAAAAGAGTGGACCACTTTGAGGGGTCCAAATATCTTTTACAGTTCTAACCAGTAAAGAAGGTTTACTGTATGTAGGATGTATTGTATAAAGCTAGGCTACAAAAACCTGCTTTAAACCTCTGTCATAATAATTAAAACAATTCAACAATTAAGTACAGTTTAAGTAAATGGTTTAGGCTTTAAAAACAATAATGAAAATAAAACAGTTGGATTTTGATTTTTTTTGTCAAGCCACTGGCTTGCTGGAATATCTCCGACCACAGGGTTAACAGACAGTCTAATTCACCATCCCACCATCACCATACCAGTAAGGAACTCACTGCTTTGTGTCGACAAATATAAACTAACCCATAAACCTGTGGACGTGACAAAGTTGTCTTGAGTTATTTCCTTCAAGTCCCACTAGAGGGTGCTAGATAGCTGTAAGAAGTAATTTGAGGCACTTCACAGTCTGCTAGAGGGGTTACAGCAATAAAAACAGTAAATAAAGGCTGTGATCTCTGCAGAGATTTTCAGCGACAGGGATGAATAACACAAATCCCAACCCTACAGGGGCAGGGAGGGCGATGCTCTATGATGGATGGAGCAGTGGCAGCATAGAGGGATAAACCAGGGATAAATCAATCACAGCTTTTGATTCCAATTTGTCTAAATGGAATTAATTTAAATTCCTTTCAAAGCTCGGTAATAGAAACTATGTGAGAACTGTTGAACCTGAGACAATGTCAGGCCCATTCCCTCATTCACCTCCTCTTTACACAGTGAGTGAAACTGGGTCTACGTGTGTATTTATATATTTCATCTGTGCACCTCTGTTGTTCTTCTCATCTTCTGCATAGCGGAGCAGACCTGACACAGAAATAGAAAAACTATAAGTGAACAATCACAACCTCACCCAGATGCTTGATCACAACAATACTGCAGTTACATGTTATTGATTCCTTAAAGACAATCTCCCTCTCTTTGTATCCCTTACACACACTTCCTTCCCTCTGTCTCGCTCCCTCCCTCCCTCATTGCCTCCCTCCATCCCTCCTTGCCTCTCTCCCTCCTTGCCTCCCTCCCTCCCTCACACAAACTTGCTCAGACAGCCCGGCAGATTACACCAACGTCCTACTTAATCCATGTCCCACTACTGCAACCAAGTCCTGCTGTTCAGATGAATGCAAGGAGGACAAAAACAAAGCATGTGTATACTGCAGAATATATGTAACATTTTGATGGTGTCTTTTGAGGAGAGCCACACATTTAGAAATATAGAGTATAAAGAAATCAACAATTCCTAAACATAAATAAAATAAAATAAATGTTTTATAATCATCTCAAATTATTTTTAGAGCATTAGTAATGAACAGTTGCATTTATCAATATTTTAGACTCCTATAATTAAACGTAAGATACAGTGTAAGATACGGATATCAAACTGCACAAAATAATGTGATGCTCCCCAAACGCATGCAGCACTGCAGGTAGGAGGTGAAGGATAAATCCATAGCAACACACCAGCTTTCTATTGTGTGCCTGCGTTCATTGTTCTCATTTACTTTTCATCTTCCTGCTGTAGCTCGCTTTCCCTCTGCTTGCTTGCTGTGTTTAAGGAGGGTGCTATACAGTGCACTGTACAGTCTGAGCCTATTGGGAACATGCTGCTGACTCAGCCCAGGCCACTGCATTCATCTATCTGCACTGCAGTGCTGTCTCTGCTTACTCCCCCCCTCCCTTCCCTGCTCCTCCCTTCATTCAGTGCGCCACCTTACACACATGCGCACATGCGTGCGCACGCACACACACACACACACACAGACACACACAAATACACACACACACACACACACACAGACACTCACAGACACACAGAGAAGGGGGGAAGAGAGGAAAGAAACACGTGCACAACACATACACATTCTCTCTCTCCCTCTCCCTCTCTTTCTCTCTCTCTCACACACACACACACACACACATACTTGCTTTAATCGTCATTTGAGTGCTGTTGCACCATGACACACCCAACTGAATCAACTCAACAACAGAGACAATGTGATTGAGGCATTTCTGAAGTATATTGTGTTATTGTTTCCAAACCTTTTGCTGCTCTGTCCCTTCCTGTCCTGTGTAGCTCTCAAACACTTTCTCTGCCATGTTTGCAATCTAAACAAGCAATTTTAGTGATTATTGGCAAAAAACACAAACAAAATAATTTTTTAGAGGAGCAATGTGTACCATATCGCTTCAAAATCTTAAACATTTAAATTCCCAGCTATCACAGTAAATGAGGTGGTTAAACAGCAACAAAAACATCCATTGCCAGACATGGTGGAACATATTCTGCACGATTAAGTGACAGTCATATTTATTAACCAAAAACGACACCAGCCAGAGGTGTAACTGGAAGGCTGCTTTATTGTTTGGAAATAGATTCGTGCTCAAATGAAGATATTCTTTCACTGATTCTCATTTAATCGTCCCATGTGGTTGTGCAACACACGTCCTCTCTCTGACTGTATTAGTGGCAAGAGATAATGACAGTCAAAAGATTTTTTTTTTTCAGTTAGCCTATTTTCAGGAAAGAAAAGAAATTTATCTCAGTCATGCTACAAAAGAATGGCCTCATATACCAATTGGTAAACCAACATTTGGAAAATGAACAGAATGAAAAACAGAAGGCAAGCTGTTCCCTTTACTAGCCCAAGAGCTGGTAAACAGAACACACAGAGAGAGCACTTGTACAACATGACTCTACAAGATGTTAGTCCAGACAGTCTAATCTAGGTGGTGAGTTTTCAGTTTACAAGTTAATTTTGAACTCAATACATTGCTTCTATCGTGCTCCGTTTTGATTCACTCCCATGGGTTTTGAGATCCTCGTTGCTGATTTTATTGACAGACTAAATAGGAAGCTAAAAAGGCACGTGCCGTTAAGAGATATTGCACCATAAACAAACACACAGACAGTTAAGACAACTAACCCTTAAATCATTAGATATATCATATTGAAAGTGACAGCAAAATTAAAGATCAACTCCAAACTGCAGCAGTGTGTTAAGGGGAAACATGGAAGAGGGTTAGAGCAGAAACGAGCAAAAAATTGTCACACGAAATGAGCTGTGGCTCATACTGGGGCACACTGGTTAACCAGTGGTTGCCTGTTAAAGGCTATGAGTGTGTGTGTGCGTGTGCGTGTGCGTGTGCGTGTGCGTGTGCGTGTGCGTGCGTGCGTGTGTGTGTGTGTGTGTAAAAGTGTGTGTGAGTCTGTCCGTGTCTGTATTATCTTTGTATGTACAATATAGGAAACCAGGGGCAAGACATCTTCACACATGTACAAAAGGGTATGCTGGTAGTGCAATCCTCTCACCAAGGCAGGCTCCACAATTCTCAGCAAGCAGTCAGTACAACACCATGCATTGTACGCTGGTACCCAGTATGCAGAAGTCCTGGGCAGGCCAGAGTTTTGGTTATTCTCTGAACATACCACACAAAGAAAGAAGCATGATCAGTTACACTCTGTGGTTCTGGTATCACCTCAATGCAAGGAGTGGACAGGAGAGTATATATACTATATATATATATATATATATATATATGATTGAATATATATATATATAATATGTATGTAATATAGCTCTGTATGTATTGATTTATACAGTTTTAAATACAATTCTGCTTTTTAATATAGATTCTTTTAGCTTACTCCCCTCTTTTTTGTGAAAAGTGAATAAAAAAAATCTACTCCATCTAACAAATGTGTCACAGCCTAACAAGTGTGACAAGGGGTGTCAGCTGGAAGCCATTCTATTCACGGTTATTAATATTTAGTGTTAGATTAATAGCTGTAGTTTTTTAAGTAATCCTGTATTTACAAAAAACTACACATGCCGTTAAAATAAAATAATATATTACATTATTTATAGTTTCTTAGAAAGTCCATTCTTCGCTTTTGCAGTTTGTGCCGTATAGAACATAGCCTAAACTGTCATTTTATTTTTTTCCCCGAATGTATGTATGTATGTGTGACTATTTTTTATGTTTCTTTCTGTAATACGCATCTGTATATCCATGGTGATCTAGGAGAAAATGGACGGCAGTTGCTTTTATGCTTATCATTCAGAGTTTTATTTGGTTCAAGGTAACACCCACACTGATTTTGGAGATCTCATGCAGCAACTGGACCATAGAACTTGAGAACGGATGAGGGAGTTATTCATAAACAGGAAGTGACATCACTGCACAAAAGGAAGTGCAAAAACTGTGGTGTGGTGCTTAGGCTCACAGTACCATTAGAATGCATCCAGTGCTCTGTTGGTTATTTGGTATTTGTTATGCATTAGAGCAATATGACGAAAAAATGGCAAATGAGAGGCTCAGAGCACTTGTTGTTGTCCAATACTGAAATCTAGGGCCGATCCTCTGAGCATGCCACTTCTGCTTCGGAAAGACTTAAGTGTGCCGCTCAAACCAACATATCCCAATTCACTCTCATGACATCTCCTCACAGTGTTTCCTATATCTGTGATTGCTATCGGGGGGTGAACATTATAATTTTGTTTATCGAAATTAATTGAGACCAGACTACAGTCCATAATGACTTATCCACAAATGTAATCTGCTATCAATATAAACGCTGCCCTTACAAGCGAGCGAAATGTTGCTTTTTCACTGAGATGCTTCTAGCCCTATAATTCTAAGCGTCATAAGCAGGAAGCGCCAAACTTGCCCCTGATCGGGCGGCTGCCGAGTTAAGGCAGCCAGCCGAGATCATTGTCCATCAACATGGCATAAAACACAAAAGAGTAAAACATGATTTCATAAATACTCCCATCACATTCACTTGCATTTTGTTGCAGAGCTCATAATAGTACATCTATAATATCTCCTGAGAAAAAGGGATGAATTTTTCAAGCATTGCATACATTTCTAGGGTCTCTCTGTCTAATAATGACAGTGAAAAAACTGAATGGGCAGGGCATACTTCACCCAATCCCACTCCATGGACAAAGGGCAACAAGGGATAACAAGGCAGATCTCTTTGGCTTCTCCACACACAATGTTCTCATCACCTATTCATCATTTTCTGTTTCTCATTAAAATAGGATACTACTAACGCCCGATTAATATGTTCCAGTACAAGACCGTTTCCCTTGACTTCATCTTGGATGTGGCTTATAAAAGTGTGTAAAGTAAGACAAAACACGAAAACTACATCTGGGAACAAAAAAAAAAAAAACATACATGTAATCAAGCTACATGACATAAAATTATATAATAATCAGAACTCTTCTCAGCCCTTCCAGAAAGGTCTAACCACCGATAGAGAAACATTAGAAATAGAAAGGAGTTTGCCATACCTGTGAAATCCCCACAAACCACTTATAACCAACAGTAGGACTTCCAAAATGCCCGCTCACACAAAACTAAAGGCAGATGGTATGAAACATTACATAGGTGCATACAAATTATAAATATAAGCATTTTAGTTTCAAAGTGTTGCGCCCTTGAAAACATGTCAGTCCAAATTAACAAACATTTCAGTCCCATGAAACACAAACATCCGTTTTCCACATCTTACACACTCAAAATCTCCAGAGCAGCAAATAAATTGTTTGGATTTCCCCTACTGATCCACTATGGTGGCATTATTCATCAGCATATTCCATTCTTCTGTCTATAGAGGCTACAATTTAAACATTTGAAATGTATTGAGTAATGAGACAAAAATTCTGATCCATTTTAGATTATCAACCCCAATATCACTTATCTTTGTTAAACAAATTACTCTGAACTCTGAGCTTTCAAATTTTGACAATGTCTCAATCTTACAGTCGAGCCACTGTTGTGGTCTGAGTATTAGTGTCTTGTGGACTATGATAATTCATGCAAGATTTCTGATCAAAACATGCCATCATGCAAGTCATTTCTATGCATTGAACAAGCACAATTATTTATGTATTTGTTTGGAAATCTTTCTGAGTAAATGTAAGCCCTTGGCCCGAGTTGACCCCATAATAAACAGACCCTTAACCAATTGGTGTGAAAGCCCATGTAAAAAAAGCGTTTTGATGTGGGTATAACAAAGATAAAATGAGTAGAAGAGTTAAGTGACATGGGCAAAATGTTGAAGATTGTTCTTTTTTGTCTGTTTGCATTTTTGCTGCTCAAATGAACAATTTCTAGCTTTAATAAAACGGAAAAGTACTTCCAACGCTCTCTGTCATTTGTGTCTTTCACTCACCAGTCATCCTTCTGTTTGCTCTTATAGAGTGAGTGTGTCATTTTGCTCCTCTATACATTTCAGTACCAAATGACACAGAAGCACTCATTGGCTGCTTTAAGCGGACAATTCCTCAGCATCAAGCAGCATCCTTGTTTTTCCTTCACAACACTGTCTTCCATAGGAATCCATTACTCGCGTCCAGGCGCTGAATTCCTTTAGTGTTTTTTCATTGTACCTCTTGATGTAGAGTTACTTGTCTCATCTGTAGACCAGTGGTAAAGTGAGCAATCTGCCTTTCAGCAGACGAAGACATTTCCTTGTCTGTTTTTCATTCCCTTTTGTTAAGATCAGTAGTCTAGATACAACAGTGTCACACAGTATGCTGATTATGTTTGGTTTGATTGAAGTTCAAGAGTCTTCAAGCTGTAACATACCAAGCTGCTTCCCTCTGCATCAATATAAGAATGAAGTCTGTAAACAAAATTATTGAGTATTATTTTTTTCTGACTTGCAAATGAAATAATCTGTACATCTGTGTGGGTGAGTTTCCTCTCGCTTTGCTTGAAGTTACATTATTATAATTGTGTTGTTATTACTGTGATTATTATCCAACTCTCTAACATTTAGATTCCTTGATGTCTTTTTGGTTTCTTCCTTTCTCTTTCCTACCTCCCTTGCCCTCATTGTTGTCATCATCTTTCTCCTTGTCAGGTTTGGTGACACTGTCATAAGAGGGCAGGGAGGCAGTTGAGGGAGTGCCCTCCTTCTTTTCTTGTTCCTGATTGTTCCCGCCATTTTCCACTTTGTTATTGGCTGGTTTGCGCTTACAGACAAAACCCCGCCTACCCAGGTAAGAACGGTAGGCCCTTTGAATGATTCTGGCTGACACATCCTCCTGCTTGCGCCTCAGAGTGGTGGTGATCGGCTCATAAGAGACCTTGGAGGGATTGGCGGCCACAAAACGCTCCTCCATTTGTTGCCTCAACATGTCCAACTCGCCACTGTCACCCAGTACACGCTTAGTAAAGGCAAACAGGATGTCCAGGCAGTGGATGCGGTCGCCACTCACCATAGGCATGTCCATGGCGATCAGCTCAATGGTGTTGGGCTTGGGGATTCGGAGTGGGTGTTCAAGTGCATCAGCAAAGTCAGAAAGCTTGGAATAGGTGATGAACTGGGACGCATCAGGGTCAAACTTCTCCCAAATCTCATAAAAGGTCTCAAAGTCGTCCTCACTGAGTGGGTCGGCACTCTCCTCTGTGGCCACACTGAAGTTCTCCAGGATGATGGCGATGTACATGTTGACCACAATAAGGAAAGAAATGATGATGTACATAACAAAGAAGAAGATTCCCACCGAAGGGTTTCCACAGTTTCCTGTGGCGGGTGTGCCAGAATTCTCCAGTAAGGGGTCGCAGTCTGGAGGGTAGTTAAGAATGGGCAGTAGCAGGCCGTCCCAGCCAGCTGACGTCGTGATCATAAACAGGATGATCATACTGTTGCCGAAGGTCTCAAAGTTGTACATGTCATCAATTCCAGCCCCGTGTCTCACATAGCCAAAGTTGGACATGCCAAAGATGGAGAAAATGAACATAACAAGGAAAAGTAGTAGGCCAATGTTGAACAAGGCAGGAAGTGACATCATTAGGGCAAACAGTAGAGTTCTTATTCCTTTGGCTCCTTTGATGAGACGCAGGATTCTGCCTATACGAGCCAGACGAATCACCCTGAAGAGTGTTGGTGACACAAAGTACTTCTCAATCAGGTCAGCCAGAAACATTCCTGAAGTTGAAAGGGAGCAAAAAGAGACACAGCATACATTTGGTTAAAACATACGGGATTGTATTACTGAATCACTTACTGCTTTACTTAATACACATGACACTACTAAGCCTACAAGCAACAACAGCACATTCATAGTTTTGTGCAAATTGTGAAACAGGAAAACTAAAGAACAAACTATGAACTGTTTATATAGGGGATAGTTATTCTGTTTAAAGTTTCAATCAAAACTGTTCACAGTGAAGTCTGTAGATAATCCAGAGTGATGGAGAACATTGTTTCTGGATAAACATATTGCTGTTCATGGAGCCCCCAAAACTGTTAAAAAACTGAAAGAAATTATCAGATAAGTCAAAAATATAACGTAATACATCCACAAGTAATATTGTCTGTTTAATAAGTATAATTAAGTGTAAAATGAATATAAAGCTTTAAACATTTCCCTTAAACTCCATTCCTTTGGGGAAAAAAATACTTTACTCATTGTTAAGACATTTTGACTCATCTGATAACTTTTTTGTTTTGGAGTTCCGTATATAGTTTATATTGTAAAGGGGGATCAGCGGAAAGTGATATAGATATTTCAGAACTAAAATGAACTGCATGGTTGCATGCCACTCAAGGAAAGTGGCAAAATATCTTTCTCATTTTTGGGGAAGTGACCCTTTAAGCCATCTGTGTGTGCTTCACTCTTAGAGCCCATTATTATGAGCATGATGTAAGCTAATTCCAATCAAGCAGCCTCACACTTCTTTTGCCGTTCATAAATAACCCTTGTTAAATACTTGCCCACAATTGAAAGGATGACCACAACCACATCGAAGATGTTCCAGCCGTTGGTGAAGTAGTAGTGACGCAGTGCAAAGAGCTTCAATACAAACTCGCAAGTGAAGACCACAATGAAGATGAAGTTGACCCAGTAAAGCACAACCTCTGTGTCCTCTGTCTGATCGTCTGTCTCCACCATCATGGTGACCATGTTGAGGCAAATGAGGATCATGATGGAGATGTCGAACACCTGCTGCGTCACAAAGTCAAACACCATGCCCTGGATATTGTTCTGAGGAGAAAAGGAGGGAACAGAAGGAGGGATATTAGTCAGTCATTTTCTTAATCTTTTAGAAATTTACAAATACAAATTTGTTTGGAAGTAAAGATGAAGAATGCAAAACAATATTTACCTGAGGCCTGGGTATTGGTTTTTGTGGCTTCTTTGACCCCAGTTTCTTCATGGCATTGTAGTATTTCTTCTGCTCCTCCGTCATGAAGATGTCCTGACCTCCAAAGTGAAGGGACAAAAACAATTTGGTTACAATTTGCAAGGATTTAGACCTTCCATTTAAGTACTTATCCAGATACAGGTAAAAGTTTCATGTGACTGTATTTTGAGAAGAGCAATACAAAAAAATATTATTGTATTTCTTTACAATGTTATGAATAAGCCTAAAGTAATAATTCAATATTTTGGGGAAATATTCTTACTCACTCTATTGTTCATTTCACGTGTTGATTGTAAAAATAAATGTTATTCTCCGAACAGTAAATGTGACGCTACTACCAGGGGCCAGGTTGCTTAGCTTACACAAAGACTGGAAGCAGTGGAATAGTGAGCCAGGCTCTGTCGTTTCTTGTTTCCAGTCTTTAAGCTAAGCTACCTGGCAGAGCCTCCTATTTAATTGAAAGAAATGAAAGTGGTATTGGTCTTCTCATCTGACATCTAAAAAGTGAATAAGCATATTTCCCTAAACTATTCCTTATAAATAATCTATAAAGTAGCTTGTTCTCATGAAGTGAAAGTGAGGAAAATAAATCTTATCTTTTTCTTTTGTTGGTTGAAGTTGTCAATGATGACACCAATGAAGAGGTTTAAGGTGAAGAACGAGCCAAAGATGATGAAGATGACAAAGTAGATGTACATGTACAAGTTGTCCTCGTAGATAGGCTGGTCCTCCACCTGTAAAGTGGCAAAAGAGAAAATGTGTACAAAACTGCACTACTACATGTAGATATGAAAGTCTGACTTTAAAACTGCAAAAAGCGTACCCTTCTCGAATCTATTGCTGCATACATAATGTCCATCCAGCCTTTAAATGTTGCCTGTTAAGTGGGCAGACGTTGCGTGAGAAAACAGGTTAAACACTCAGCAGAGAGAAACAAATGTGAAGTGACAGAAAGGTTTCTCACCACTTGCAGGAGTGCCAGGTATCCTGCACCCACATTGTCAAAATTGATCTTGACGTTTTTCCATCTGACTGCAGAAACGTTTGCATTAATGAGTGCAAAACACTCTGTTTTGTTGTTGACGACATCAGGGAGGAAGTTCTCCTCAGCGGTCTCATTGTAACAGTAGTAATACTTTCCAGCAAACAGATTGACACCCATGATGCTGAAGATGAGCCAGAAGATGAGACACACCAGCAGCACATTCATGATGGAGGGAATTGCACCCACCAAGGCGTTCACCACAACCTGAAGAGAACAGCAAGAAAACAGAGCCGCTGTAGCTCGGCAATCACACTGCAAGGAGATGTTCACACATAAGAATATCAATAGACACATATATAGAAATGCACATTCTTTCCCTCCACTAGAGGCTGTAGGTGTGTTATTTGATTTCTTGGCACAAGATGAAGCCCATCACAATAAAATAGTCATGGTTTGATGCACTTGTGATATTTTTAACAAGTTGGAGTAAGTTAGTTACCAGTGTACTCATGCAGATACAGAGTGCATGTGTGACACTTACTTGCGCCTCCTAGTATTTAGTTATAACTAAAAATTGTGATCCATTTTCATCTCCACATCCCTATCATATATCCATTTTTATACCACAATATATTGTTAAAATGCATTATTCTTTACCTTCAAATATTGTACCTATATATGTATGCATGTCAAAAACTAACTGTAGACAATGACAATGTTTATTTTTTCTAAGTTAGATCTGCAAAGCTAACATGACTAATAATGCACTTGGTGATAAGCACATTTTTTATTCAACTCAAAGAAAACATATATTGCTGAGTATTCCCAAACCATGACTGTGTGTGACTGCTACAGGGTTACAAATATTGCCAGTTGAGCATATGATTGTGAGTTTTATAAACTATTCCGCACTGAAGCAGTGTGTATGATGAGGATATAAAGATATAAGCTAAAGGAGGACACCATATGAATGTGCATTTCCAAACACGGATGGTGCCATGCTAATAAAAAGCCAAATAAATCTTAATATGTGTAAGCAAACATCAAATTTCAAAACTGTCTAGGTTTTCTGCCTAATAATAAGGACAAAGCATTAATATGATCAGTCAATATAGCTACTGCAAAATGATGTAATGAAAATCATGGTAATGACATTCACTGAGGAGTGGTGAGCAAGGATGGTGAGAGGGGGAGGGGGGGAGTATGCAACCAGAAGTTTGTTGATCTTCCAGTGTGACAATGCCAAAGCCAAACTGTGATAAGATCAGATAACAGGACACTTAAGGCAGAGCAACAGTCAGAAGGAGCTGAGCTTGGGAACTAAAAAGATTGTTTTTTCTGCCCAGCAACAACCAGAGGCTGATCCAACCAATCACTCATTAACATAATAATCAGAAAAACTTGTCTTTCTGAGGCAAAGTTCAATACAGAAATCCTCTAGAGGGTTGCATGGTATCACAATAGTTGACGTGGAAACTGGAAAGTGGTCAAGGATTAATCAAATGTGTGCACACTGTAAAACTATAAAATAAACAAGCACACACTGTTTAATTGACCATATGCACAGATTTATAGATCAATTTGTTTGTCTATCACATGACAACTGAGCTCTGTGGCATAGAAACACTTTAACGGGCTTGCTCAGATCGGATAACATCAGTCTTCATTAACCATGTCCAGCGATTCGGTTTTGTGTGATGGTTCATACCAACCTCTAGTTGTTCTCTCAGCTAGTACTGAACACTTCAAAGCTGAGTAATTATCATAACGTGTTGCATCATTCAGGTCATAATCCCTGTTATGGTGTTTCATAAGGCATGGGACAGATTTTTACGGTGTTTTATTAATATTTTCAATGGATAAATCACTGCAAATTGCTATAACATAGTACTAAATTCATAAAATATGAAATGAAATATGATAAATCAAATCAGATGTATTGTGGCCATCTGAGATGATCTGCATCCATGCAAAAAGCTTCTAATTAATAAAAGCTTTTACCTACAAAAATTTCCCTTTAGCGACATTTTTTTTAAAAATTCTGTTTTGCCATCTCAAGCATGCGTTGATGCTTTTATTTAAATCGGCATGCAGAAGGACCAGCTGTCTGGTATCTTAAGTCTTACCCTCATCCCTTCAAAACGCGACAGGGCCCTGAGGGGTCTCAAGGCCCTCAGTGTCCTGAGTGATTTAATCGGGCCTAGATCGGAGTAGCCCAACGCATTAGCTATAAGGCTGACTATAGACACCTACACAGATAGGGACAGAAGGAGAGGGGGAAACAAAGGGAAAGGAAGAGAGGACCCACATAGTTAGAGGGGATATAGAGAGAAAGGTGGGCCCTATATATACTGTAAAGATGGCTGAATGGTTATATACAGATATATATAAGTACATATATAATTTTTATATGTGTAAGTATATGTATCTACATATTGTTAAACAGGGGTTACTACAATAGACAAAGGTCAATAAAGTGTACATGACCCAAGTTTTCTTTTTTTCTTTTTTATGTGTTTGTTTGCTTATGTTTGTGTTTGGTTTAGTTTGGCAAGCCAGTCTAGCTTGATAGCCAGCTTAACAGCACAGTAAGCACACCTGGAAAGAAACTTGTGGTTGACACAGTGAGAGGGAGAGAAGATAAAGAGTCAAACAAAGGGAAAAATTAGAGGAGAGATGTATTCACAAACACTAAATCAATGTGACACAATAATATACACACAGTACACAGTACAAAACAGTACAGTTTCCACACCAGAGAGCATCTTACTTAAAGAGGGGGAGAGAAAACGCAGAAGGTTGAGGACAACTTTCAGGGTTAGAAGAGAGAGGATAACCTGTGAAAGTACAAGTCCCAACACAGCACACAAACCTTACCCTAGACCCTCAAACACCGACCCCTCAGTCCCTCTCGACAGCTGCACAATGTCTCTCTTAACTTAAAGAGAGACACAGTTATAGGCTCCTGCTGTGAGAGAGAGGACAGGTCAATATTAGGGTAGAGATGGAAAGTCAGGATAAGATATCTGCACAACACACGGGCCAATTATCTGTAGAATACATTGAGATTTATGCATAATTGAGGTTTTCTATTGGAGAATGAGAAAGGGGTTTGACAAGAACTGGATACAACCGCATGACCTGGAGAACTTGACTCATCTCTCCTCAATCACAAGCCATATCTATAAATGAGGCTTCTTACAATAAATGGGAGAAATAAGACGCTGTCTGTATTTCTATTTCAGAAGAGAGAATCTCACACAGGTTGAAGGTTATTTATGTCCTATTATTTCTCACTTTTTTTTAAGCAAGCTTGATTTTTTTTTACCAAGCTGCTGGTGCGCAATGTAATTTTTAAATAATAAATAACAATTCAGTACATTTGTACAGCTTACTTGGGACGAAGAAGTCAGATCGGTACATCCATAGTATTTGGAAAACTAATGGCCAGATTTCTGTGAAGGTTTATATTCATTCATCACATTAATGGTCTCCTGAGGATGAATCCAGATGTTTTTGAGAAATATAACTTTTTGGTCATTTACAAAGTCTAAATGTTCTCATGAATTCACATAAATACAAAAGTCAAATTAAAATGCATAATTTAAATGGTACGTTTACGTTTGGATATCACTACGCCAATCACAACACATCATCAGGGAGAGACAAACGTGTTTTGAAACTGTTAGCTAGCTAACATTCCCTCGAATGCAGACACAAAATTGTGATGCAAAATTGCGATGCAGGAAACAACCCTGCGCCAGTAAAATCTGACATTGAATACATGAAATTTGGATTCATAATTTATTTTTGGGCATAACACATATTTACAGCACACTTTACTTTTTCTCCTATTTTTTATATATTTATATATAATTTATTTATATATTTATATCTTTTTTTCTTTTTTTCTTATATATTTGTGAAGGTGGTCATCAGGCCTTAAGAAACCCTGCTCTATTGCTTCTAGCAAGCCAAAATTGTCACTTGCTCTCAACAAATACAAAACTCTACCGGGCAGTTGTGATTAATTTCACTGAGCGCATTCACGCTCCCGAAAGGATAAACATTCTCCATTTTGGATGTATCATGAGCTTTCCTGTTGTGCTGCCCCCATCGGGCCACAAAGTCAACAACACAATCTCATACTAACTGCTGGATTTTCATTCCATTTTCTGAACACACGCTTGTTTTCAAGGTGATAAACCCTTTTTAAATGTAATGACCCAAAGTAATTTCTTCAGTACCCCCTCAGTGGGATTTATTTTTGAAAACACATGTTTGATGCAGTTTTTTCTAGTTCCACTAGGGCCAGTTCACCCCACAATTCATCATGGATTACTGCCCAATACCAGTCCAGTGTTTTAGCAGTAATGTGCCTTTAGGATTGTTTTAGGACAGGCAACAATCAGCAGACACGAAGAAGTAGAAATTTGTAACGTGCTGGACATTTTTCATGTCCAAATACTGCAAAATTATGGTAGAAACTCCAGGGTTTATCGCTGCTCATCACTTAGAACGACCAATATATTCTTCATATTGAGACTGATAAAATAATGTTGACTAATTTACATTGTAAGAATAAATATTAAATAGACTATTATCCCTTTGTAAATATTTTTTTGAGAAATGTAAAAATCTTATCATACATAAACCATTCACAATAATATGTCTATTTTATGAATAGCAGACCTACTTGCTTTAAGAGATAACTTGTTTTTTTTATTTATTAATTGCATTACTCCTCCCAGCTCCTGTGAGTGGTTTTAGTGTCATCTGAATGTAACCGTAATACTGTATGGTTGATCCAACCTATTTGTTCATCATGTGGAAATTACATAAAAACACAAACACATCTGAGCTTAATTGAGCCAAGTATTAGTGAAAGCCACAGGATGTCTTCTTTCATCAAGCGTGTCCCGGTGAGCTCTGATAAACTCCCTCGCTTGTGGTCTTAACGGGCACTGTGGCATTGTGGGAGTCACGGGAAACACATCACACAAGTAGGCACTTGGCAACTCCTAAATACCACAAGTGTGGGTATTGGTACAGACCAAAAGACAAGTTCAGTAAACCATCAGGAAGCATAACATACATTAGTGCATCCTTATCATGTGACAAAGAATGTTAATATTGAATCACAGACAGACTGGCGCCTCACAGTCAAGAAAAATGGAAAATTGGTGGTCTAGGGATAATGGACGACTTACCAACAGATACATGACTTAGCACAACATAAATCATATCATCAAATACATATAAAAGGATTAGTACAACAAGAAAAAATATGAGTTCTCAGATTAAATTCAATATTATGAGGAAAGAATATGTATCATAAGAAAAAAAGTCAGACGCTGTTTTTGAAATTGTTCAGTAGTTTTCTAAACTGTAGGGAAATTGTTTGTCAAAAAAACAATTTACACATTGTTCAGGTCTTGCACGATGCATGGTAGCAACCATCACTTATTCACTACTCTTTACTTTTTGCATGGTGGCATAATTTGAGTACACTATATAGTACAGCACAATTATTTTCCATTGGGAATTCAGACTAGACTACAAAATTGCCTACAAAATAGTGGGCTATGCTGTAGACTCAAAAGTCTCTGGACTTAAATCATGTTTACATGTGCCTAGTCTTCTTCAGTCTATGGCGATACCACAACATTTAAAGACACCATAAAATTATGCCTTTAAGTTCCTGGAAAAGTGTGACTTTCTAGAATATTTCATGGTGGCCTCATTGTGCACTGGTAGGTATGAACATAAAATCCTGCCTTGGTGCTCACCAACTGCCTTTCTGTTGTTATCTGACATCTCTTTGGCTTACTTTTACATTTAACTTGTGTTGTTTTATGTCCCACCTTGACTTCCTGTTTCAACAGGAAATACATCACATTAAAGGCACAGCCAGACCTAACATGGCAAAGCTGACAGGCACCACTAATACCTCCCACAATCAGCTGCTTGTGGAAAGATCAATCATGCTGTCAATCCAAATGAAGTTCAGTGCCTGCTACTAGTTGTCACACTTTAGTTTTACAAATGACACAACTCATTACAGAAGCTACGTCTAAAGTGAGCTTTATGTCAGCAGCTGTATTTAATGAGCATCACACCTGATTGGTTACCGTACCATGATTTTCTACAATTTGCTTAGCTTGCCAAGGTCGATCTGGCTGTAATTTAAGGAATCAAGGACCCCATTTCATGTGGCCTTAAAGCATGCCATGTAATGTATATTTTCCTTTTTCAATTATAGACAAAGAAAGGAATTCAAGGGAGAGACTCTTCACACACAAATGACAGAAAAGGACAAACCCTATGTGCTCAATAGTAATTGTCAGTTGGGAAAACAATGAATGACTCAGCAGTCCAGAGCTCGACACGAGCTCTGAAATCTACCAGGTCTATAGATATTACTGTGTCATGGCTGCTGTTGTGTTCCTTTTATGGGTTCCAAAATTTCGAGCATGGTAATGGTAGACTATAAAACTGACATGGAACACTATGCAAAAACATAGCCCTCTTATCAATTTACCAGTAATATCACATTATATTTCCACTTTTTCTGTGAGCACTGATACAGCCTTGATACTGACTCCATACCAATGCCCCCCATTTTCAACCGTAACATTTATAATTAAACCAATATTAAAAAGAATTGTTGCACTACTAGTTTAGGATACAATAAAAATGGTTTGCAAGTGTACTTACATCCACAATGAAGAAGTCTAACCAACACCAGGCATTAGTGAAGTACTTGACAAAGCCGTAGGCCACCCATTTCAGCAACATCTCCAGGATGAAGATATAGGTGAAAACCCGATCAGCATACTCCAGAATTATCTTGACTGTCTTCCTCTGCTCAATGTAAACATCTTCAAAAGCCTAAAGAGCAGCAGAGAGTAATTACATGGACTGTAGCTTTTTCAGCATTTAAGATTGATACATTACACATATTGATTTTGCGAATGAGTAAACTGTGTGGTAAGCCACACATTACAGTGTTTTGTTTGATGTTTGATTTCTACTAAACTGACAAAAATGGCATGAAAGATTGCATGACATCTTTATCAAAAGCAGCTTATAAACTTTATTTACCTTTTCATAGAAAGAGTTGATTACATAGTAAAGGAAAACTAGTTGATAAAGAAAATGTTCGTCAAGTCAAACAAGACTGATATTCCCACAGCTCTTCCATTCCCCATTGCCTGTATCCATTCTTCACCACATAAGTGTTTTGATTTGGCCACAGGCCTTCCCCCTACAGAAAGCTGCAAACCTAAGCTAGATTCTGCTGGTTGAAAGGTTGGTGCATTACAGCACTTTGCTGTCCATTAGCAACAATCATATCAAGGGCAGTTGCAGAAGAAAAGCAGGAGATAATCTTCCTCGCGTACATCCATATGAGGTTCACTTTCTATAAATGAATGCCACAATCTTGTTTTATTTATTCTGTGGGGTTTTTTGTTTACGTGTTATCTCCTAAATGTATCATACTTTTGTAAAGTACTGAGTAACTTTGTTTTGATATGTGCTTCATAATAATAATTAGAAGCACTAGTAGTGGAATTAGTATGATATTTATGAGTATATACAAAAATAGAAACACCCGTGTGCATTTGTGCTCCTACCAGGGCTCCACTGCTGAGCAGGATCATGAAGATGATGAGGGTTTCAAACCAGTTGTGTTCTACAATCAGGTAGCAGGTCTTCCTCAAGAACCACCAGTGTTTCCCCCAGCCGTGAGTGATGGGAACATCACAGCACTTATATTTGGCGATACACTCTGTATGACAGATAAAAACACAACAGCTGATATAAACAGAAAAGACGGATGCATTATACTACCAAGGACACAATGCAAAATGTGTCACAGTGTCATTAATATAGCATGTACAATCTCAATAATTATTATTGTCTGTTCATTGTTATTATTTACCACAAACTCAGATAATAAACACCACCTACCTTCTGTCCAGCAGGCTTCTGGGTCAACATACTCCTCCACTACCTCCACCACTGCA
Organism: Ophiodon elongatus; assembly: GCA_016806645.1. Taxonomy (NCBI): domain Eukaryota; kingdom Metazoa; phylum Chordata; class Actinopteri; order Perciformes; family Hexagrammidae; genus Ophiodon; species Ophiodon elongatus. The sequence goes on from JACSYO010000471.1 coordinate 1,832,764, forward strand.
ACCTCCTCCACATCAGGCTTGATGTCTATTGTACTTCCCTCAGACGAACTGGTGTCATCAAGCTAGGACAAACAGAGGACCAAAGAGATCAGTTCAACCTCTGATTTTCTCTCTGAACAATACAGGCTCAGCAGTGAGATGCTGAAAGCATATGGACACGGCCCGGTGCCAGTACAGCCATTACATTAATGCCCCTTTGGGTTTATATGCATGTCATGATTTATTGCTCGAGGTATACATGTTGTAGCCATGTAGTGTAGCTAGGTCTCCCTCGGCCACCGCCTATTCTGCAGAGTTATTAACATATTCATTTATTGCGCTGGTAATGATGGTCATAGTTATACATTCATAAATATAGATTCTTTGGTGATGAAGGATTCATTTATTTGTGATGAAAGAATTAAACGTTGTTAAATGTTCGTATGAGTCAAACAAAAGAGTCAGTAAACAAAAAGGAAATCTGTTGTGATGAAAAATACAAATAGTATGTACAATTTATACCAAGTAGATCTTTGGAATGCGTATTAGTGCTTTTTTTATGTGTTCAAATAAGGATTGCTCTGAATATGAATTACAGAGTTGTAAGGTATAGGAAAAAGGAATGTGAAATTCTCATTTTTAGATAATAAAACAATGCCTTGATGAAATTCACCTGTACCAATAAATCATGTCATACTGTATCTTGACGACAGGTCAAGGCGAGGCGGGGCAGACTAGTGAAACACCAGCATAACAGCAGATTTATTGCAATAAAGTAAACACAAACACATGCAGCCAATTCAATTCACGAGAGAATGACACTGCACTTTATAATCTGAAGTCGTCAGCAAAGGACTACATTCACACTCTCTTGTGCTCCTTCTCTCTTCTGTTTCTCTCTACCAAACAGACAGATGGATCCCTGCGTTTCTGATTGGCTGTTAGCAGCGGTGTCTGTGTCTACTCCCTGCAGTGTACCCTGTGGCTGGCTGTGGTGCAGGGAAGACTGTTGTGTGGTTGGTTGAGGTGAGCCCTGTGGAATATGGACCTGGTGCAGGTACAGTAGTGATGCTGCTACATTATCTCCTTTCTTCCTACTACAAACCAGGTCAAGGTGACCCATGCAGCAGACTTCTGTACACACTTTGGGTCTGGCTAACCCTTCATATTATACAGTAGACAGTATGTTTCACTGTCTGTCGTCTCGTCAGGACTTTGTCTCTGTCTCTCTGTAAGGTCAGCACTCAGGCTCAGTGTTAGAGCTCTTATGTCTAAATGGATGTTCTGAAATGTCAAGTAAACTAAATGACTTCAGTGTGGCAGCTCAGACCAGTTCTGCTTAATGGATCAAAAGATGCCACATGGGCACAAAGCTAAACAAACACAGACATTTTACTCTGACTTATTACATCACTGTATATTACATGATTAAGTCACCTTTTTGGTAAACATAACTATATTGTGGTATTTGTTTAGACAATGTTAAGATCCACATTTAGAAACTACATTTCTAAATTTGTAAATAACTTATTAAATACAAGGAATATCACACCTGTGGTATATCTCTCTCCCTCCTTCAAGCAATAATTTACTCAAACAATCATCAAACTCGAAGCAATATCCGTTCTCATCCTCTTACCAGTCCTTCCTACTTACATCTTTACTGTTCTCCACATCCGATTCACTGCTGAAGTCTTCCGTGTTAAGGTTTTCAAAGTCCGACTCGCCGACAGCGATAGGAACACAGACAGTCAGGTTGGGGTTGTGGATGAAGGACATGTAGTCCTCATCAATCATATACTTTCCCACACTGCTCCCAATGCCGCTAGTGGTGCCATTGCCATTTTTCGCATAGTCCAGCTCACGGTTGATGTCTACTGTGTGGTTTGCAATGCAGTTAAGCTTCTTCTCGTACATGTCATCCAGAGGCTTCTGTTCATCCTCTTCAGGCTGCGTGCCAGAGTAAGAAAATAGAACAAACAAAAAAAAGGTTACTAGAAAATAACAATAATATCATAGAACTCTGGTTAAAACATACATTCATGAGACATCAGATATAGTTCAAGTTATAAAACAACCAAAAATGTCTCATGCATATAGATGTTTAATTAAGTGGTACCTTCTTGATCACTGTTGCCATGAAGATCCGCATGTTAACCTTGAACCAGGCAATTCCTAACTTAATGCGGGCCACCGCAAGCTGGAGGTTGTTGGGCTCACCATCATCATCTGTGGCAGCGAGGTTGTCTGCACTAAATGAGCTCAGCAGCAAGGCCAGGAACAGGTTCAGCACCTCAGAAACAAACACCACAAAAGATGGAACCCATGCACTCACAGTAAATGGATGGTTAACAACTGGGAAACTAGAGTGGGCTACTATCATCCAATAGCATCTACACTATGTTATCTTTGTCTTTGCTTACCACCAGGTTTCCAATGACCATGACCATCATGAAGACGGTGAGGCACATGGTTTGTCCAGCCACCTCCATACAGTCCCACATTGTCTCAATCCATTCCCCACACAACACTCTGAAGACGATCAGGAAGGAGTGGAAGAAGTCATGCATGTGCCAGCGAGGCAGTTCACAGCTCGGGGCGATCTTACACACACAGTCCTTGTAGCTTTTGCCAAACAGCTGCATGCCCACCACGGCAAAGATGAAGACGATGATGGCCAGCACCAGGGTCAGATTACCCAGAGCTCCCACTGAGTTACCAATGATCTTGATCAGCATGTTGAGGGTGGGCCACGATTTGGCGAGTTTGAACACTCTTAACTACAAGAGGAACAGGACACAAGATTATTCCACAGTTATTCATATTTGGACAATGATCGAAAAAATGGTTGGATTCAAACAAACTTGCGTGTATAATTTTAATTTTAAAAGATCATGTGAAGCAAATGTACGGACTGCCAACATAAGCAAAATATATAGACATATAGTTTACAGTTTTACACAACGCAATGATGGTTTACTTGTTTTAGAAGTTCTTTTAAGGCTTAAACTCAGCCTTGATGTGGAGCATTAAAGAGAGAAATTTGATGATAATAAAGAGAAATCTGCATTATGTTGAAGTGTGACAGTTAAAAGATGCATATTTTAACAACCAATCTTTTTAGACTGTACATGAGGGCCATGAGAAGAAAATAAATGCTTACATCCCTGTCTCTACTCTCTTCTACTCACCAATCGGAATGACCTGAGCACTGACAGACCTTCCACATCAGCCAGTCCCAGCTCAACTAAACTCAGAGTCACAATGAAGCCATCAAAGCAGTTCCAGCCTTCCTGGAAGTAGTAATACGGATCCATGGCAATCAGCTTGGCAAACATCTCACCAGCAAAGATGCCTGTGAAAACCTGTAAACCCACACAGAATATCACATAAATGTATGCTTTTTCTTCTTGAAAGAAATGGGATGCACATCACAACCGGTCTATAAATTTGGGATAAAATATACAATTTTAACACAAAATCTAATTTAAGTTGGTTCTGTGAAATTTTGTGATGCATTTCATGGTGAAACCGAATGATAAGGGTGTACACAGTGAGCGATGCATCTTAAGTGTTAACCAATGGAATTTCAGTAGGATTTATGAGTGCTTTATTTGTTTGACTTTTTAGCTACACCTGCTAGTGCAGCATGACGTTACCATTGAAGATACACTGGTTTTCAGAAAGTAACAGTAGCAGTATTGAATGATACAGTTTTGTTTCATTAGACTGACTTTGTAAATTTTGAATTTGACATAAATTCTTAAATCCTTTATATTACTGTAAAAAGTTCCAACAATAATGCCATAATGGCACTAATGGCAAACATAAAAAACAGAGATATTTCAAATCCTTTCCTTATTCCAGAAGAAAATTCAGTGCAGAACAAAATAAATGGCTTTCTTACATTTTATTTTACTTGATATACTGCTGATTAAAAATGTATTAGGATTTACTTCGAGTGAGGACTCCTCTGACAGGGCAAGGTCATAGCTTAGTGGCACCATGTTCCAGCAGAACGTGTATGGAGCTGTAGTAATTTAGCCTGTCAAATATTGTCCACCCAACAGCTAATCATGTGCACAATCAGTGCTGCAGAGAACACCAAATGATTCATACTGCACCATGATCCATCACACAGATTCCTCTGACTTCAGTTCCTGTTTCACTCCTGACAGCATGTCAAGCCCCTATGACCTCATTTCCTGTACTGACCCTGTGCCAATTCTGCTGCCCTCAGACAGCAGTGCTACGGTGATATCTGACAGCAAGGGCAGGGCACAAACAAATCAAAATGACTGCTGTAGATCTGTTTAATATGTACACTGCCAAACCAGTCCTGCACAGATCAGTGGCAAGCCTTATTACTATGACTGCTATTTTGTTTCTGTCTGTCTGTCTGTCTGTCTGTCTGTCTGTCTGTCTGTGTGTGTGTGTGTGTGTGTGTGTGTGTGTGTGTGTGTGTGTGTGTGTGTGTGTGTGTGTGTGTGTGTGTGTGTGTGTGTGTGTGTGTATGTGTTTAAGAAAGAGAGAGAGAGAGCGAGAGAGAGTTAGACAGAGGTCAGTAGAGTTGAGGTAAGCAGGATGCAACAAAAGCAGGAGAGTGACCGGAGTGTGCGTGATGAGAGTTTGGGGAGCAGGCTGGCTGGCTACATAAAATGGAACTAAATCTTTAATGAGACCCCATCAGAATCCTATATACACTATGCGTGTGTTTATTCTTAAGTGCACATACCAAATGATGCATTGATGTATTGGTTTGAGGTTAGGTCAGGTAGGTGGGGCAAACCTGCGATGATTCTGTAACTTCTGAGAGGGATGAGGTACATGCAGGCCTAAACAGTTACAAAGGCAAATACCAGCGGTACAAGAAAGTAAAAAAGAAGAACTGTGGTTTCTCACCAGGTTACCAACAGACAGAACCCCCTCAAACTGTTCAGTCATAGGGTAGTGCTCCATGGCCATGAAGAGGGTGTTGAGGACAATACAGATGGTGATGGCCAGGTCCACAAATGGATCCATGACAATCAAGTAGACTATGTGCTTGATCTTCAGCCACATGGGAAAACACTCCCAGATGAGAAAGATGTTGGCAAACTTGTACCAACAGGGAGGACACTTCCTCTGAGACTCCTCCAACTCTGCAGGAAGGAGAACAAAGAAACCAAAACTGGTGAGAAAGACAAACCAGTTAGGAGTCAGTACCTTAAGTTTTTTTATTGTTTTATTTTATTGTGTCTACCACAAACTTTCTGGTGAGACCCTCCGTATCTGGATGCCTTGTCTGCATCATGTAAATATCATGTTGAGGTTTTACTGCAAACAGTAGACCTCTAGACTACAGGTGGCTTGAACTGTGATCAAATCACAGCCAGGTAAAAATGAAATCAGACTCATACAACTTGTATTTTTTTGTGGATCAGAATCTGCACACAAATTGCAAACTACAGCTGATATCAGTTTGTTAACATCAGACTGCCTTCCTACTTGCAATTTCCATATCCAGATATTATGACGACAGCCTGCATATGTATAACAAGAACACACATTTAACTACAGGTGTAAATGCAAGGCTCATTTGATATATTAATCTCAGTCATTCAGATAATTTTTTGGTACAAGGTCTAAATTCAAAAAGGCAAAAACACTGTCTGTACCCTCTAAGAGTGTGTTGGTGACTACGCTCATCTGACTATTGGCTCGGTCTTTTCCTTTGAAGGAGGAGTTGAGCTGATCCACCGATACCATGAGAGAGCCAGAGTGCTTCTTCTTAATCTCCACGTCAGTAGTCTGTACTCAGAGAAAGACACAACGTCGGTCAGAGATAGTATTCACATGAATGCATACCCACAAACATCACACATTAAAAATCATGCTCTTAAGCTATCTAAATGATGAATGATGCCATATGTCTGCTCAGAAGATGAAAAACCTAATATGATGAATGCAGATTTTCACATCAGATCATTAAATATTTTTCCCCAAAAATTCCCTAATTTGTTGAATTTAAGCATTTCCTGCAACATATCATCAACACACTTCAAAATGATACTGTCAATTCTCAAATAATTGCCATAATTTACAACAACCAAGGAGAGAACAATGACTTTATTGAAACTAACTATTATTGGAGATATGTTTTTGATGATGATTTCATTTTAGTAAGCAGCCATTATTGAAGTACTGGCTATCATTTGAGAATTTACGGTAGAGTTTCTAAACCCTTCCTCTTTTACTGTGCATAACATTGCTACAACCCTTAAGTAAGGAGAATTAAACTGCATGCAATGACATGCATGTCAAGAACAGAGGGGAATTCAAGACATCATTTGCTGCGACACCATGCTACATTTTAAGAAAGGTAAAAAGGTAAAAGCAGGTAGAGTGGTTGAGAATAAAAGAGGGGTCTACCATGCTAGCTAGAATGAGGAGAAATATCATTATAGAAAAAATTTCAGATTTGTTCTTCCACCATCCAGTGGCTCAAGAGCGGAGGCTAAATGAGGACAAAAAGGAAAGAGAGGGAGACAGAAAGAGAGTGAAAGAAAAAGACAGAAAGATATAGAGGGGTAGATAAAACTTGGGATAAAAAAAACAAAACAAAAAAACAGTATGGGCCTGGAAGTGGAAAGCCCCTCAAATCAAAGAAGTAAAAGTAGGGAGTGAGTTGTTTTTTTTACCTGTAAAAGGTTTTGCAAGTTTTTCTGTTTTTTTTAACGACAATGACTGTATATGGGTATGGATAGAATTGTTAGAGGAGTGGCCCCTAATATAATATTCCATTTTTGTTAGATATTAAACAATGAAATGATCATCATGATACTGGTAAGGCAGAGAGTTCGTGGAGACTGTTTCAGTTGGTTAGTGCCTTCTAAAGCTGTTTGAAAAAGGAGCAGTGGAAAAAGAGCATTAGATCAGGGTGGAAGTGTAAATGTCAGTGTAAGATGAAATAATAAGACAGAATCTAGTTATTCAGGGGAGGAAAAGGGATCTACTTAGAGCCAAGGGGAAGAGGTTGTGAAGCTGCAGGGACCGGGGCCACCACCATCATGCCTAAACTGTATTGGTGTCCCATGGACGTCCTTACACTGTCATCAGTGGCTGCCTTATCTATTTTCACCTCAGGCAGAAGCCGTCTGCCGGGCCCAGGGCCGATGAGAGACACCACGCCATTGCAGTCCACTGTGCTGTTCCTCTTCCCTCCAGAGTGGGGTGCCAGTGGGTGGATGCGTGATGAGCCTTGGCTGTAGCCACTGTAGCTGTTGCGGCGGTAAGGGATGAACAGTGAGCCTCGACGGTCTTCGCTCTCCTCTACTGTACTGTGCTCGTCGTCTGCAAACTCGTTCTCTGAGCCCATGTCCTTGGAACGGCCTTTGAAGCTGAAGATGCTGCTGCGGCTGTTGTGGCGCGACATAAAGGGAGAGCCTGGGATGCTGAGAAGTGACTGAAGAGGGAGAGACAGATGCAGAGGGGGAGAGTTAAGGAGTTATTAAAAACAGCAGGAGTTAAGCAATGTGTAAATAAAAAGAACAGACAAGGTGAAGAGGGCAAGTGGGGCACAGACGTAACTAGAATTAAACCAGAGGACAGAGAGAGAAAAAAGGATAAAGGCACACCAAACAGATTACTGGTGTTACATACAGGTACCAAGGCTAGCAGGAGTGCCCTTGGACCCAACCACGTGTTACCACGGAATGAGACGATGAGATGTAACAATGATAAGAAGAATGAAGAGCTTTTGTCGTATCCATGCTCAATCACTGTTAAAACATGAGAACTGCATCATTGCAATACACTGTAAAATAGCAATCAAATTCTACAAAATCAGTTCAGATGCTTTCATAAATGTATTGTCTTTCCCTTGTCATTAATGCAATTTTTCCAAGAATCTATTGCTAATGGGAACTTCACACAATTTAACCAATAAACTGACCATGATACATGAGATGTTTCTCCTCGTTTAAGCTTAGTATTCTAACATATTGTTAACGCAAAAATGAAATAACAAAACACAATTTCAGCCCAATGCATGCTATGAGGATGTTTTGATCTGGATTATAGGCAGTTGTTTTGTTCTATCCCAATAATATAGTGCTATTTAGGTTTGTTTAACAGCTTGTCCTATTTGATTCTACAGAAAGCATTCATTATAATGAAAACTATTCTTTCTTCACATAATTTGTCTTCAAAGTTTAGCAAAAAGAGATTCAAACCAGCCAATCTCGGTCTCTGGCACTGGAGAAAGACAAGATTGACGTTCTTCACCATTGCAAGCATCATAATTGCAACCATCACAGAGAAGTGAAAAGCTGAGGAAAGGTGTCTGACGGCACCCTGAGGGAACCAACATCCATCCGATCAACCTGCTTTAAAGCACAGGGCTAGCTGAAATTGATAGACTGGTCAATGCATGTCTGTACCGACATGGAACTCTGTTTAAAATCCGGTGGCCACTCCTGGTGTGCAAAGTGCCTTAAACATTGATGCCTTGGAGAGCCACCTAGTCTGAGCAATCTGAAGCTATAAACGGCTAGACAATTCAAAATTCAAGGTGGCAAGGACCAGAGAACTGCTGCAGTGCTGGGAGTCAACAGACCCAAAAGTGTCAAAAGCTGATATTGAAGTGAAGACTGGAAGAAAGTGGCAAGCAGAGGAGGTAGTCCGGCAAAGAGTGTCAAGGCTAGTAAGAGTTGTTACCCAAAGCAGAGCCAGACTTGGATCCTTCCCAACCTCCAGTGTCACCACCAGTGGGAGGTGAGGGTAGGAAGAGAGAACCTGCAGAGTGGTGGCAATGAAACGACCGAGGGCCTGGTCAAGATGGAATGATGCTTTGCAGTGAAAAGTGACCTGGGCTAAGTTGTGGAAGGCCGACCTGCACCGGATCAGGTTCTTTGTCCAGGCAGTATATTATGTGATTCCCAATCAATCAAACATCCACATAAGGGGCAAAGCAGAGTCACCAGCATGTCCACTGTGCATGGAAAGGGGAAACCTGGAACAGATCTTGAGCTGCTGCTCCAAAGCCCTAGTAGAAGGGAGATGCCGGTGGCACCATGACCAGGTCTTGAAGGTCATTGTTTAGGCCATACTCAGAGCCAAGGAACAGCCAACATCTCCTGAAAAAAATTACACCAGAATCCTGGTCTGGACTAGCAGGGCTCAACAATAAGCATAGCCCAATTTCCTACACACCAATCTAGCAACTCACTTGCCTGAAAAACCAGAGCAGATGATGGAAGTAGCTAAGGAGTGAGCCATCTTGCTTCCTTCTCATCTCTGAGGGTCGCACAAGCGCAGTACAGATTGAGCTCTCGCAAGAAAATGGCAGCGGGTAAATACAACATTTTTGAGCTGAAGCACAAGCTAGAAACAGGAATTAAACATGACAATAACTTTACTCTTTACTGTTATTTACTAACCGTGAATAAATAAAACAATTTGTACAGGGGCAAGCAAAAATGGACTTTGGGCGAGCAGATTTCAGACCCACTTAAAAAAAAATTATGTTGACCCTGACTGGAAGTTGTTTGCAGACCTGGAGAGCCAGCTGAAGTTCCAACAGAAAATTGTGATCACTCTGAAACCAGATATTGTTTTCTGGTCAGACCGATCAAACAAATCATCTTGCTGGAGCAGACAGTCCCTTGGGAAGATCGCTTGGACAAGGCCTTCAAGAGGAAACTTGCAAAGTACAAGGAACTGGTCAGCAAGTTCAGTCAAGGTTGTTGGAGAGCAAGGTCTGCCTTATGAAGATGCAGGGGCTTTGCAGCCCAATCTTTGCCCAGACCTCACAACATACTACACATCAAGAGATGGAGGCAAAGAAAAGCCATCAGCAATACCACCGAAGCACCAGAAAGAGGCTCAAGATGGCTGCGGCTCAAAAGAGGAGAGCCATGTGGAGGACGTAGCTAACTTTCCTACTCGGCACAAGCTGAGGCCTGATCTACGTCAGCTGGGTCACGTGGGGAAGGTATGGTTGAAAGACCCAAACCCAATAATTTCCTTAATACCTCGAATAATGTGTTTTAAAGCATTGGTATGTGTAACTGCTCATGCTAAGTCAAACAGCATTCTCCATTTACTGTATAGTTTTTTTTGCCAACTTTACCTGGTTCATAATGGATGTCTTCCTCCCCAGCCGGCTTCCTGGGAAACGAATGGTGCTTTTCTTGCTGCCATCGTCTGACTCAGACTTGACAACCTTTTCGCTGTCTCCCTTCTCTTTCTCCTGCTCTTTCTGACGCCATTTCTTCTTGCGATTACGACGCTCCTTGGCACTCTTGGAGCTCAGTTTGGAGACCTCGGACGAGCTGCGGGACAAGAGCCCTCCTCCTTCATCCTCTAACGCAGCCTCTGACACCGTGCCTGCAGAAGTTGCCATTGCAGCAGCCTGAGAGAAAATAAAGACAGATGATAACCCTAAACTATGAAACAAGTAAATGTGTATGTGTGTGTAAGAGAGGGTGAGACCAACCTGTGTTTCTTCTTGCTGCCTTTTGAGCTGCTCCAGCATGGCCTTGAATTCAGCCTCTTTCTGCTCCGCCTCCTCAATAGTAGCCTGGTTCTGCTCCTCATAAGCCATAGCCACCACAGCCAGGATGAGATTCACCAGGTAGAAGGAGCCCACAAAGATGACCAGCACAAAGAAGATCATGTAGGTCTTCCCTGCAGCTCGCAGAGTCTGACAGACAAACACAAACAGATAGTGAGATTTAGAGTGATTGAACACAGAAAATCATGTTTTTATACAAACATATTGTCGTATTGCTAAGATATAATGGTTACTAAAACAGTTGTCTTATGTCTTATGACTTTTTTACAGCAGGGCTTTCTTATTCTGTCAAGGGTACTGTATGTATATGTGTGTTAAGTCCACCTTGCTAGTGCTTCTATATATCTGGGCTTTCTCCAAAAACCTCCAGACAAGAAAGAAGCCTTAGAGTGCCACACAAAAAAAACAATGACTGGCCTATCTGCCAAATGAAGTGAATATATTATGGCTGCGGAGGTGCAGATCTGGAGGAGGAGTAAAGAAATGCTAATACAATGTCGTGGTAGTGCAGTTTAACATTACAGATATCTGAGAGTATGTTGTATATTTTGGACAAGCATGTGTGTCCCAAAGAGCAACAAAAAGTGAGAGGACTAAAGAAGGCAGAGAGTAATACTGGTTTAATGATCTCTTAAAAAATACATTTGGCAGAGATCATGACCGTTCTAAAGGTCATTCAACAAAAATGTATTCACTTTTGTTCATTGCTTCATAACAAATGTAAATTAAATTATTTTCTTCCTGCATGAAAGACAACCACAAGTGTAATGGCTAGTCACACACTCCTAGCCACAGTATTTCTGATCAGCTGTCCCTCCTTCCCTTTTATCCAGAAGGCAAATTAACTGATGGGGAAGAGCTACTGAGAGGCGCCTTTGCTGATTCATTCAGTTATTAGGATGATGATGATGTATATATATTTGTGAGAAAGTGAGGACAAAATCATTAGTACTGCTTAGTGGGTGTTTTACTTCTCTTGGTAGAACAAGAGATGCTTTAATATAGGTCTCTAAAACAGCTGCAAGATGGGGCCAAAACTTCATCCAGGGAATGAAGTTAGCACCTTCCTGCCAAATACAGGATAAATACTGGCTGTGGCAGGTAAAAGGTAACCTGCCACCATGACAGATAGGTTTTCCTTATATTAAAAAATATAATTTGTAAAAAGCAATACCTAAATGAAAAATAGTCAGGGATTAAGGTTACATGATATATTACATATTTCTACTGTCTGGTGGTACTGAACTGAATTCTTAAGGGTTCTACATATACATCATACCAATTTGAGACAAAGGAGAAGAGAGAAGAATTTAGAAAACACTCCTTTACCAGCATGTAGAGATTTTCCCAGAAGTCTTGGGTCATGAGGCGAAATAGAGTGAGGAAAGCCCATCCAAAGCTGTCAAAGCTGGTGTAACCATAGTTTGGGTTCCTTCCAGCTTTCATGCATGTAAAGCCCTCCGGACATCGTCTGAAAGGAACATATAGGAAAATGAAATTGTATCTTAACAAGTGACGGAAATGTGCCGCATCAAAACAGTTGGGATTACAGATACAGGCACCACTGGCAGTCTAAGATATAACAGCACCATGAAAATGGGCCTGAAAAAAACAAAACTAAAACTTAATGACGGGCCCAAACCAAACGATGATTGTATTGCATTGCATTGTTAAGATCGTTTAGGATCCCAAGTTCCCTTCATTGAAAAGCCTTTTGTCTGTGTGCCACTGTCTCTGGTTCTCCATTTTCGTCTTACCGTACTAGCGCCAAATTGACTATATGTGCAAAGTTTTTTTAATATGTGAGTATGTGTACTCATATTATTTATTTTGTAAATTGTGAAAGTATTTTGTTCCTAAATAGTGGCCCCCATAACACAATTAGCTTTTGGTCGTATCATTAACAACAATTTATTGGTTAAATGCTATTAAAAAAAATTTCTGTGTGCTGTAAAGTTTGCAAAAGCTAATCTGGCCCGAAGATCCATAAGGCCAAAATGAGATGCTTGAGGGGGGCGTGAATGCCTGATTACATCACTGATGATGTGTCCAAGTACATCACAAGATGTGCAAAAGAACAACAGAAAAATGGGAGACACTTGCTGAAAACATTCAAGTATAAATTTGGAGGCATGCACTTAGTGAGTGACGGACTGACTTACCCTGAGTCACTACTATTTCCACATAGTAGAGCATCAAGCTGACCAGGGAGGATGTAGAAATTAGCTATAAAAAAAAACACAACAAAAAACAGTCACTTGTGTTAGCCACTAGGGAAAAATATGTGCTACCTTGAGCAGTTACTGTGTCTACAAGGTAAAAAAATGCAATCTTTCTCAAATTCAAAACAATACAAAGAGTAAAGAATCACCAGAATGCACACACTTTCCATCTAGTCCCATTTATGTACTCATGTGCAACTAGTTTAATCAAGTGTTAAGGTAATCACTCACTGTCATTCATGATGTAGTCCTTCCAGTTAAAGAGCCTGCTGCCATTTGGCGGGTACTGCTCAGTCATGTTGATTGGCCAGATTACACACTTCTGCCGCAGATTCCCCATAAAGAGCTGCAGTCCAATCAGAGCAAAGACGCTGAGACAGAAGACGGTCAGGATCATCACATCCGACAGCTTCTTCACAGACTGGATCAGAGCACCCACAATGGTCTTCAGGCCTGTCAATTAATATACAATAAACACACACACAAACACACACACACACACACACACACAAACACAAATGCGCATGTATGCACAAACATGAAAACAGACAAACTCACATACACACACACACACACACACACACACACACACACACACACACACACACACGCACATCACACCGGCACCCAAATTCAAATACACACAGACACACACAAACACACACAGATAGACAAAATAAAAAGAATTGCAACTTTTGGCTGCTACAAGAGTGCATAAGCTGGTTTTATAGCTGCAGTTCTGGGCTGACTCAAGTCAAGCACGGAAAAAGTTAAGTTAGGTAACTTATATCTAATCCTGTATTGTTATATAAATCTAAACTTGGCAAGCATCAGAATTTTTCTCAAGCACCTACACCCACGCTGCCAATCCTCAACACCAGAAATTGTCTCAGTGTGTCACGTGCATTCCTTTTGAGAATAAAGACAGAGTGTGTTGATGTTCTTCTTGTCATTCCTGCCCAGATAGAAATCTCAATTTTCATCTCTGAATTAATTAAAAAAAATTAGATAGTTGTGGGCCGTGTTGTTGTTGTGGGTATTCATTTACTTGATGTATGAATTAAGCATATCCAAATACTGTAAGTTTAACACCACCAATTGTGAAAATCCATCACAATTGGCAAACAGGGGGTCCCGTTTCACTCAAAATTAAAGTGGGTTCTAACAGATATTGTTATATTTGCTGATATACAAAAAACAAATTGAATAATAGTAAGTAAAATGGTTGAGGTAACCACATCGATGTGAGTTGGTGTGGAGTATGTTGAGATTAATACATTTACTGTTCAACTGTGAAAAGTAGCTTTTTGTTTTTCAGTAACTGCACATGTATTCCTAAAAGGGAACACAAATAATGTAGCGCCAGTCATTGTCTGCGGACAGAACTCTGCAGCTCAAAGACAGAAGAACATGTTGTCCTGCATCTCCACATCTCTTGGGAGGAGAAACCCCGTCTCCGTTCCTGAGCTAATTTTCTCACTTGTTTCTTTTCTTGTTCATTTGAATAGGCGTCAGGCTACCATTACTTATCACGAGTACTACTTATTTCAGATAAAGAGAATAATCCCATATCACGTAACTCAATGTCTTCTGTTTCAAAGTCTTAATAAGCAGTGTGATATAATTTAAGCAACGTTTGTGGCATTGTAAAGTAATAAATCTCCCTGTGAATACGAATAAAGTTCATGAATTTTTGTACACTTGTGCCTACAATACTGTAAAGTATATCCAAACTACAAACTTCTGAGCAATGTATTTTAGAAGAACCATATTTCACAACAAAAGTCTCCTATAAAACATAGCTGGGGTAAATGCTGTGCATAGATTCTGCATTCACACTCACTACAAAACGTTATCCAAGCCATAACTAGCAGCTTGCTATCACCTGAGTTGTGCAGTCTCTCTCAAATTCAAACGTTGGTGAATGTATGTCTTGAAAGCAGACTTCTAGCTATATGGTTTACAAAAATAGATAATTCTAGAAGCATTCAATAAAATCAAAGACATGATTATCTAGTATGTAATAACAGCACACTGATTTGACTATGAGTCAAGATGCATTTAAGTTGAACCATAGATATAGAAGTCACATTCAGTTTTTTTCTCTCCATAAAACACATAACACAACAAACACTACAGCTGTATAGGATGTTTCCATCAGAAAGACACACTTTCATTTCAGTACCTACTTCATGTATGAAAATATGTCGATATAAAAGTTGTTCCACTGAGGAAGAACAGACAGCACTACACTCTTAGAAATAAAGGTGATATAAAACCCACTCAGAGGGTTCTACCGAGAACCCTTATATAAAAGTCCCTGTTATATCACAGAGATCTTTCTCCACTGTAACCATGGTTTTCATTTAGGTGAGGGAGCCACGTCCAGTAACCTTATATTGGCCAGCTCAACCCACAACAATCATGGTTCACAAATCATAGTTTTTTGGGGATGTGGGCTGAGAGGATCTTTTAATACCCATGATTTTAACAGACTATGAAGAACTCTTTCTTCCAAAAAGGGTTCTTTGGTTAAAAACGGTTCTTAATTGAACCCTTAGTCTTTCAAAGAAGAGTTCTTCAGAAGTAAATGGTTCAGGTAGAAGTCCTGCCCTCCAGGTAGAACCCTTTTGGAAGCTTTATTTCTAAGAGTGCAACTGGATTTAGAATCCATCTGGAGCAGAGAAATTGTACCATGGGGTTACTTTTTCCCTTCACTCCTTGTGTCCATCTATGAGAACATTCCTGACCAGCTGCAGTTAATTATTATTCTGCATCCAACAATTCAACTGAACACAGCAGCACCACAAACAGCGCACAGAACTAGGCTCAGTCAAGGAAGCAGGAAGTGAAGAGGAGAAAGAAAGGACAGGCGAGGAAGAGTTGGTGGCTGGGGGGGGGGGCGAGAGAGGCAATGAGAGGTGGCATGCAGGTCATTTAAACGCCAAGGCTGAAGGAATTGACTCGGTGTCAGCATCACCTGTCTGTAAACCGTGATGGTGACCTTGCCTTAACTGAAGAACCGTTCCCATCCCAGGCACCTCTTCCTCCCACTCTTGCAGCGCTGGGCGAGTCCTCAGGCTGGTGTAGCCCGGAGCACAACGGAGCACTACATGCTGGAGGCTGAGCTTATTGTGCGTGTGTATGTGCATATACAAGGTATGGGCATGTGTGTATATCTGCTGAGATACAGTAACTTCATAGTGTCATATTGTTTTTGATTGGATATCATGTATAAGCAAATGTAAACTTGTGGTACTGTGTGTTCCCCAGAAAACAAATGTGTGGAATCTGACACATATTTACACAATTTTGCTTATTTATGATATTTATTAATTATTTATGTTTCCTTTTAACTCCCAGGATGGACAAAGATCTTCCGAAAAAAAGAAAAAAAATCTGAAGCCTGAAATAAGTCTTTTAACCAAAAGATAAAATCCAAAAGAAAAGCCCCTTAAAGCCAAACTCGTAAAAGCATGTGTCTCAAAGCTTCATGCAGCGTTGATGTGTTGTCAAATTAGGCTTGGCAGTCTTAGGGAATCAAAAAGTCTTTAGAAACAAGAAGGCAAGGTCATAGACTATGATAATTTGGATCAATGTGTGAAATTAAACTGTACACAAACCAAATTTAAAGAATGACAGATTTAAACTACTTATGATCACGTTTGTTTATCTAACCCATCATAACACCATCCTGAACTTGAAAATAACTTTATTTTAATTTTACCCCCATATTATCACATTGTTTTGGACATTCTTTTCTCTTTAACTTGGGGTAGAATTGAACAGACAGATAGCTCTTGCATATCCCGATGTGCTGCAGAAGCTCGGCTGTCCATATGGGACATGTGAGCCCATAAGACTGCCAGTAGACTGCTAAGCCTATCAAAAATGTATTGCTACCATTTTTGATTGTCATAAAAAAAACAAAAGTATAACAAAAAAATGAAGAAATTCTAAAACATCCTCTTTTTTTTTTAAAAGAACAAAAACAAAGTAATTGAAATAAAGACAAGTTATAGATAAAGTAGGCTCAGCCTTAGTGTTTAAATGGGAGTCTCACCTGGAATGACAGAAATTGTTTTCAATGCTCGGAGAACCCTGAACGTTCTCAGCGCCGAGACATTCCCAAGGTCCACAAACTCTGTTATATATCTGTAACAAGGTAGGATGACACACAGAACAGAACCCCATGACACACAACACACACGATAACGACACACACGCATGTACGCGCAAGAGCACGACACCAGCACCACCATCGAAGACCAGGAGGGGACACCACGGTGAGAGAGAGAACGCCTGTCCGACCAGTGGGAAGAGAACAAAGGAGGAAGAGGAGAGGAGAGGGACTGGAACAAAACCACACCTAACATCAACCCCGTGACTCGCCCACCCGCAAACACAAACACCTGGACTGTCTTACCTGGGATAACTGAAATTGTTTTCAAAGCCCTCAGAACCCTGAACGTACGCAGAGCTGACACATTGCCTAGGTTTACAAACTCTGTTATATACCTGCAAGGTGGATCAGATAAAATTATTCAGCAGCCATCCCAAACAGAGTAAAGAAATAATGGATTGTTACATAATATTTAAATAAGCATTATAAACGTTGTATGATGGACTAATGCGGATTGAAGGTGCTGTGGGCAATTGTCTTTTTAATTATTTAGTCAAATTCATCTTACATCCCATTACAAATCATTAAAAACACACACAATGAAATGTCTGATGAGTGTTTTCAGACCCTGCAAAATTTCAGAAGTCTTAATTACCTGATCAGGAAAGCATGTCGACTACAGTGTGTTTGTTGGTGGAATATTTATCATGTTTTGCTCGATACCAATTTTTCCTTGTTTTTTCAAAGTTGCCCACTGCAGCTTTTAGATATATGAGTACTGTCTTTGTCCATCTTTAAATAAGAATACCACTATATTGTTCATTTTAAAAAGAACTCCAGCAGACTGCAAAAACAAGTTTATTAAGATTAAACGTTTGATGGACATGTTATGATACCTACACAATGATATAATCAGTAAATGAATGATCAAATTCTAATGAATACTAAAATGTTGATAAAAAATGTTTGCACCTTGATTGAAATGACTGACAGATGAAAATGATTTTTCTGACAGAAAACATTAATTTCATAAAAAACAAAAAAAACAGGTGTGACCAATAACTTGCTAAATAATGATTGCTTCCACTGATATGTCTCATAAGCCATACGAGTGAGCCGGCATACACAGTATTACCCTGGTATTATCACGCCTGAACGGGAAGTTGTTATTCATATGATTAGTTACACTTGTGTATATTAATTAGCAGGACTGTCTGTAAGAAAGTTCTGTTGCCATTTGAGGTTTACCCGCTTATGAATAAATCACATCTAACAACTTTATTCTATCCAGATGCTAAAATGTCATGATATTATGATTTAAAATCAACTTTTGCGCTTTTTGCCTTTTCCTGTGCTTTTTCTTGTTTACATTTGACCATAGTTGTCACATGTGGCCTTCAACTACTGTATTTAAAAAAGATTTAAGGCTTTTATTGTTCACAACTATGAGTTAAAATACTTACGCCATTGAGATGACCATGAAATCCAGCCAGTTCCATGGGTCTCTGAGAAAGGTGAACCCATCTATAGCGAAGCCTCGGGCAACAATTTTTGTGAGTGACTCAAACGTATAGATACCTGTGAAGGTATACCTGGAGAACAAAGAGAGGAGAGAGTAAAACGCTAAAAGGCAGATAAATCGAGGATATGAATGCTGAGGAGAAGTATGGACGTGTACTTACTCTACTTGTTTGGACCACTCTGGGGGGTCGCTAAATGTCATGAATATACAGTTGGTCAAAATCGTAGCCATGATGATCATGCTGAATAACGTGAGAGGACAGAAGTTAAGGAAAGCTTGAACAGTGCTACCCATAACACCCCAACCACTTTAATACACCAACAACTGAAATCAAACTTCAGTATTGAAGTAAAGCTCAAGGAAGAGGGCAGAGCATGGAGAAGACAGTGCATTATCTTTCCTTACTTATTACCAACGACTTGTGACATAAGCAGAAACATGTTTAAAATACTGTTTTCATTCACTTCAAAGCAAATAAAAGAATCACGTGAAAGGATATGAATGTATCAAAATCTTAATAGCTATTCGCCTAAGTAGATTAAAAGGGCTTAAGATGTACACGGAGGGCGTGGCACTGAAGCGGAAGAGTGTTTTCCCTTTGTTGATGACTATAAATGTCTGTGGAGAGAGAGAGAGAGAGAGATAACATGACAGTTAGAACATTTTACTAACAATGCAGGTGATACTGTAATCCATTTCAACATAGCATTTTGATTAAAGTGGTCACTGTGTTGTCCCTTTACCCATTTTGAAATATTTACCCTATTAGTAGTGAGACAACAGCGAGCAAAGTATTTCAGGTTGTAATGGCCTTACACTATACAAAGCACACATATAAACCAGTGGAGTAAAAAGTATAGAAAAGGGAACATAGTCAGGAGGACAAGGACACAAGGCTGTGTTTTACTCTGCTGACATCACTTCCTTTGTGGCCAGTCCTCCGAGAGCCAGGAATCCAGTTAACACCTATGTTCCGGTTGCATCAGACCGAGTCTCTGTCCTGGCAAGCTTTTCACCATGACAGTAGCTCTTTGAGCAGCAGACAGGTGAATGGGAAGCCCTCCCCTCTTTCTGGCCAAATGCTTCTCTTCGCCCCGACTTTAAAGCTCTTACTGGAAGAGAACCGCAAATGCTGTCATCGATCAGGGGCAGATCTGCTGACTCCAGGCTCTCAACAACCACTCCCCACCCATAAACAGCACTGGGCCACGTGGGGCTGTGCACCGGGGTGAGGCAGCACTGTGTGCTTCAGCACTGTGTGTTTGTTTGTGTGTGCCTCTGTGTGGTTTGTGGATGTTTGTGCACAATTTTGGACAAAGACAATGTGGGGTCTGAGGGAGAAGTATGAGCATTATTTACCAACAAATGAACTACTGGGATTCTCAACTCACAGATTCGCATCCAAACCACACGTTTGTTATGAATGCCTACACTGCTAGGGTGTTTTTCCTTCTTCACCACATCCCCGCATGTGTATTTACGACACTACTGATAATGCTGCCTGCCAGTATTTACAGGTTACATAAAGACATAGCATGGTCCTGTTTGTAACCAGTGTTGAAGAACAATGAAGATGTCAAATAATATCAGAAACTTTAACAATGTCTATCACTTTGCATCTACGATGTGAATGTCCTTCACATTCGACATTAAATGATAAACAAGTCTTGTTTATTTTTTTTAAATAAATAACAGCTTCTGTAAACTAGAAACATTTGAAAAACATTTGAAAGGATTTAGGGTTAGGGTTATCCAATAAAAGAAACACACTTCAATTTACAAATAAATTGCCACAATACTGTTCACCAGATCATAACGCCAACTCTATATTGCTTTACATTCAGGTACAATGATCACTGCACTCTCAATGAAAATGATAATAATATGATGATAACCCACTAGTGGAGAGCATACATGTATAATAGAAGAATTTAGTCTTGGCACCAGCAACTAGCAAAATACACACACCATTTTGGTTCAGACCATGGGAAACACTAGAAAGAAATGGGGATGCGACGACAAGTGTCCTGAGACAAGTGGTGTCCTGAAATCTAATTAAATTAAAAATAGCGTCTGCAGTCTGGGGAAAGACAAAATGTATTCTCTGCATCAGAGGACTCCTCTCTCTCCCTCCCTTCCCCTCTCCTTTTCTTGTTTGCCTATAGAGCAGCTGCAAGACTAAAAAAATCCTCTCACTATTTTTCCCTGCCACATGGAGAAATGAATGATCTATACTTAATCAACACAATACATACAGGAACACATACGACCTACAGTCATGTTCAAAGGGCAAATCTTCCTCTTAGAGGTCAAGTGTTTTGCTGACCAAGCACACACACAGTATGTGGATGGGAGAGCAGCTTGTAAAATGAGCGATATCTCATTAGCGCTTTACAGATCCCCAGCATGCAGAAATATGTTCCATATGTTAATCTCGTGACGAATAATGCCGTGGATAAATCCTTCGGCTTTGAAGAGGTTTTTAAAAAGATCTGAGTTATAAACACCTTACAGAAAACATGTCTGCTTTGTCCTTATTGAGTCTCAGTTTCAATGCTTCATCCTCTACAACGTATGGAAATTTAAAAAGAAAATCATGAAAATTCACAATTCAACTATAAAGAGGCTTTATTTACTCAAGGTACTGTGTTGATTTGGAGACAGAAAAATCTGCTGTTGATGCAAACTTGGCAACCTGGCACAATTACAACAAGGGATGCAAATTTCAGGCAATTTCCTTAATTGATTGTGACACATTAATCGATAACTGATCAATCATTAGAGTTTGTAAAATACTAAATCTTTGATTTTCTTAATGAAAGCTTCATTGTGATGAGCTGTTCTCACAGCACAATTTAAATCATAAACTAAATAAAGACAAGTTAATTATTTCAATCATCAATGGACTAAAATGAAATAATGGCAAAATGTATTTGAATAAACTGAATAACTTACCACGGTTTACTGGAGGACATAAAGAGGATGAAACTACAAAGTAAATACTGACCCATTATTGTGTTGTATTGAAAGTAGAAAAATAAAATGGTTTCTTTTGATCTCCTGAACACACTGATTGTTTTACTTTTTTCAATTTAAGAATATGAGTAAAACTATGCGGTCAGAGATAAATTGTGTAAGCCTTCTTAACGGAATAATCTTTTTGAGGCAAACTTCTGCCCAAAAGGAACAATAGAAGAAGAAGAAGCTACAGTGAACGGGATAAATGAAAATATATAACATTCTATAGCAAATCCTTTATTGTACAGTTTTTACTGAGTAGAAATCCACTGTGCGTCATGGGCTCTGATCAGGGTTGATTGTGGTACAAATGGAAAAGTTATCCCAACTGTACGAATATGTAGTCCAACCCCTGAAAACAATGCATACACCATACTGTTGGCTGATATATTGTTGATTGTTTAATATGTTAACCGTGATTCATTAATTGATTAATCACTTATTTCTCTAGTTTAATTAATTTCCAAGACAAATTATTGTGACTGTATTAAAGGTTTTGCTTTCCACAGCACATTTAAATGGGATCAACCATGTAGTGCAATAGTAAGCTTAGGAAACTGAGGATGAATTGCATCTATTCACATGGATAAACATAGAGTGACTATGGTAGTGGATAAGTACAATGGATCACAAAACAATATGTAACACAATGCTTGTTGAAGTCACACACACTCGTATCATGTAACACTGATTTGCCTATTTAATTACATAGTTAAATATACATATATACAAACGGGGGCATACACACATTCGTAAATACACAACTCAGCAGAGCTAGCTCCACTGTAAGAAAGACGTATTTGCTGCAAAGCTGGTGAAATGTTCCTAATTCTCCATAGAGCGTTAAAGAAAAAGACACATATGCAAGAATCAGGAGGCAGAATGCAGCTGCAAGGACGGTGTGTGTGTGTGTGTGTGTGTGTGTGTGTGTGTGTGTGTGGAGGAGGAATAGTGGAGCAGGGATATGGAGAGGGGCTTGCAGGGGTATGGGACAGCAGCAACGAAAGCCGAAGAGAGAGAGAGAGAGAGAGATGAGGGGGTGGAGCGGGAGTGATGCAGAACAGAGAGCCAGAGAGCTGCAAAGGGGAGAGAGCCAAACCTGAGATGGATGGGTAGACGGAGGGAGGAGGAGGACTGGGTAGGCATGCAGCAGAGAGAGAAACTGAGAATGGTCTATTACTTCACAAAACTGACTGCAGATTTTGACTGTAAACTTATCGTAAGAGATGGCAATAACTTTGCGACAAAATGACAAATAAAAACAATAGATTGATTAAATTAGATTAACGTGTGATCGCCAACAACTTGGATAGTTGAATGATCCGAGGGAAAAAAAAGGCCAAACATTTGGTGTTACTAGGTTCTTGTTTATGGATTTGCTTCATTTCCATCTTAATATATCACGGCAAATCAAGTACCTTCAGGCTTTTTCATTTCAAAACACCATGGGCTCAGGGAAACTGTAATAATCACTTATATAAGATACTGAATACACTAAACAATTCATCAATTGATTGCAGTTGGTGCCCCAAATGACCTTCATAAACAGAAACACACCGCAAATCAGAAGTTAAAAGCTCTTTTAAGAACATATCTGGATTCACAAGTATCTTAGCAGATTGGAAAGAGAAAACATGACACACATTCACCATTAGCTGGATTTTAGCCCATTCTGTATGGAGCACCTAGTATTGAATAAGTGCACCTTGATTCAATTTACAAAGAAGCAAAAATATCAACAGCTTCCACAATGTTTACCGTGGAACTTTGATGCTTTGTGACAAAGCAGCACAGATCTCATGAGAGACTTTAATTGAATATCTATTAGCATTATAGCCTGAAACATAACTCGTGTACTTCTGACTAAGCTCACTGCAGTGAGGACCCAGCCAGTAATGCCTCACCAAAATGTGTATGACTGCAATCTAATTTCCCAGCATATTATACCATATCAAAAAAATGCGTCATCCCACTTCTTTACCTGTATGCTGTAATACAAAAACCCCACTATCCCATCTTTACCCCACCCTCCTTCTCTACACCAACCTGGCTAGCAGTGGAAGCACACTCAACCCCTCCACCCCCACCTCATCCCTTCCTCACTCAACCCTGTACAGGAGGATGCTGTGTCATCAGAGACTGAGGACTCAGACAGAGCACTAAAGCCCGGCCCTCCCTCTAATTTACTACACCCTGAAAAAAAGAACGCCGGAGAGGAGGCGTCGGATGGAGGAGGAAAAAGGAGAGTAATGGACAGAGACGCACACAGAGACAGAGATGGTGGGACAGGAACATAATGTAATGGTGTGTACAGTGCTACATGCTGATATTCAGAGGCTGCTGCTGCTGCTGCTGCTTGAGCCGTGAGCTCCCTTTGTGCGCTCACGAGTAGCCGCGGCCCTGCAGTAGTCTGAGCAGAAATGACTGGTCTGCTGCACACTCCTGTACCAAGACAGTCACCACCAAGCTACATTCAGGAGGCGAATAAAGCCTCTGCAGCAACAAAACCTGAAAGCTGTTCATAGCACTTTTTGTCCATAGCAGCCAATTCAAGCAGAATCATCTTAACTGTATTTCCACACACAAACTAAGCACATATGTGTCCACGTGCACAGTGCAGCTAAAACACTAGTATGCCCTCCATCCATCCCGCCCTGCTCTTCCTGTATGACCACAGCAGCTTTAACATTGCCTAATAACATCAGACATTTGAAAAGCCCAGGCAGTCCTCTCCCCATCACAGGGGAAAACAAGAACTGCAACGCTGCATTTCTCTTCCTCACCACTGCCCCCTCTTCCTCTCTTTGATGCATGAGTGCTGTGATCAGGTTTCCAGCAGCTGACACACTCATTGACATACAGTGCAATGGTGAGCGATAGGATGACTGTCGGTCGAGTAGAGGAGACGAGCAGACTGGAAAGATGAGCACAGTGGGGGAAGAATGGACGCTAACCGTGAATATACTTTGAGGCATTTCCTTAGGTTTGATGAAGGACAAATACATTAGTGGATTAGGAAACTGATTGACATGGATGATAGTAAGATGGAAAGGGATGATGAGGTCCTAACCTGTGAGTCTTATTGAACTTGCTGACACAACACATGGATGGGTATGATGAGAGTAGCAGATCTTGACTAAGCAGAATGAATGATAAGTCAGAACCTGTATTGATGCACATATCTGGAAAGCAGTAGCCTATTTAGAAAAACTATCTAGCTGGCAGGCTAAAAGCCCACTACCCCATCGCTGCCTTTTGAAATTCCCTAAAAGTGTGCACTTAAGCAAGGCACCGCAGCCATGACTACACTAGTGGAGCTGTTCAGAAGTCAGAAAATAAAGGGACGATGCTGTGATGGGTGTATACTGCAACTACCTTCCCAGGTCATGGATTTATTTATTTAAGATGAACTAAATGTGGATAACTATTGGGTAAACAGTCTAAAACACACATCTATACCAATGGTAACACTCATTATTTAGGCATGTCGGCTCAACATCCCTGCTTGTTCCTGCAGCAACTATCCATTATCACACAATTGTTGTTGTTGTATTTTGCACCAGCTAACAAAGTATTCACGAATCTTTCTAATGGCAAACAATTCTCACCAAAAATCAGAAATAACATTATTTTGTAGAGTGTAGTGTAATGAAGGTGTTATCACTTGCGAGACAAATTAAGAAAAAGATGAAATTGGAGTCTATATGCCATGTATTTTCGAGGTTCTGGCCAGCTAGGGCATATGAATGTATATATGAATATATATATATTGAAAAACAAACAATATATAACAGCCATCATATCGTAAATGAGGAAAAGAGGCACATTGGGAATGTCTAGGGGGATGTTTTATACTTATTTACGGTTTTCATGTCTCATTTATGTTCATTGCATTGTTTCTTAAACAAACTATAAAAGACAGTGCTTTGTGCATAAAGGCAAACTTCTTAAAGTAACACACTGTACTTAAGTGTTCGAAAAATGGTCTCCTGCTACAGTAACGGAGGCCTGTGAGTGGAGGCCATGATAAACAACTCCACAGAGGAAAGTAAGGAGAGGTAAGAAGTATGAACTGGGCAATACGCTAAGTGGGGAAGGATAATAAGACAAGAATGCAACCCTTCCTGTGGCCACCACTGAACTAGGGATGTGGATCAATAGATCACAAAAGGCACATACACTTGATAGTTTCATCCGCCCTATGAGGGAGTGCTGCTGGCTGAGATTGCCAGTCCAGCTGACTGGGCTTCTTGCTGCTGTACAGGCTGCAGATTCTTTTACACATTATCCCTGCCACCACACAGGAGACTGGCTACTCCACACACTTACACAGCTGAAGGCACTACAGCATGCTCCTACCCTTTTCTCTACAATTCCTGTCCTCTCCTGCCATCTTCTGCCTTCATCATTCCTCTTTGCTAGTGCAGAGCTACAGTAAGAGCACAGCCAAGCTTGTTTGAGTGGTACGGGACCGAAGCCTAAAATGCCTGAAGGTCTTGTCTCTGATTAATAAAAAATACATAATTCTGAGAGAAAATAGGGAGATTGGGGTTTGTGTCATCTGCATCTGTATCACATTAATTCAGAAGTTACCTTAGATAACGACATTATTTGACTGTGTGGCATGTCTGAGGTGAAAATCACATTATGATCTTAAATAATAGGAACACTGATAGCCTTCAAAGCTGTTATGCAATAACATTCACAGATGGGATTTTCGGATGTGCTTATCTGTTTTAAATCTCCAAAAAGTACTGTGCAACACCAAACTCAAAAAGTATTATGGATAAAAAGCAAAAAATGCAGTTCAGAGGCAATTACCTGTACTTACTGATGAAAACATGGTTACAGCAGAAGAGAGAAATAATACAGATGCACATGTTCATCTAGAAATGTGTCAACATGCACGCATGGGAATGTTGCACTGTCATTAGCTTAGCTCGGATTTAAGGGTTTAGGATGGGTTTAAAACTGAGTTGTCAGGGTCAATGTCACATGATCACCTCAGAGGCTGCAGTTCAAACTGCTTGTGTGGTTTAGTCAACCCATGTTGTGTCCTGTGGAGGTCACTGTATCTGAGGTTTACTTAGACCTGTTGCAGACATAATTACCTGAGGTCTGAAGTCATAACATTCAGTATAAGGACAGATTTATACACCTCAGATCATCTTATCCTATCCAGTCAAAACAATGTCAAACCACGTCTGTTCTTTCGGAGGCAACACTATAACAAGTGGCAAACTTATACAATTGTGTAATTACAATTAAAAGGTGTCACCTCTTCCTTTTTCATTTTTTTAAACCAGAGACAGGGATGGTGATTATCTGAACAACATAACAGTTATTAATTAGTGCACCACCACAAGTATAGTGCTTGGAAGGATGGCATGTGGTCAGATTGCCATAAATGTTTAAGTCACAGAAGCTAATAATAATAAATGTTTTATACATGTGTCACATAATAGGAGAGACACAGCTTCTCACTTATTAGAATTCCAAAGTAAAATTGGTTAAAGGGGAAAATCTAAATAGTTGTGCATAAAGTCATTTGCGTTGTGATCACATTCATTCGTATTGATTATTTGTACAAGAATGTGGAAATGTCAACAACAATGGAAACCTTGCAAAACATAATGTAGCTCAAAATAAGACCAGTAACAGTACGCAACACAGATAAAATTATGATAATAATAATTCCACTGTCCCAGTGCATGCTGGGAAGCCATGAGTCACGGCTACTGTTGGGCAGAGCACTTGCCATCGGTATGTGTGTTTTGTCACAAAATAATTTAATTAGCTATAGTAAATGATGTTACATTAACATAAATGTTACATCATCTTTACCATGCATTAACAAGGATAATTAATCAACACTGCAGAAACCTTTATGAGAATTACCACTGCCCGAGAACTGCATTCCACAGAAACCCTGCAGTGTTGCAGGAGCAGAGCCACTACGTCCCTCTGCATCTGCTCTTTGATTGTACAAGTGCACTAAAAAAAACTCACAGGCCTTATATGATCTAATAATGCACTGACTGTCTCGTAGCCCCTATAGCATTGACTAAAAAGTACTCAACAGCTCTTAAACGTCTCAAGGTCATCTTTGCATTATTATAACCTTCTCTATGTAGTGAATACAATAACTTTACAATCATTGTAAATAACTGATGTACACCTGAATCTGTTATGACACTGAATTTCATATTACATATGAGTATGGCGTGGTTAGTTTGCAATGCTTGCAATTCCCATGAGAAAAAGGTAAAGACTAAGAACATTTGATGGCTCAGCATAGCAGCTGAATAATACATCTGTGAAAGTTCTCAACATCCATAAACCTCTCAACTACATTAAGCAGAGGCCTGTTCACTACAGTGTTTAGGGGGAAACTGGGTGGTGCATTAGGCATTTGTGACAACTCACTTTCATGTTCACATAGTATGGATCCAAATCCTCCAGCGGTGTGCCCGACATTCCCCTAGGAACATCGCCGTAGATGAACGGCAGGCTCTTCCCCGCCTCCAGGTCCCTGTTGGGCTTGACTTCATTCTCGTCAGACGTGTCGCGGTGACTACTGTCCGATCTGGGCTTGGGTGGCTTCTTGTTCTTCTCTTCATTGATGCGCTTCTCGATGTTAGCGAGCGACTCCGCGGTGAATTTCTTGAAGCTGTGAGGGCCTGGGGTTGCAATAATGGGTGCGGCCATGTTTTCATCCTGCAGCTATTTCCTCTTTATTTGTTTTCCATCCCAGACATCCAGCTCTGAGAGGACAAGAGGGACACAGAGTGAGAAACTGTGAGAATATGGTACTGATCAAAGACAAAAATTCTAGATAAAACTAAATTAAGTAAATTAAGTAATGTCATCTGGTTATTTAAATTGGCAGTCGTATGAATAACACTGACTGGTCAACCAAGGGTTACGATTAAATTGATTTACATATTTCTATGTTAGACTCGTTGCTTTGCATCCCTTTTCTGCTTCAGCATTGCTACAAAGCCTCACAGATGACATTTTCTAGTTCTGGCAGGGAACGCAAACAAAGCAAAATAATGCTGAAAATGTGCAAACATTTGGAACATGGGCCAGTAGGCACTATTTCTGCTCTCTCCATCAACCTTAATGACTAAAGCACTGATCCTGTATCCCCAAAAGCTGAACTCAAGTAGCTAGCCAGCACATACAGTAGACAGCTTTGAATTTATTTTTTGCTCTCAGGGAGACATGTCAAGTTTATTCTTCTTGTGTTAATGCTCACAAATGATAGGATCTTTATCCCACAACAAACTCATATGTCTGACTCGCTCCTTCACAAGATTCTTTCTCGGGACTTTCCTTTTTATCGAACATGCCAAAATGCAGCATTTGGAGTTATGTTCATCGATAAACTTCTATGGTGTTGCTACCACAATGAATACATGTGACGTGAATGTGTTGATAGCCCTGCTGGTCTCACTGAGAATAGACATCAAAGTCTGCTGCACTATACAGCTATAAGCTCATTGTTATAGAATGGAGGTCTCTCTGGTTTTGTCTAAACAGCTTTCACTGACAATAGATAAATGCAGGATAACCACTGCCTCACCCGGCTTTATCTTAAATAAGGTGCTGGAAGTATCAAAAAAGCTTAAACCGGTAGAATAGATATCCGCATACTTAAATCTAAAAGCTATTCTACCAGACTGACAATAGATAAAATAAGTAAGAAAGTGGCTCCCAGCACACAGGGAATTAAATGCTATCTGTCCAGGGAAAAATTACAAGGTGCCACACAATCTTAAGCCAAGCAAGTAAAACAGACAGATATGTATAACTTAGCTATAAGTCTAGTGCTACATGTTCACCATAACAACCTAATGAGCTGATGTTGTCTCAAGGCTCAATGCTTGAATTTGCTTTGGAGTTCACTTAAGCCATCTACTTATCATACCCATTGATTTAAATTTGAAGTATATAAATTAATGTAACTGGGATTTGTGGTAAAGAAAAGAGTGGGTGTGGAAGGTTTGTTGCATAACAATATGCAAACTTGTTTTTGTTGTTCTATGACAACCATTCACTTGCTCCTTTTTTTTGGCTTGAGAAACATTTAAACCCATTAAAACAGATGTCACCCGGCCCGTGTTAATCATATATGACAGCACACCCAACACAGGCCACGCTGTGTGCATTTTGGTATCTTACGTCCTACTGTACTCGACTGACTGATAACTAAGCATTCTAAACTGTGAAAGAGGATCAAAAGATAGTCCACAAATAAAGACTGGAAATGATTCAACCTCTTGGGCACAGACTCATTGTATAAACAAGAAGGTTGTCATAACATGATCAACTGCATCTCTCTAGGCTTGTACAACAGATTAATTTCTCAATTGATACTGAAGATAGTTGACAGTCAAGTAATAGCACAAATTAGTCAGTGTGTGCAACATACATGCAGGCAAAGACATGGGTACAGACCTGGAGAGATATCAAAAAGAAATCAGAAGAAATCCACAGGCAGATATAGATCCAACAGACCGGTATCTTCGAGAAAAAGCACAGCCAACCAGAAGAGGGACGAAGTCCGATTCAAGTAACCCAACCTCGGCACAACCTCCAAGTCTCCTTCCACCAATGCTACATCAATTGATCTACCGTCAAGGTGATTCAAACCAGGATGGAATAGCATGCCCAGCAGTGCATGCAGCCTACACTGGGACAATCCTTAAAAAAAAAAACCGGCAGCAAAACTACAAGGCGACCAGAGGAAGCTGCTTCAGGATGTTGCAGATGTTGCTCAATCCCTTCGGTGTCCACGAACTCACTCGGTCACAAGAGCAGCACGACATAAAATGCAACAATCCGACAAAACACCTTTTAATTTAGAAAGACTACTCGGTTCACTCTTACAAAAAATGTGCCGACAACGAATTCTATTGCTGCACATAGTCGGCACCAAAATGCCCGCAGCCCCTAACCGGTCTCGGTTCTGTGAAATCCGTTACGAGTCAAGTGAGTCCGGAAATAAAAACTGATTGATGACCGTGAAAACTAACAACTCCGGAAGCCTCATTTGCCTCCCAGGGGAACGACACGATGGTCACCGGGATCAAGATTGTTCAACCGCGTTGAGCAAAAAAAAAAAAATGCTACTCTATGCGTCCTCTGTGCGGAGGAAAGGCATCCAAACGCACCACGGCCTCCGTCCCGTTACCTGGGAAAAAATCTTCTGCTGTGCTCTCTATTCACTGTGGTGATGATAAACCTGACGTGTGATGGAGCTAACCGGACACCGCGGAGAGGAGGATGTGTATAGGGCACTCGCATCTGAGTCACATGGGTCGGTAAATAACTTGCACATATTTCATTTCCTGCGGTGATGTTTTAATGCTGCCTGTCACTAGATGTCATCTCAGTCCGAATCCCCAGCATCACTGAGCATAGGTGCAGGCCCGAGTCCAAAATTACTGAGAGAATAACTTGGCAGTCAATATATTAAAGAGGCCTTTCATAACCTATACGGGTGGGTGCATCTTTATGCCAGAGCATATAGTGAAATGGAGGTAAAGTTATGACGTCCTGACTTTGATGAGTTATGATAATTCAGTTTAAAAAGGGTTTTTTTTTTTCCCTCAAAGGACAGACCACGGGGGAGGAAGAAAGGTGGAAATGATGAACCATGGGACATCAGGCCACTGTATAGAGATAAACACCCATAAAGAAAACCGCCTCCTATATTTTTTGGAGAACTTTCTCTTCGTGCGGGATTTAGACCACCCGCTCCCCTTCACATTGTGTGTCTTATCATGCCAGTGCCATTCATTTCCTGAGAGTGATTTGTTCCCTATGTAGTCCCCAGGAACGTCCACTGTTTAATACCAAGGCGCGCCGTTGTCCTATAGGGCCAAAGCCTAAAATACTGCAGTGTGGTTTATTGCTGCTATATGCTCTAACTAACAAACTCATAGTAGGTCAGTTGAATGCACAGCCCATGTCCTGACAACACATCCCCGGCATCAACGCAAAGCGACCCATACATAGCACATCAGCACATCCCAATTTCACACCTAAAAAAGTGTAATTGTATACCGCAAAAAAAAGAGAAACTAAAACGGCCTTGAGGCTATACCACACCCGTATAGATAGTCTGGGCGACAGACCCGGGGACTCCTGAGGTGCGGGTCTGTAGACTAATACCGGGATGGGGAAACGTGTTTTTAATGCCTGAGATTGCGTGTAAATACCAGAAAAAGGTGCCACGGCCCCTTTGAGGACTGCCAAACTAAAGACGCACCTACCTCCTCACGCAATACAGTCTCCAACGGAATGGCAAGAGGGAGGGGGCGCATAGGTGGGGGTGGGGTGGGGGGTTTGGGGGGGGTAAAACTATCATAGTTATAAAATAATGGAAGCGAGAAAATTGCTCCCTGAAATGTTCTGCAAGCGACGCATTATTCGCGCACTTGGGGGCATATAGGCTAGGTGTCGCCACTCAGATAAGTTTGACGTGATCTCACTTCTATATATCCCATATATGCGTATGTTTCACATTCTGACACAGTAAAATGTCATTCCATCCAGCGGCAGGCCAACACCCCAAATAACCTGCCGTCTCCCCGTTTTCTGCCGCGTCGCATCGCAAATCCGCGTTTTCCTTCTTCGAAAACGCATTCCCTTCTTCTAACTGGTACATCGCATACATATTCGTCCATGTAGCCCACTGGCAAGGAGCCCTCCACAGACGCTAGGAAAAGATGCTGAGAGGACAAAGCAGAAAACAGATTGTCTACTTACTTTTTCTCGCATTAACAGAAATCCAGACAGCTGTCAATGAACTGCAGATGTAGGATAGAGTCGAGAGTAACTGCGGCTGTCGCCATATTGTTGCTGCTATCTTCCTTCCCAGTGCGTGCGGCTACCCTGCATAATTGATGACTCTCAGCAAATTGTTAGGGAGTGTCGGTAAATGCCTTTAGTTTCAATAACGGACAAGAGACTGCAGCATCGTAAGCAGAAAAAAAAAAAAACCTGTTCATGTAACAACAGTCAATGATATTCTGGTCGGGATTTGAATTGCAATTGGCAATATATTTGTTTTTATCTTGATCCGTTATGGAAATAACTTTAGAGTGTAATTAGCCTACATATTATTTTAGAACCAGAAATAGACGTTTTTACACATTTAAGACGGCTCTGAGCTTATAATGACCCTATAACTAAGTCGATGGTAGCCTACCATAACAAGTTACATTCCTGACACTTCATTTGTGTCATAAATAATAATAATTTGACTTCAGAGCTCTAGGTGCTTGACCAAAATAATGAATTCAGAAGTTATTTTAATTTCTCATATAAACCGGTGAGACCGTTTAATCTTGTTTTTGTTTATCTTGATTAAGAGGTGGACAAAATCTTCCAATGTGTATTAAGGTATGACAATTGGGAAAGTAAATTGAACACCTTGTCCAGCAGACATGCTGACGTGCAAAAAACACAGGTGTTAGATAGTTAGATAGATAGATGAATACTTTATTAATCCTGCAAGGGGACATTTTTTCAGTACAGCAGCATTTACATAAAAAAAGAACAATATAGACAAAAATAGAATAGAAGAAGAAGAAGAAGAAGAAAATAAGAAAAATGCACAATATATATATATATAGTGATAACATTAATGATGGCTGCGTTCAATTCAAGTGTCCCCATAAACCCGGACAGTGTGACAGTGAGCCACCATGAACAACACCAGGACCCTCAAACTGAAGCAGCTAAATGGAATTCACTCATCATTCCTTTAAATATTTAAACCTCTCCTTTACTATGACATGTTAAAATATCTCCTGTGGAAAAGCATGGATCACCCTCCAAAACGCATCTTCTACACGACTTAGATTTCAAATCATAATACAGTTCACTCTACACCATACCGTCTTAAACAGACAGGTGATAAAGATTTGGATTTGGATCATTCAGCTGAGTGTATTGTATTTAGTGTTTTTGATGAACCATAAATGTTAGATTTTGCTGTCAGTAGCAGGAGAAAGCTTTTTGTTTGTTTGCAGAGTACAGAGTACATGTTGTACACACACGGCTCACATTCAGTCAATGAAATAAATCCCTTTCAATATATTGTGACCCTTTGTCTCAAGCCTTCACCCTTCAAAATACAGGGTTGAAGGGTTTTATAAAGGAGGTGTTATGAATTTGACCCAACAATGTCTCTATCTGGTGGAATTCTTAAGAACTGCAGCTTAAGCTCTACAGGAAATCAAAAGGCTGGCATGCATTTTCATTCATTCAGCTACTTTTCATTTCAGCATTTCAGTGCATTTTAATATAGTGAGCAATGGAAATACTTAACAATAGCTTTTAACCCAATTCCCATTAAATCTTTGCTTACTGTATACTGTAGAACGGACAAAGAGACATCAGACTTCAGTCAGACCACAGCCATAGACTTCTGAGAATGTTTGAGGCAAAGAAATCAACTGTGTGGATTTCAAATATTGGTAGTTTTACAAAAATTGACAGCAAATAAAAAATGTGAGGTGCCCACAGCCGAGTGTCTGCTATTGGCTGTTCTCCAGTGTCCACGCACTGCTGTCTCAAGGTACAAGTGGTGTAAAAAGACAGGACAGACCGGGGCTAGTTGGCATGCTAATTTCAGATATCTCTGCAACACAATACACAGACATCTTTGATACATTGTAGACACTGCATACTCTTCACATTCTGTTGATGATTTTTGTTCATTTATTTATGTTTTGGATTGATTTTGAAGTTTGCACATGTAAATGCATAACACAACTTTGTTGTGCAGGGTGGAGTCTTCTTTTTCCTGGAGCATGTCGTCGCAGATCCCTCGACTTGGTCCTACTTCTTCCAGCATGTACTTCATCCCTTTTGGTACTACTTTGGGGACGGATGCGAGGTCACCCGGGAAACATGGAAACATCTAGACACAGCATACTCTTCACATTTTGTTGATGATTTTTGTTCACTTATTTATGTTTTAAACAAAAATTCGGGCCAGATCATACACATTGCACCTTTAACATTAAACCCTGCAAATGGCAAAAAACACAGTTTATGCAGCTTGAAGTGTAACTTTGTCCAATAGGTCTGAGGCTAAGTCCACCCACTGCATACTTTTAAAAAATGCTAAAAAGTGTGCAAGGGGCTGAGAGATGAGACCACGACCCCTTCCGTATGACAAAAAGCTCAACACAGCATCAACAAATATGACAGCCACAGAAGGTTGACAAATATCGATATGGCATGGTGCACTGAATCTGATGAACTTACAGTTCATCAGACCACAAATGAGACAAGGGCTACGGTCGAAAAGTAAAAAAATGACCTCTTAAAATCTATTCCTAACTATTCCTTCCTAGGAAAAGACTCCACTTTCACTATGTTGCGTAGTTATGATGCGACCGCCGACGTTACTGACTAGCCTGCTGGAATTACGTTATAAATGGACTACAAAAGGTGCATCTTACACTTCGCCCTGTGCATTAGAACAAAATCTATAATGCAGGTTATATAAAGAGCTCCCTCAGTGAAACCTGTTGACTGAGTGTGAAGGAGAGATGCCGCAGGTCTTTCCTTCCTGCTGCTGTCACACTTTACAATCAACACTGCTCCCAGTGGGTCACACAAACCAAAAACTGACAATTAATTTATGTGCAATATTATTTAAACTGTTCACTGTCAATATTTCTTTTGGGCATAATGTGAATTCAACTGTTCAGTTATATATGCTTTTTATTGTTTAATTATTGATTACAGACCTATCTTGGCCTTTTTAACTGATGGTTGTTGTTATTGCACAATCCCCTTTCCTGCTGAAACACTGCAACTGTCCCCACCATGGAGTGAAGTATTAAACGTGGACACACAGGGGGAAATATTACCTCATTACCAAGGTTGTAATTGAAAAAAAGTAAGAGGCTACCAGTCACAAAGGCTTTATGATAGATATTGAGTTAATTGTTTGAGTTACGGAGAATGGTATATGTGTGTATTTCTCCTGACTGCTTTCTCAGACATGTAATATTAATTAATTTATGATTTTTATGAGAATTTGTTTATTGACAGTTTGGTATACTTAATGTTCATTGTATTTCTTATTCTTATTTAGTTTTTTTTAAACATCTATCAAAAAACTATAGATTTTTTATAGATGTTTTTTTATAGATGTTTTTTTTTATAAGTAAAACTATACATTTTACTTATTTGTTACATGGACTAAATAAATTAGTTTGCAGCTGTACCATGTCCAGAGCAGCGATCTGCTCTCCTCCCAGTCTCCGCCAGTCACTAGTCCACCGTTCAATCTCTGTAACAGGTGTAACATTCGCCTGAAAACATGGTGGCATTAGCACGCTAACTTTAGCCAGCTAACTAGCCAGCTGCTAAACGAGAAAAATCCAACAATTGCTTCATTTAATGCTTCATCTACACACTTTTGTCACACTCGGAAAGAACATTGCTATTGTCTTCAGCACTGATTCACCAAATTTTGCAACTGATAGCTTAATTTCCAGGACATGGAAACAGAAAACTGGCTTGTGATGTGCTGTGGTTGTGATGCTACAAAGTGGCGACCGAAATAAATTAAAACTATAGATGCTGTGGCGAGAGGTCTAACTACAGGACCTAACATTACTTTACTTCATGACATTCATCCCAAACTGTCGACTCTATCTCAAATTGCACAATTTGATCTGATATTGCTACAAAAGCAGGTCGCGTTTTGAGCAATTTTCACTCATGAAATGCCAATTTGGAAAGAAATATAGCTAAATATTAACACCAACGTCGATGTGTTTCATCACAGTCATTTAATTTAGTTTATAGCTTTTAAAAAAAAAATGTGTGAGTCTGCAGTTACTCTTAAAACGAGTGGTAATGCCAGCTGTATTTAACTTGAAACCGTCCTCTGACGCTACAGTGTGGCCGACGGCGGGGGAAATCATGCAACTAAGGTCTGACTTTAATTTTGAAAACTCAACCGGACTTCCTGCGTCAACTCCTCTTGAACAATTTGACAGCAAAACAAGTGAGTCCGACCTCTTGGACGGGCTGTGGCATCAACAATGGCTTTCCTCATGACATGCTGCGCCCTGGTCGTCTCCGGCCTGTGCCTGCCCCTCCACCTGCTCAAAGCCGTGGGCCTGTATGAAATATACAAACGTTTCTTCCCCATTTGCTTGTACCGGTGCTCTATAATGTACAACAAGAAAATGTACGACAAGAAGAAGGAGCTGTTCCGCAGTCTCTCCGAGTTCAACCGGCCCGGCGGGCAGCTCACAATCCTGGAGGTCGGCTGCGGCACCGGCACCAACTTTGAGTTTTACCCGCCCGGTTGCAAGGTGATCTGCACCGACCCGAACCCGCACTTCCAGACATATCTCAACAAAAGCATGGGCGAGAATGAGCAGCTGTCATACGGGAGGTTCGTGGTGTCGTCCGGGGAGGACATGGGGTCGGTGGAGAGCGAGTCGGTAGACGTCGTTGTCTGCACCCTGGTGCTCTGCTCGGTCAACGACATCCCGCGAACCCTGCGAGAGGTTCGCCGCATGCTGAGACCAGTAAGTGGCCTGCGACTCCCGAAATACCCCTCCGGCCCCAAGTTAATGCATGCGCTATTACAGCCGGGGCTCGCAATGCTGTTGAGGCTTCTGTTTATTATACAGTGCAACTAAAAGAGCAATCATTCATCAGTGGGAATTAATAAGTAACTCGCCAAAGAAACAACAAGCATAGAAGTTTTACTTCAGTTGTTTGTATTTGTATTTCTTTCACATATTGAGCGAAACATGCAAAGCAGAGAAGTGATTCCCCACACATGCACCAGCCACAGCACTAATTATTAAATCCTAAAATTGTTGCCACTGGATTCCCTGTGCAAACTTTGACCTGTGTGCCACCATGACACATACCTCAAACAAGAGAGCCCTCAATTAAGTATATAATATGCTCAGACTTTGACTCTGTAATGTCAAGTTTCAGGCGATATTCAACTTCTGTGGTAAGGATCCTCTGTTTGAAACAGCAGGCCTTACAGGAAACATGAAATGTAACTACATATATTCATTATAAAACATGAGGAAAGTGGAAACCCCATCAAAGTAACCGTCGTGCATCAGGCTGAATGGATTGATTTTGAAGTTTGCACATGTAAACGCATAACAAAACTTTGTTGTGCAGGGTGGAGCCTTCTTTTTCCTGGAGCATGTCGTCGCAGATCCCTCGACTTGGTCCTACTTCTTCCAGCATGTACTTCAGCCCTTTTGGTACTACTTTGGGGACGGATGCGAGGTCACCCGGGAAACATGGAAACATCTGGAGGGAGCTGGCTTCTCTGAACTCAAGCTGAGACACATCGAAGCACCGCTGGTGTTCCTAATCAAACCACACATTGTAGGTTATGCTGTCAAATAAATTATTCTCACATAGGAATAAGGAAAGCACGTAATGCCTCTCCTCTCTTTCGGGATATGATTGATCAGCACCAGTGAGAAATAACGCCAGTCACCAAATATTAACTTTATTTTTGTATTGGAAAAACCTCCTCAGTCTTTGTGTTTTGTAGAAACACATTATTTTTAACACATTGGCTCAAACATTAAATATACAGCATACAGTACTCATTTCATATGCAGTTTATGTGAAAATGTGTTTTTCTATTTGTCATTTCCCATCTCCAAAACTGATAAATCAATATGATGCTGCCATAGAGAATATCTGCCCTTCAGTGTTCATGTGTGCTATACTGCTGGATTCACTGACCTTTTAAGACATGACTGACACTATATATGTCTTATATATCTAATTGTGTTGTGTGTTAATGTTAACGATTAAAGAGTTTGATCCTGCTGCATGATCAATGTTTTCTTTTTAAACGAGTATTGATATGATATTGACACAAGAGTCCAAAAAATGAGGGGCAACTTGTTCTCTCAGTTGCCCCTCCTGCACACTGCAGTGTACTTGCTCCATCGTCTGGTGAAAGGGCAACACAGACGTTACCTCTGAGGTATTACGAGTGTAATCCATTGATCTTGTAGGTCACGAGCTCAAGATGCCCCCTAGCCGGGCTTTTAGTTTAGCTCAGAACAAAATGAAGTCTTGTCTCATGACATTATGCAGGCTGCTCTGTTTGATGCTGACTTTACCCTTGTACCTGATGGAGATCACGGGCCTGTACGGTATGTACAAACGCTTGTTCCCCTTGCTCGCCTACAACATAACATTTTCATACAACGATAAAATGCACGAAACGAAGAGGGACCTCTTCCGAAACGTGGGCAAATTTGCGAACAGCGACGGTGCTCTCCGTCTGCTGGAGATCGGCTGTGGCAGCGGGGCAAACTTCAGGTTCTACCCCTGCGGCTGCTCGGTGATCTGCACCGACCCCAACCCTCATTTCGAGAAGTACCTGCGGATGAGCATGGCCGCGAACACGCATTTGATCTACGGCGCGTTCATAGTGGTCTCTGGGGAGGACATGGAGGAGGTGGAGGACGAGTCGGTGGACGTGGTTGTCTGCACCTTGGTCCTCTGCTCGGTCGCCAGCGTGCAGCGCGTGCTGCGGGAAGTCCGACGCATCCTCAAAACGGTGAGTCTCAGTGTGCGGCCTTCAAGTGCTGTGGGAAATATGGAGTTCGTCACCGGCTTCCTGCACATTAATGACCTATTAATAGGTTACGTGGCTGGTAGAGGAGGCCCGGGCCCAAGCCTCCCTCCTCCCGCCCGCTGTGCAGTGTGTTTACTGGATGTTATGGTGCACACACAACAGGCTGCACATGTGAAGTTTTATTTTTATTTTTATTTTGCTCGTAGACCCATAATCCAACCAGTACTCTTTTGCTGAAATAAAACCACTTTTGTTGATATTTTTTTGATAATCACAGGGTCCAAAAAACATCTGAAGCCTTTTGGGGGTCCTGAGGGTTCGATAGCATGTAGAACGTATCAAGTCAAATTAGGCTACTTATTGCCATTATAGATACTGATATCTTAAGTATTAACTTCTGCATGCCCACACATCTGCCTCTCTTTCTGTTTTACATTCCTGACGAATGACAGCCAGCCACTGCACTCCTGATCTGGTTCTCTTTGTGTTGGTTCTCTTTTACAGGGTGGAGCCTTCTTCTTTTTGGAGCATGTTGTCTCAGATCCCTCTTCTTGTATATACTTCTTACAGCATGTGTTTGAGCCCCTGTGGTACTATCTTGGAGATGGATGCATGGTTACCAGAGCAACGTGGAAAGATCTAGAGGCAGCTGGTTTTTCGGAACTTCACCTAAAACATGTTGAGGCTCCAGAGGTCACCAGGATGATCAGACCACATATCATGGGATATTCCATTAAGTAACTGCAGGGGAGGATAGGCCAACATTATGGTGCCTCTCATACAATGACAAAGTTTAGCCCAGTCATTAGTCACTATGAGAATACTTTGCAGCAAACCCATACTATTCTGATTATTTGTTTTCCCTCTAGACCGTAGGTGTCAAACTCAAGGCCCGCGGGCTGAATCCGGCCCGCCACATCATTTCATGTGGCCCGCGAGAGCTCGAAAAGGAATATTTGATTGTCTTAAAATTAAAGTCTATGCTGCTTTACAATGTACAGTGACCATAAACTACATCTCCCACAATGTAGGTTGATTTTGTGACCCGCAAATGAACGGCTTCCTGCCACTAGAAAGCAGTGTTTCCATATCGGCGTTTAACTAAAGCGATTTGAGTTGAAAAAGATCAACAAATAATCTAAAAAAATCCAAGAAGAGAAAGATTGATGCAGAGGGAAAGCGAATACATGTTTGTGCTTCAAGGAGAAAAACCGGTCTGTGTTATGAGGTGTGTCGGTGATGAAGGAATACAATGTACTTTGGCATTTTGACACCAAACACAGAGCCAAGTATGCTAAATGTAGCCTCCAAGAAAAACTTAAAGTTGTCCAAGAATTTGCGCTAGACGCGCCTGAGGGGGGGCGTGGCTTATCTCCGTGGAAATAGTTAATTTCCGCCATCCACCATTGAAGAAATAACCACTATTTCTGCTTTGTACATGTTGTGGAAGTCCCACAAACGTGGGAACATCAACCGCCCTCGTGTCTGGGTTCATAATATTATCTATTATATCTATATATAATAGATAATATTATCCGTCGCCGCGCACAGCTTCTCCAGGAACTGCGTCTGGAGTACTGCCGCTTCCAGACTATCAACTTCTCCTCCATAGTTTCTGATTCAACAGCGGCATGACGTCAGTGATGACGGGCGGAGCTTCTCAACGCTGATTGGCTTTACAGACACAGCGTCATGTGAATTGTTCGCGTCGCGCCATTCGCTTCATTCTCGCCGCCCGGCGAAAATTTGCGTTATTCACATCCGTTAGCGTCTGTGCATTGATTTTGTTTGTAATCTACTCGCGCGAAAAATTCGCAACATGTTTGGTGTGAACGCAGCATAAAGCTATGTGAGCAGGTGAGCCATGTAAAGGTGAGAACAGGTGAGCCATGTAAAGGTGAGAGAACAGGTGAGCCATGTAAAGGTGAGAACAGGTGAGCCATGTAAAAGTGAGAGAACAGGTGAGCCATGTAAAGGTGAGAGAACAGGTGAGCCATGTAAAGGTGAGAGAACAGGTGAGTCATGTAAAGGTATGAGAACAGGTGAGCCATGTAAAGGTGAGAGAACAGGTGAGCCATGTAAAGGTATGAGAACAGGTGAGCCATGTAAAGGTGAGAGAACAGGTGAGCCATGTAAAGGTGAGAGAACAGGTGAGCCATGTAAAGGTATGAGAGCAGGTGAGCCATGTAAAGGTATGAGAACAGGTGAGCCATGTAAAGGTGAGAGAACAGGTGAGTCATGTAAAGGTATGAGAACAGGTGAGCCATGTAAAGGTGAGAGAACAGGTGAGCCATGTAAAGGTATGAGAACAGGTGAGCCATGTAAAGGTGAGAGAACAGGTGAGCCATGTAAAGGTGAGAGAACAGGTGAGCCATGTAAAGGTATGAGAGCAGGTGAGCCATGTAAAGGTGAGAACAGGTGAGCCATGTAAAAGTGAGAGAACAGGTGAGCCATGTAAAGGTGAGAGAACAGGTGAGCCATGTAAAGGTGAGAGAACAGGTGAGTCATGTAAAGGTATGAGAACAGGTGAGCCATGTAAAGGTGTGAGAACAGGTGTTCCATGTAAAGTTATGAGAGCAGGTGAGGCCCAGACCACATCTGTCAAACATGTTTTTAGCAGCTCACAATTATTTGTTGTACCAGAGTTATGTCCCTCTCAACTGTGACAAAAAAAGCTTTGAACAAAGTTAATGTGATGTCTGTTATTTTCTATAAAAGTTTGATCTTTGATAGAGTAATGTGGGTTTCTTAAACCTAAATTAAAAGGATTTGTTATAATAGAAAAGAAATTTGCTTACATTCATTTATATAAATGCATGTACTATATTTGTACACTTCAATAAACAATAATCAAATGCAGACAGTTATTTAACAATATGTTAGGGAGTAGTTAGATTTATAGTCTTACAGTTACAACCGGCCCTTTGAGGGCAACCGTAATGCTGATGTGGCCCACGGTGAAAATGAGTTTGACCCCTCTAACATTTCCGTTGGTCCACTACTAACATTCATTAGAAAACACTAGGTTCAAATTAAGTCTTCATGTTTCACGTTAATCTGTACATTTTCATTTCCATGGAACAAAAATACACTAGCCACTGCATTTATTGAGTGAAAATATATTTATTTATTTACAGAATCAGCAACATTTCATACAGTTGGTTCTTCTTTACCACCCCTCCCAAGATGTACATAATAAATATTACCTGGACACTGCTTTTTTCCCTGATTGTCTAAGTAACTGCCAAAAAACAACCAAACAAACCACACTCAATGTAATCATTTGTTACCCTTTATATTCCATTGCACAAAAAGAAGGAATGACAATTGTAACATCTCCAAATAGAGAAATGAGGGGAATTGCTGGTCCACAATATAAACAGGAATTATGTCTGTGTGGGAATTATACAGTCAACATTCTGCTGATGCCGTTAAGAGGATAAAAAAAACAGCAACATTTTGAAACATCTTTAAAAAACACGGGATACATTTACAAACTGAGACTCAAAGTTAAAGCTCACCATTTCAAACCTCCCAGTATTAAAATGTACACAACTATAAATGTTATAGTGTTAGCAAATAAAAAAAAACAGCAGGTGGAAAAAATGTATTTGTCGAGTATATCTTACTGCCATCAATTGTCACTTTTATATCAGAGTAAAAAAACTTGAGGATCTCAGCCTGAAATTAAGTGTTCCCAGAAACCCTGTTCATGTCCAAATGGCTGAGCTGTGTTGCTCCCAAATGATGTCCCAATCCACAGCCTCTAGCCAAACAGGTTATCCTGTTTTAACACAATAAAGGTCCTTTAATGTCTTGAGTTCTTCAATCAGGGTCTTGTTTTGGTTTTCAAGAACAGCTACACGGTTTTCAAGGCATTTAACGTACTCCTTTTTCTTCCGTCGACATTCACGTGCTGCCTCTCTGAAAGAAGGACAAAAATGTTAGTCCGACTCAAAGATTATCACAATGTACAGTATTTTCACTACTTTGACATAAAAATACATAAATCAAAGTTCCAGCTTAACACACAAATATGTGCAAGTACAAAATGTACTACAAAAAAAAAAAGATACTTGACAATTGACCCTGAGAACTGTGACATTACTGTCTTTAAGAGGTCGGAGTGATCTCGTTCTTAAGGCTAGAGGGAAGGCACTGGTATGCAACTAGCTGTGGTACCAACCATGTCATGCTTGTCAGGAGCTGAATAACGCTCCAAAATTATATATATGTGAATGAATGTGGGTACCCACGAGACCCCCCTTCACAGACAGGCCCACTTTATGCTAATCCCATGCAGTTTTGGGCAAAAACCATGTCGTTTTTTGCAAGTAGTATAAAGGCGTTATTTCTACCTATTCTAAAAATGGTGTTTTTGAATATTTGAACATACTGGGGTCCCTAAACAGTCTTGGAATTGCACAAAGTGGATAACAACGCCAGGAAGGTCGAGATTCTTGTGTGCATTCAATGAGCTCAATTGCATTCATGTGTGAGGATGTTAGGGCCTGTATCCATGTCCATATAGCGCTCTTTTCTGAGCACCATTGTCTTTTTTCAATTGTTCCCAATGAGGAGAGAGCCTAGAGAAAACATTTCCAAAAAGCACCGGTGTTGTCACTGTAAAAAATGGAGACGCTTGTTTTGGCCGTGTCAGTCTATCCTGAGCTTATGTCAGACAGACACCATCATAACAAAGAGCAGACACAGAACGTTGCTGTTGAATGTTGGGCTTTTATTGTTGTAAACATTGGACAAACGGATCGTCCTTCTCTCTCTAATGTTACGGCTGTAAGGATGAGCAATGACAAGCTCATCCATACAAAGTCCTTCGGTTGGTGCTTGTGGTGAAAAAAAACCAATGTCAAAAAATATTGTAGCCCAAATAGATAATACAAAGCAAAAGGGACAATGATCGTCAGATCATATAACAGTGGTTAGAGTGGCGATATGTTGTCAAGATATTATTGTGACAGAAACATAAAAAGTTGCCATATGGACACAGGCCCATAGTAACCATTTCATTGTAGTGAGACCCTTCTTTTTTTTTTTAAAACTTGACCTGTATAAAATCACCTGTAGAGACCTAGGGTATTCAGAGGATGTATGGCTTTCCAAAGTATAACAATAATAAGGGCGTTTCTGAGGAGCTTACGGAACAGACGCTCACAATTCAATTGCTGAAAAATCTCCAAATGTCAAAGATAATTAGATTACAAATCACAGCATGCATTTTTCTATGGTGTTCCTCAAGGTTTTGGATACTAAATCTGGTATTTGAGGGATTTTTGATCATTTCATTATCATCAGTCTCGAGTGGTACATTTGTTTTTAATTTAGCACTGAATCGGTGTAACAAATAGTATAAACCCAAAAATAGCTGTAATAACTTATGAGACTTATGAGTCGGGGGGTGACTGTGGCTTAGTGGTGAGCAGGGTCGTCCTTCAATCGGTGGTTCGATCCCCGGCTCCGCTATCCCATGTTGATGTGTCCTTGGGCAACATACTTAACCCTAAATTGCTCCCGTAGCTGTGCCTACGGTGTGTGAATGGGTGAATGATGTCATGTAGTGTCAAAGCGCTTTGAGTGGTCGGAAGACTGGAAAAGCGCGATACAAGTACAGGTCCATTTACCATTTACCATAAGTGAGCATGGGAATGGCCATCATATAATTTCATCATAATATTCTCAGCCCTTTTACACTTTCATAATTGATTTGAATTAATTAACTCATTAAATAATTTCTACTTCTAATTTATGACTAGAACAACTTGACACGCATGAGCTGCATCTCAGCTTTAAGATGATGTGCATCACTTTTATGTGGC
Source organism: Ophiodon elongatus (assembly GCA_016806645.1). Taxonomy (NCBI): domain Eukaryota; kingdom Metazoa; phylum Chordata; class Actinopteri; order Perciformes; family Hexagrammidae; genus Ophiodon; species Ophiodon elongatus. Next base: position 1,877,646 of record JACSYO010000471.1, read on the forward strand.
ATGTACTGTTGACTTGAAATCTCCCCTTAAAGATTCCCTGTCCCCCTCATAAAAAGGACCAAAACAAGGCTATGTAGGTCTCCAAAGGTTAATTAGGAAACGTTAGACCGTTTCAGATCTCTACAGAATTCCAGTAATGGAGGCACTGCATCATCACAAAAACTTTTTTCCCCCCAATGCCCAGTTTGTAATCTTCACCAGGCGTATTTGGCGTGTGCATCGTGACTGTGATTGACCCAGACATAAACTGTCCACTTACCTGTTTTTTGCAAGCCTGATTTCCCTTTTCATTGTTGGGTCATCACTCTTGCCCTGAGAAAGTCCCATCGGAGACGTCATAACTACAGTCTGAGGCAGGGAGCTGGATGTGGGCGCTGTGCGGATCTGGTATGTTTGCACCTCTCCTCCTGCACCTGTGGGTAACATGACAGTCAAACGTTGACAGCAGGAGTCACAACAGCATTTCCACACAGCATACATCACTTGAGAAGTTTAGACATTAAGTTGTTATTTTTTTTTTTATACCAAAAACAAACATAACATTAAAGTCCATCAGAGGAAAAGTTATTTCCCATGAAAAACACCAGCGATCTTAAGTGAACATTTATGTACACACGCACACACCTTTTTTTTGGGGGGGGGGGGTATTTTTTTAAGTGACTACTTTTCTAGTGCCAATACTGAGACATTGTCAAACCTGTGTGAATGAAAATCCATTAACTAGTTTACCAAACATGCTTCTAAAAGTGCTGAACCTTAATATTAATTACACTTTAATCAAATCATCTCGTTAAAAGTAAGGCACCTTGAAGTGAAGCCACATTCCAACTGAAAATCCAGGAGCTGTGTTGATGTGGGAAAGATACTAAAGGTAAACTACCAGGCACAACGTCTTTGCTGGATGACCTTTTTTCCCCCTTTACGCTAAATAAAATAACTTTGCAACTGTATTTTTTTATTTAGTGCTATAATCTGCCTAGCAGTCAAATTAGCAATCTGCTGGGATCTCCTTACGAAAGATGTCTACATTAGCCGATAAAATTGGCAAAGAAATATAGATAGATTTTCTTAAAATATGACATGTTTGGCTTACCTTGTACAACGACCTGGTTACTAGGCACCAGTATCTGCTGGCCGTCAGGTGTCTGGGCATACTGAAGAATGGTCGTGTTTTGCTGGGCTCCAGAGTTGGCCATGGTGACAGTCTGTAGCCCCTGAAGGCCTTCGGCCCCCGACGTGGCAAGCTGGATTGTGCCATTAGCGGCTATTGTAACTAGAATAATGACAAACAGATGGCATCAGAATTGGGTAAAGAACAAGTAAAATTCAAATTTAGCTGGCTAAGTAAATTCTGAGATCTGTAGAGTACTTTTTTTTTTCATAAGTCTAAAAAATCCTCCAGACTTTTGGGGAATTTTTCCCATTTTACTAGAAATCTGGTTTCTGATATACAAATGTTCTTGTGAGCATATTAACTCAAAGCATACTGTAAGTTTTATTACATAACAACCACATTTATCCCAAAATCCAACATGTGTTTTTTCTGATTATTCTGTGGCCTAGAGATGAATAACATTTGATAACAAATTCTCAATTTCACAGGCCAAATGACCCACTCTTTTTTGTATGCAAGTACTATTGAACGGAGAAGATCATACTGTACTGGCCGGTGCTGGTCTGGTAGATTTGGGTGGTGGGTGCTGTAACACCTGTGGATACCGGGCTGTCTGTTACTTCCTCAGATGACAGTTCATTGAGGATTTTTCTGCAAGGTTAGAGAAAGAAGGTCAATTGAGCTGGAATTCATCTCTGAAGACTGTTTTTGTAATGTGTCTTGCTTACGTTTTTTTTTTTACCTGTATGAAGGCCGTCTCGCCAGTATTTCTCTGGTATTATGGGCTACAGCGCCACTGTCTGATGAGTCCTGTGAATCGTCACTATCTGAACCCAGGGCCTTGAAGGAGGGAGATGGATTAACAAAGTACATTTGAGTAATTGGATTAAAAGGCATATTGAAGGTTTGTAAAAAAGAAACTAAGGAGATAAATTAATCATAGGCTATCACTGAGAAACAATTATTACAGTGTCAAGAAAAGCAAGTGGTCTTACCTGTATAGTGTGCATCTGAGGGGACTGAATGACTGACGACTGTGCAGACTGGATCACCCCTTGAACCTGAAACTGACCCCCTGGCAGCTGTACAACGGCCACAGAGCCACCACCCAGTGACATCTAAAAAAAAAAAAAAACACAATTTTAAATCCACACGACATAGTTAATGTGGCAATTACCATAAATGTCTGTGCACAAAAAGGTGAGTTCAGAAGTTCATTGAAACTCACTTGTATAAAAGAAATGCTTAAAATGAGTCATAATTTCACCCAAATTACAGTTACCTATTGTGGCATCAAGCCATGGACACGGTTTTGGTTTCACAGCCTAAGATTGAGCTCTACCACTGATGCTTCTGCTACCACTCTAAATACAGTCGAATACAATGAAACATATCGCCCTGGTATCACCGGATTGTCTAAGGACCTCACTGTGAATGATTTCATCTGGATCTAAATTCAACTAAATAAACAACCTACATGAAAATTGTCATTGACAGCTGCAGATTATCTTGAGTAACCAAAACATTGTTTTTGCAAAGACAAGATAATAACGTTTTTTTTTTTTTAAATATATATTTTTATAGAATTACTCCATCATTGGAGAGGAGTGTAGTGGGCAAGAGGGATATCTCATAAAACCAGAACTATCTGCATGATAGTGCATGACAGTGGAAAAGTTATAATTTGGATGAATTGATCATTTAAAATCTCCTTTAACAAACCTACTCACTATATTATTTCAATATGTGTTAATATACCCTTGATTACAGTTTATAAGTGCACTTTAAATCCACAAAAACTAAGGTTGGTTTTCTGCTGTCAAGATGGAAATTGGAACATTCTCTGATACATTAACAAGTAAGTAAGACAGTAACAGAGGAGACTCCATTAAGCAGACTGGTACACTAAAACCTGGATTCAGTAATACCTGCCTTTATTACAAAATTAGTAAAAGACTGTCCAGATAATACATTTAGTTAAAGACTTCATTTGTACTGGATAGTGAGAATAAGCACTTAAGCTACTTAATTTGTCTTTGTGCAGATTATTCTTCGTGATTTCTTTAAAGATATGATTTAACTTTTAGTGGACCTTTAACTTTGCTGATAAAGGTTGAAAAAAAATAAGAGCCATGTGGAAGTATCTTCATGATCAACACGACTGTCATCATGAATCCATCTTACACATTCATCTGTATAATAGCGAATTAAAAAAAAGATTTAGCTGTACTAATGAGCCAACTTTAAGACCTATAAGTGTGCTTTCAGCATGGCATTCATGAACAAAATGAAATGTATTAGCAAGAGATTCAGTGGCAGTAAAGAATGGCATTATTGTGAGCTTTTCAAAAAGGTACTGTATTTTAAAAAGGGATCTATTAATTACCTGTTGGGCTATCTGTGAGAACTGAGCGGTTGTGATGGTGGTGGGGATGGTGGCAGTCTGTAACTCAGTGCCATTGCTGCCCTGCTGTACTTCTTCCATAGTAACTGGGGACAAATGGATCAATATTACCGCTTTACAATGGCACTAAAGTGACAAAACAACAGTGTGTGGCGGGCTTTGCCTGCCTGCCTGTAACATGCTGTACTCCGCTGTGGCCTGCGCGCTATCTGTTGATATAATAAACAACTCTTCTCCACAAGGTGCAGCAGATCAGAGCGACATCAAATCACTGGTCCTACTTTGGTTAACCCCTTCTTATAAAGTTGACTTTAAGTTAACTAAAATACGACTTCCTCTTTGGTTCACTCGTGTTAGCCAAAAGAAACTAACGTTACCATGGAGTTAAGAACATAAGCAAGGCCCAACGGTCACTACTGTTAACTTTTCACGCGCGTGAGTTAACCTAAAATATGTATTTCACCTCTTTAAGCGGACTGACTCCCTCGCGACCCACATGTAAAGTTGTCCCCTCGCCGCCTCGCGCTCGAACGTTGGACCTCGCTAACATCCCCGTCGCTAGTTAATGGGAGCTAACGTTCAGTTAAACGGACGTTAACCACGTTAAAACCGTTAAAAATAACACTTTCACAACTAAAACGGGGCTAGGTTTTGTTCCTCCAGTTCACGGGAAGGACGAGCTTTAGTCTCGTCGAGCAAATATGTGTAACTCTGTCACTGGTACGCAAGTTACCGCGTCAATAGACGTCAGCGAGCCGGGGAGCCATTAAGCTAACTACACCTTCCCTCTTCGTGCAACGGCTCGGAGCTGACGGAGCAGCATCCGCCGCCATTACGCCGCGGCGGAGGAGACTGCCAGACGAGCCCCGAAACTAGCGCTCGGCCGGCCGCAATTTACCTTTTCAAGGACCGCGTGACTGCTGCTGCTCTCAGCGTGGACTTCGTGCGATTCGTGTGTTTACTTTGGCGCAAGAAACGCCTTGAAAAGTTACTTAGCAGAAAGTGGCTAACGGCTAAAAATACAAAGATGTCAGCTAAAAAAAAAAAAATAGCTGACCACTTTTTTTCCCCCCCAAAGGAAATGGGCGGTGCTGCTCCGCAAAGACGCATTACGTAATAGTTTAGTTAGGCCTCGTGATTGGTGAAGAGTTGGAGCAACTGGTAGATGTGAGGACAGGGTGAGGAAGTCCCACTTGTTACATAAAATTGTTCATTTTATTTTATGTACTTTATATTTAAAGTACATACATTTATTCATTTTAGCTATTAAAATATAAAGATGCTGCTTCCACAGTGATGTATCTGCAATAATAATCCAATAATTATATCATATAACACTGGGGGGGGGCATTCTGCATAGTGGATACTTTCACTTTTGATATTTTAAGTTAATGTCTTAAACATCTACGTTATTACAATTATGTATTAAAACATGTGTATGTATATATACTGGTTTTAAAGTACTGTTATGTTGTTTACCATATTTATCTTTAAATTATGTTCATTGTTTTTATTTTTTTATTCTATGTCTATGTTTATTGTTTTGCACCTTTCACCTTGTCAAATTCCTTGTATGTCCAACGTACTTGGCAAATAAACACTTCTGATTCTGATGTATTGTGGTTGTATCACCATGTATGATTGTATCACAGATTTGGCCCACTTGTGTTTGGTCATTTTATCTTGAAACAAGACCAATCTTTTTACAAAGCATGATGTGACTGTTTTAAAATTCAGACTAATACTTCCCATTTTACAAGTAGCTGTCAGCCCTTTTTTGCAAGCCATGCACAGGGGTTTTGCAACAAAATGCTTTCACTGTGAGGATGCAAGTTGTGTAATAATCAAAAAGTCTATGCTTTAAGGTTCATTTCAATCACTGTCAGATCATTACTAAACTCAGGATATATATCTAAAAATATCAGGACATCTGAAATGATTAAATGGTTTTGTTTATTCTGTATTACTTTCACATAAAGTATAAAACAAAGTACAACAAACCAAAATAGAAAATAAGTGAGAAAATGGAAAGGGGGGTACCACCTTGATTTCTTAACTATATGAGTTAAAGCACCTCCCTAACATTAAAGATTCATCAGTGGATTGTACCCTCATGGAGCAGTATAGAATTCACCAAATAATTAATATACAACATACCAAGAGTGCATACACAAAATATTGATAGAACAGCTCAAGAGAGATTAATCCAGTCTTAAGTACACTACCGGTTAAATTTCATCAGTCCTCTGTTCTTAGTTATTACAAAATGTTTAAGCATCATGTTTATTTCACCAGACTGTGCAAGCTTTGAAATTAAATTGCACTGTCATTGGGATTGCATAGTGTGTGAGAACTCTGACGGAGAAAAAGAGTGGAAACCAAAGGAAGCCCTTATAGACTTCCCAGCGAAGCAGGTAGATGGTAAATGGACACTGGTCCTCAGTAACCCCTCTTTTTGCTCATTAGGTCTGCCTTAATAACAAGGTGATTTGTTTTGACAAAAGTCTACATTTTATGGGTATTATTCACAGATTGCACCAAGGGACCACCTGGTCCATCCCTGTGTAATGAGTTTTGTTCCCTGAATATACAATTTCATACACATATATCTCCTCCACTTGTGCCTCAAGCTGATTTCTTCTTGTGCTTGGCTGAATCATGCAAACATTCTGCTGCAAACGAAGGATGCAATGTAAAAGCTAAGATTAAGTGCTATTAGTTTTTACTCTTGGTGGACTTAAACTGGGCAAAAGCAAATGCCAAGCATTATATATCTAAAATTAGTAACACATTTAATGTAACATGAAATAGGGATAGTTAGTCCACACAGTAGACACCTGCTGTAAGTACCACCAGTGCAAAGTGCAGTAATTCAATGGATTATATTCCTGTTTACCTTTAAATGATTAAACATCTGTCTAATATTGTATTTGGCATGATTGTATCTTATAGTGGGACAATTCCAAAAGTCTAAAATTAACAAAAAATATTTACATGTTTACATTAACTGTTCATCATTGAAATACAGTATAATCCAGTACAAAGAACCTATAAATTATGGCAAGGAGCACAAGGAAAGCATGAGATAACAGGAAATCAAACACATTTTGCAAATACATCTTGATGCAAATATTATTTCTTTTTTTTTTCATCCTTTTTCATACAATTACTTCACTTGCCAATCAAGGATGTTCAGATGTGGCTCAGCTTTGCAACTGCATTCACAAGCGCTTTTAAATCCAGTGACAGAACAAAGAAAATTATCCAGATACATGATGCCTTGCATCTATTGACTACAGACTCTTAAGTACCGACAACAATCCTGTTAGTATTCAAAGTAATTCATAACAAAGTTGCACAAATACAAAATACAGTTTGAATTAACTTTGAGTGTGAAAAGGAAAAGGGAAGAGACAAACTCTCAAACGCTCTATTTTGCAATACAAAAATGAGAGGTGTGTGACTGTCTACTGATACAAAGTACAATGGCAATGCATATTAGATAAAGGGTTGTGGGCCTATTTTTGAAATTTTTTACAAAATAACCCGATAGCCTGTAAAGTCATGATGTTGGTTTTTAGCCAAGTGGTTTCTTTTTTTTTGTTTCAATGGCCGACAGGAAAGTTCCCTGGCATTAACAGTGATAGCCCTCCTGGTAAACTTTCAAAGCTCTTCAAGCAAGAATCCTCAGAATAATATATGCTAATATATACCTTTTGTTATAATGCCTCATTGTTATAATAAAATAGATCATTTTTGAGAAAGTGCAATGTTCTATCTATCCTGACTAACAATGCTTTAAAGTTAATTATCTTTAACCTCCATTATACAACTAATATTCCATTTCAAAAGTACTGTCAAAACTGTTAAATCTTATTTACAATCCTCTCTCTGCTACAATTGTAATCCCTCAACTGGGTTAACTATCCATAAACCATCAACTGAGAGAGACAAGTCTAGCATTTATACATTTATACAATTAAAATATATCTATACAGTAACATAGTATCTAAAATACAACAGGCCTTTATAGGTACAGTACAGAATATGGCCACTTTCCTCTTTTAGTTTGATCCTTTTGGATATCGGTCAGGATTTCCACTACTAGTCAAAACCAAAGGAGAGTAAACAGCCATTAATAACAGATTCATTAAAAATCAAGATAGGAATGTATGGCTAAAGTTTTATAAGGCAGGAAATATATTAGGGCAGGAAAGTTGTGAAATAGTTTTTGGCTTCATTATCATGGGACAAACTAAGTTTTTCTAAATATTGCACACCGACTGAGACTGGCTACTTGTTTAATGGTTTGTTTTCATCTGCCCTTTTTTGTTCATCCGTGGTAGTGAGAAATGACAAGTGCACAGGGCATGCGTTTGTGTGCGTGTAAAAATATTTCAAGTTGTTGATCCAAGTGTAATAGCTCCTGGTATTTGTATGGAAACCGAAGGGAAAGTATTTTTACGAGGTTTGTGGTAGGTACTTAATAAGACGATGGATTCTTTTATATACAGAAATCATTTCAAAAGTGGTCCTGTTGTATGTTTCACCCTCTCTATAAAAAAGTGCAACAGGGTTTTGTTTTTTATTTGCCATATGCAGTACAAGTTGCTTCTGTCCCATTTGCAAAATTCTATCTATAAAACACAGTGAAGAACTCCAAACATGGCAGGTCCAATCACAGACATGCAGTGGCCAAGATATGCTGGTGTCACACAGGGCTGGGTGGCAATACATGTGGTTCATGCTTTTTCCTTTTCACCCTCTGCCAAAGCCGCAGCCAAGCGCTGGGGAGATGATGTGGATGATGCCTAAACAAGCCCAGACCAACACGACCCCTTACATGTTGTAAGCGACATAGATGGGATCCAGCTGGTCAGCGAGGAAAGAGTCACGGAGGTGCATGCGTTGCTTCTCTCCCCTGGAGTTGATGGGTATAACGCCGGGGTCCACAATGACCACCACACCCACGATGAGGTGGTGCTCCTCCAGGACCACGTTGGTTATCAGAGGCACCAGGTCCAGCGCATCCTGCTCCGAACCACACAGCTCTGACACCACCACCAGCAGGTTGGTCCACGTAAACACAGCACTGTGAGGAACAAGAACCCAGAAGACATGTTAAAGCAATAGTTTCACTGTGAGCCATTGGAGCAGTTTGCATTTTAGTAGTGGATATTACTGTAGTTTCCTAGGAACATTAGTAAAGTGTGTGTCAGGTAGGTATCTTTATCAAGACCATTCTCACCTCTCAGCTATACTGCGGTGAGCCCGGGACACTGAGATTTCAATGTCAATCGGGTGGTAGCGCAGCCCTCGAAGCTCCAAGGTCTCATCCAGTGATCCCACCACAAAGAGAGCATCGTGCCGATCTGAGAACAGAAATACAGGCAACATTATCCACCCAGAAAAGTATGCAGACAAAGTAAAATGCAAATGTGTAAGCAGCCAGGATTGTGCTTCCTGTGTTAAAGTGTTAATAATCTACCTCGTAATAAACTCATCAAGATTGACTGTCTCAGTCCAATCCATTTGGTTTTAAATCTAGACTTGAGGTCCGTCAGGGTCTACTCACCCCCGTTGGCCTCTAACAGCTCAGTCCTCTTCACAAAACCCAAGTAGCCCGTCCTGGCCCATAAGGTCTGCGGGTCTCCAAAGCTGAGCTTGGTGTTGAAGTGGTTGGCCTGAAGACTCTCCTCTCCGTAGATGGTGTAGTAGCCACTGGCATTGTGAGGGCTGTTCACCCAGACCTGAGAGAGAGAGAGAGAGAGACACACTGGGTCAGAGCTTGGTTTCAGAAGGAACAAGGATCTACCCTCCGTTTTGTCAAGACACTGTCATGTTGTGTAGTATATACATCTCACCTCTCCTAGATGAGAGTCACCAAGTGGACCTCTGGTCTCTGGATTTACAATTATCACCCGAACACCTGGCAGTATCTGTAGATGAAAAAAAAATAGTCATACACTGGTAGCATGCACCACTTTTAACTTAATAATAATAATTCATTGAGTGAATCTGTACCATCCATGGGTTTACATATGTAAAGCATCTCACCTTGCCAGACTCCATAAGAGGAAGACTCTGAGGCGCTCCTCTCTCCACCAGCCTCACTCTACATAAGAAGACGTATACAATCAATCAATTTACAATCCACACTCTATCTCTGAAACATCAGCTAAGACCCAAACTCTGTTGTACACAGTAGGACGTAATACTTTTTAAATTTAGAAGGCTCAGTTTAGGACACTGACGACATGCTCGTTTAAACCTGTCATCTTGGTTGAAATGATCCATGGGTTCTTACCTGTCATGTCGGAGGGACTTCATGTCCACATAAACCGTACAGGGATCCGGACCAGTGGTGCCCTGTAACACACAAAGAGCAGGTACATACACTGGCTCTCATCTCGGTATAATTCAAAGTGTACTTCTATGTGAAGCCAGGTAAAGTTGGTTGGTGTACCTGCAGGCAGACGGCCAGGTTAACCCGTGACCCAAACGCAGTGCTGACAGCTCTGGACGACAGCCCAATGTCTTTAAACAGCTTTGAGAAGGAGTGTGAGAGGGCGAGTCGAGGGCGTTCCTCTGCTATCACCACACAGCTCCGCACACATGACAGGTTCACACCACGGGCCTGAAACACACCCACACAAAATGATCAAATCCTTCAGGAATATTACATATCTTTCGTTCATGATACACTCTCTCTCTCTCTCTCTCTCTCTCTCTCTCTCTCTCTCTCTCTCTCTCTCTCTCTCTCTCTCTCTCTCTCTCTCTCTCTCTCACACACACACACAGTATATGATCAAATCCTTCAGGAATATTACATATCTTTCGTTCATGTCTCTTCCTCTCTCTCTCTCTCTCTCTCTCTCTCTCTCTCTCTCTCTCTCTCACACACACACACACACACAGTATATAGTCACACCTTGAGTAACTCAGTCTGAGTGCCCAGTCCTTTAGTGCAGAGCTCCATGACGGAGTATGAGCAGAAGGTGTCTCTGATACGATACTGAGTGAGCGTACTCAGCCACAGAGACAAGCAGCTCTCCAACTCAAAGGGAGGAATCAGGACGGATTGGTGACCTGAGTAAACACTAAAAGACGAGACATGAGGAAGAAAAAGTGGATGAATGGTGGTTGGAACGCCACAACAGAGAGAACGTTACTACATTGCATGTATGTATTGTAGGTTTACTGCACCTTGCGAGGCACCACAAGACGAAGCCCAGACCACAGTAAGGGTCCAGGCAGATGGCTATTTGGCGAGAGGAGTACAGCTCACACTGCAGCTTTACAGAGCGGCAAAGTGCACTGACCGCTGCATGAGAGATCTGCAACAAACAGGAAGACACATTAGAGACGAAGTAAAATGAAACACTGACACCGTTGCATATCCAGGGAGGATTTTCTAATGTACTTCTTTCTGTCAACGAGGCTTGCCTTCTTCTACTTTGTGAAGTCCTTTACATGGTACAGTAGAACACCTTTTCCAGTTCAACATAGCATATGGTGGAATTATATTACATTCGAGGTATATGTACGTAAGTGGAGCCTTTGTATCTCTTAGCAGGTTAATAAAGATGCCATTTTCTGATTCTTTGACTCTGCTTGTCAGCCGACAATTATCGTTTCACTCATTGTGGTTTGGCAAAGGTCAATAGGCATTAGTTGGGGACAGAGGTCATTCCAGGAACACTGTACAAGCAATATTAGCATTTATTTGTTGTGTTTCTGGCCCCTTGATGAATGTCTAGTCTAATATTCACTCTCTTTTAGCTACATTTTTGGTCTCTACCAACTCTTTAGCTGCTAAGTCCTCCACTATGTTCACCTGCTTGTCTCTATCTGTGTCCGTCTGTCGTTTGGTGCTGAGCAAGTAGTGTACAGTGGGTTTTTAGAACTTTTCCACTGAAGACAGCTGCTGCTGCTCAAAGTGCTCCGTGAGAGTGAATCAAAACAGTAAAGTTGTGGGCCGGACAGCTAAACAATGAGCTGAAACTGTGTAGAGCCGAGGGGAGCTAATCAGGTGATCACTGTAGGTTAATCACTACTGCCGGTGCTTTTTTATACATTACCATTTAATATACATTGTTTGGAAATGTTGATTATAGCCGCTTTAAGGTGTGGAAAACCCTCAACTGTTGTTTCTCTACACCTTAAAGTAGGCGCTCAATAGCTGTGTATGTAATACCAACAGGTTATTGAATTAGGATCAAAAGCAAACACTGCAGTATTTGAAAGTGAAGCTCATCCGTCACACCTTGACCCCAGTGAGCATGCCTGTAGTGGACACACTGAAGTCCAGATAAGCAATCATCTCCGCTGTGGGCGGCTTATAGATCTGGGGAGGCCGGCGGCGAGGGAGGTCATCTGTTTTACAGGGAACAAAATAAATATTAAATATATTGACCAATAATGACACAACAAAAATAAACCAACCAGATGCATCTTATACTCTCAATTATTGCTCTTAGATAATAATAATAATACTAGAATCAAATATCAACTCATTCCAATTAAAATGCTGTTAGGAAGAGTTTAACAGAAGATAACACACATATTATAAGGAAAACAAAGTAAACATCCTGTATGCGTCAAGCACTTATCGACCCACACGTTTGTCTACCCACATTTTTGGAATAACTGGAGAAAGCACTGCAGAGACTTCCTGTTCGTCTTAATACTGCAAACAGCAACAATAACTGACACGAGCACTTCTGACAGAACTGTGCACTTTATACACGACTAACTTTAAACTCACTATGACAACTACTACAAGCAACAGATAAGTCTTTTTTACTTTGAATTGGACCAATAAGAAAGTCAACTACCGTAAACATGTATTCTTAATTCAGGAGTACAGTCATGTCTTATTACAAATACGTGAATTGTTCTCGAAACATCTGTCATTAAACTCTGCACAGCTCATGTGGATTTAGGGTTAAAATATGTGTTAAAGTTGAACTATGGACTGAAGGTGGCGTCAAAGGAAGTGGGTTTTTTTCAACACTTTGGAGTGTTGAAAAGTCCTGTTGATAAATGACCTCATGGTATTCACATATGGTAACGTTTTGCCTGAACATGAGAATTTTCACAGAAGACATTTTGACATGTCACAGTCGAAAAATCACAGATGTAAACAATAAAGTTAATGTTTAATGATAGTCATGATGCTTCACAAAATGTCAGCTCCAAAAAAAATTCCTATCTTTTGGTTTCTTACCTGTGTCAATGATTGTTGGCCACGTTTTAATGTTAACAGAAGCAGCAGCCTCTTTGGAGCGCAGAGTCCTCATGAGACTTTGAGTGGTGAGGATACATGCAGCTTTACTGACCTGGTAACAAAACATAAGCATTATTCATTTGAATTGGAGAAGATGCTACAAATTGCTAGTAATCTAATTAAAACATCCATAAGCACACATACACAAATGCACATAACATGATCTAACTTTCTATAGCCCGACTGATACTGGATTTTTGAGGTGGGTACAATATTGATTTTTAAGAATAAACACAAACATTACACAAAACAAACATTTCCGATAGGGATCTCTTAATTTGACATTTTTAAGACTTTAGGTGGGACATTTCACAGTTATAAAAAAAAAAATCCAACTTATAAAAGGGACACACCTTCAGTCTATGCAATTTTGAAGTTAGGTCCTTCGTCTGATTTTTGGTGAACTTAAGTGTGTTGTCTTTGTTTGTTTGTTGGGATTTAGGTCTAACCTTGCAGAAACAATATTGCTCAATTACATAACGGATCAGAACAGTCATGTTCTTTTAGATAGCAGGGTCATCGCAGGTGGCTCAATGTCCAATGTCTACAGGTTATTTATTATAATATCTACACACAAGCCACAACTGAAAAGACCCTAATACTAGGATTAAATGATTGCACACACATGTAAGTACACACAAACCCATGACATGCAATAAGACACGTGCATGTGCAAAAGAGCACACACTCACATCAATAATCATGCGGACAGTAGGCAGAGTGGCTGCCAGGTTCTGAGGGTGCGGTGGTCTGACATTTACGGGAACACATCCAGCGTAAAGACAGCCGTAGAAGGCGGCTATCAAATCAATTCCTGAGAGAAAGATAGAGGACAAATGGTGGAGTAAAGAAAAAGGAGAGAAAACTCACAATAATTAATCGTAAGGGGATTAATAGGTAGACACAGACAGGAAGCAGGAGGCAGAACCCACCAGGAGGATAAAGCAGAACGACGTTCTCTCCGGTGTTGATGCTGCCTTTCTCCGTGAGCGCTGCAGCGATCTTCTCCGCTCGCTTGTGAAGCTGGACGCAAGTCGCTGTGCTCACTGTGACACCCTGAAGGACAGGAGTAATACACAGAGGCAGGAATTCAACGTCTCCAAAAACACAAGTAGTAATTCATGTATCAATATCATCAATGTTGTGCATCGCAGTCCAAGTATACATCACGTGTTTCTCAGCATATAGACGGATCAGTTTGATACCTTGGAATTAAGAAGAACAAAGAGGACGTGGTCTGCGTCTGTCTGTGCCCTCCACTGTAGCGCCTCTGTCAAATACTGATGCTGAAATAAAAGGAAATCATAATTAGATGTGTGTACTGTATATCTGAGGTTGCGTTTTAATAGTCTTTATAAATTATTACAAACACAACCATGGAGAGCTTATATAGGGAGGAGTTTAGTGCTGATGGAACAATTTAATACACCTGAATAAAACAAAATAAGGTGGGGCTCAGAGACTGCATACCTCAGGACACAGCTGTCTGGCATAAATTATCTCTTGCCAACGTGCAAATAATTTACACCACGTACTCTCAGCCAATACAGCTCTTAAAATAATGAACAATAACTTAGGATGTGAAAGGAACCTTTGCAGTAAAGCAAGGAAAAGCCACAAAAGGTGCATATCTTGTAACACAGATAGTGACAATAAACATGCAAAGCTATGCTTGTGTCACATTTTAACACAAGCACACAAACTAGAACCACAATACAAGTATGTGACAAGAATAAACAAAGGCGTGGGGAAGATGCCAGAAGGGGGTCTTCATCCTTACCATCACAGTGGGCCACATACAGAGCTACATCCAGAGAATGACGAGAGCAGAAAGAGAGAAGAGTCCAGTTTTTTTCTTACATCTATAAAACTGAGCTTTGTTTGAGCCTGAACCATAGTTACACTGGCAGAAGACAGTCTTCAAACTTAACTATCCACCATTATAACACAGTATGAGCATTGGTACTGATCATGTGTTTCCTGCTGATGCTGAAAGACATGCACGCGTCTCTTTAGAAGGTGGGAATGTGTTTGAAGTAATCAGATAAAGAGTTAGTGGGTGGTTGAAAGTGAGAGCTACAGTATTTATGGACATGCTACCTTCCGGACAAGATCCTGGTCTTCGATCATGCCGAGGTCCCTGCCTGTAGCCTGGGCAATCCTCTTCCCTGCCACCAGGTTGCCCACCATCACGGACGCAGGACCAACACCAACTACAAGAGAAACAGAGTGTAAAGCGTGAAACAGAGCAACAGATTTAGTGGGAGAGAGAAAGCTAGATAAGAGGAGAGATAAAAGGAAATTGTCATCACATTGTATTCATGAGGTTTAATAATATATTCTTCTTTTTCCCTGTATGTATTTCTTTGTTTTGAATGGATTGTTGTCTAGTGATTGGTTAGTTTTTCTGCTCATTTTCTGTGCTTCTTGTTGACAGTATTTTATGCCGTATTTTTCTTAATGTATATGTGCTTAGTTATCTTTCTATTTTTGTCTTTTTAATTTTTTGTTTAAAGTTAAGGGGCGGCCTGTTGTATAAACCTGAGGCTTCTTGCCCTTTGTAAAGACATTTCAAATGTTTTCATCATCTGGATTTCATGCAGTCTTATGTGAGTGCAAATTATAATTTTTTTTAAATAATATAGAGGATTGTAAAATATAAATGATCGTAACACTGCACATTTCCCAATAAAGCAACCAAGAAAACCCCAGTTGTAATCCTGTCAGAATCCAAACTAGCTTTCATTTTTACGTGTCTGGAAAGTAAACATTCTAGACTGCACTGGTATTTTGTGAAACACAGATGTTAAACAGTGGCTGTGCTCAACTATGCCGATTGCGTGACATTCGTTGAACTTTGCTACAGCCAGAGGCCAACGTGGCAGAAACATTGCTTTCCCAAATTCAGAAACGGTTATGTGTGCGTTATGTAACACTACCGACCATGCTCTAATTTCACAAACCACTTCATAACCCTGACTGACTCTCACAGGCATCAACAAAGTCTCTCATCTTTGGGCTTTCTGTCTGCAGATGAGCGTTGCCTACCGGGCTGCTTCTGGCGGGGCTTGGGCAGGTTGGTGACACACGTGTGGGGACACATTAGGATGTTGCAGGGGTGCAGGTTGCCATCTAAGAAGAACTGCTTGGTGTCAGAGATGTGGATGCCACCCAGGGGTGTTTTAGGTAAGGTGTTGGCCGGGACCAGAGCCAGACAGTAGAGGCCAACCTGGTGGATGCTGTCGATAGCCTGCGGAGGACAGTGGCTTACAAAATAACTAAATAACACAACATTTGTTTTTTGAAGACTGATGGTGGCGAAAGAGCTCGGTTGACAGAATGGTGCTTTTGTCTTTATATTTCAGACAGACGATAGTGTTATTAACTATCACTAATAACAAGTAACTTACTGTGCAAAAGAAGATGTGTATATTGTTTCCGGTTACTTGCACAAAAGCTGCTTCACAATAAAAGCATGTGAAAGAAGATGATGAGCTGATTTACCTGAAGCACTCGGCTCATCCACTGGAAGCTGTCCTCTTCGCTGGCGTCTGGCCTCTGCTCCGCCACAATCACTACCCTCTCATCATAAAACACTGTGACTGAAAACACAGCGATCCTGAAACACAAAAAAACACACACAAATATGTGTGTAAGACTATTCAGAGGGTGTGTAAGTCAGACATCTAAAGACAACGCCGCCATTACATCCAGTGAGGCCCGGCTGCGCCTCTCTTGTACCACCAGGTGTCAGCAGTGATGAATTAGAATCCACACACACTTTACCAACAGAGCACCATCTTTCCACTCACTTTGTATAAAGAAGAATTTAGTGGTCTCCTTACCTTCCACGGTACACGGTCTTGACTGGCTCCACAGCAAGAGCAGTGGCCACCAGGTCATCAGCATTGTGTCTCCGCCCGCTCACCATCAGCAGACCCTCGATCTTCCCCACCACAAAGATCAGACTGCCCTGCACGCAGCGGGAGGATACACAGCGGGGTCATTATACTGTAAGTATGCAGACCCATTCAGAGACAGAGAGAGACGGATGGTTTCCAGGGCGGCTCATGTTACCACAGATGTCGTACTGTAATGAAATGGTCCTACTTACTGGGCCAACAAACCCCAGGAGTCCTGACCGCACAAATGGTATCTCTCCAATGGGGACTCCATTAGCGTTAACCGGTATTACCTAAACATAACCGCAGAGAAATTACGGAAATACGCCACAGAAAAAAACAAATTAATAGTTTGATTGTATCAGCACAGGCGGGTTGTAAATGTAATTTTACTTTCATACCTCAAAGGTGTTTTTGGTGACCCCAGGCAGGCCGTAGTACATGTTGCCTCCAGCACGGGAGTTGATTATTATCTCACCAATCTCATCTGTTTTACATAGCTGAGGAGGCCCGTCTGGCTTAACAGTGCACATCAAAGCTGGAGACACACAAAGGCAGCATTCAAACAACTAACAGACTTCATAAATTGACATTGCACATTTCAGCCCAGTTTTTTGACTACATGACCTTTTCCTTCTGGAAAATAAAGTTAAATCTTGCTGTTCCTAGAAGCCAAAGATCTTTAATTGCACAATTACAAACTGGTATTCTTCCTCTTGCTATTGAGGTTCCAGGAGGAGCATTGTATTGTCTGATCTGTGAAACTTTGGAGAGGTGGAAAGTGAGTATCATTTTCTTCTGTATTGAATAAACGTGCTACTAATATTCAGTCAGTATTTCATGAAATGGTTTGCATGTGTAGCAGGAGTGCCTGGCCTGCTGCAGTCTTATATCTGACTTGATGCACATCCGTTAAATTCTGTATGATCTCAAATGTGTTTCATGGCTGTACTGATTGAAGGAAGGACCCGGACCACAAAACATAATAAAACACTTTACCGCCATCATAGAAATCTGGTTTTACATTCATTTTGAATAGTTCACAAAGCATTCTATCATTTTTCATGCAATGTCACGATTGTTTTTTACGTTCATGTCAGCATGTAATAAAAATCAAACTCAAGAGATTTAAATTTTGCTTGAGATAATGTAAGTATAGGTGTGTTCAGGTGTTTGCGGAAAGATCCAAAATTTGACTACGCTGGCTGCAACACACCACTCTTTCACGTGAAACAACCGACATATTTCAAATATATTATTTACATGACATTCATATTTGCTTGTTAAGGACTAAACATCTGACATACTATAGCTCAAGAATGCTTTTTTGGCAGCTCTTTCTGCAAGCACCCATCTTTCATTTGTTTTTGATGCTTTCCTTTTGACTCATTTATCTTTCCTTCTACCCTCACCTCCAGGCATGACGTGCCCCACGTCTTGTACAGTCAGGGCGGAGTTCTTGTCCTCTGTGTTGACCCTGATGACACCGTGGCTCAGGCCGCCCAAGGAAAGAATGGCACGGGCTGGGAGGGGTGTGCCTGGTACTCCCGGTCTACACGGGGGAGAATTTGATCAATCATGAGCATTTCCATCTATCCCATCTGTTCTTACAGTTAGCCATCTGCCCACCCACCCATGTACAACACCACATACAACAGTCTGCATCTCCATCCACTCTGTTACACCAGTACAAATTATAATCAACCTTGAGTGAAGCAGTGTGGCATGCTTTTCCTTTGTCTTTCATTAATCGTAATGTTCTTTTTAATGGGCCTTGGATTGAAATGGAGGGTGGAAAGAAGGAATAAATGGGAGGTAGGTGGGACTAGGGACTTAGTAGAAGGAAGGGGTTTATATCTTCTTTTGTGTTTGTCTTTTTTCTCTAATATAATGCTACATAAAAAAATATATGAGTAAGTCACATACCTGCGTATAGCTACTGTCATAGCCTCAGGGGAGGTGGCACAGGGACAGATGACCTCAGGCTTCAGCCCGTGGGACTGAAACACGTTCAGGAAGGCATCACAGGAAGACACCGACCCTTGACAGCAAGAGATAGGGAATTCAACACATTACATCTAATTTGTGTCATTTGAAAATACCTAGTTTTACAAAGCAGGAGCGTCACAAAGTACTCACAGGGGTTAGCACCATCAGCCACAATCAGCATACGTAATGACGCCAGACTGGTGTCTCTCTGGTCCCGGTGAGCCATCATGGCCCAGTGTAGATCACGGCACTTCACCAAAGCTATACGAGCTGCACAAGAATAGTGGCGTGTCATGTTATGTTCAACATGTATCATATTATATATACTACTCAAGCTGATAGCAGTGTTACCTTTGTGGATGTGGACCCTCTGTACCCAGGAGAGAGGACAAGCCTTCATTACTGCGTAGGGAACACTGATGGTGTGTATCCTGTTCATCACAGCCTGGAAACAAACAAAACCTGATTCAGCAGCTAATACACTATAATATATATTTTTCTCATCATAACAAACCCCACATTGGTTCATTCAACTAAATTTAGTTCTAAAATTACAGAAAGAGTAAAAAGCATCCCCACACGCTTACCGTGAGAACTCCATGCCACAGGCCCATATCCTTTTTAAAGTCCAGGACATTCACCAAAGTTTCCCCTTAAAGTGAAGAAAGACACAAGTGACTTCAGACTCATAAATATGTCGACGAGGAAAGCTTCAGATAATGGACGATGGCGATTCTTCACTCACCCTCACAGTAGTTGCAGGCCTGGGTCAGCGATTGGCAGTGGGTCAACATGGCTACTTTAGACACAGCCACTCCCACCACTGTGCCATCTTTACTCGCCTTGTACTAAACAGAGGGGAAACACAAGAGTAAATGTGAATACTTTTGCAAACCTGCAACACGCGTTACCTTTATCAACATTCAGGTCAGCCAGTTATACTATATCGTCTCCTTAAAAGCAGTAACTGCTCAATGCAATCGGCTGACCCACCAGTAAGCAGCTCTGTTACCTCTATATATGCAGGGTCAGTGTTGGCAGTGGGGATGTGCGGCTGCCAGTCTTTGGAAGGCTTGGTCAGGTATTTTGAGTCTGTCACCACCCACTTTAGTCGAGGCCAGCCTATCAGAGAAAGGCATCAGTGAAGTCAAGTAAAATCAAGGGGACTTACATTATAACTCAGAATATAAAAAAAGGGAAATAATTTAAAAAAAATGATACAACCGATTTGAGAACATTGATGCCTGAAATTCATCGCCACTTCTTCATTAAAACACACATCACATTGTATGCCAACCAGTCTGAAGGTGACCTGAGATTTAGCCATTGCATTTTTTACAGCAACATTTAATAAAAGAGTATTTTTTTTTTAACCAAGATAAATGAAAGAGCTGACCTTTAAACTGCAGTATTTCCCCGGTGGGTGTTTTGGGTAAACCCTTCAGACAGATCTCACTGGTCAGAGCCAGACCAACACCACAGCTACCGAGCAGAAACCCCACCTGGCAGATACCTGCATCCTAAAAACACCACACATACAAAAACACATTCAGAGTTAAACAGAAAAAAATATGTCTGTACTCACAAAATGTACATGTTTGATGGATTTCTTACTTTGCGAGACAGTGGTACTTCAATAGGTACAGGTATAACTTCAGCAAGGAGGCAGCCGTAGAAGGCCACCAAGAACATACCAGGGTCACTGTTGGGATACACCAGCGCCACCTACCAAGACATTAAACTTTGCTGCAAAACGTTGTATACCTTTGTGCTTCATTTGTTTGTTGTATTGTGTGTCAGCTGTCTCACCTTGTCTCCAGGTTTGAGGATTTGTTCGTTCTTGGTGCCCAGCTTGTTCAGGAGGGTGTACGCCAGCTTCACGCTGCGACTCCACAGCTTCCCTGACAGACAGAAGGTGGAGCGGGGAGGAGGTTAGTTAGGAGGGGAGGTTATATGTCTTACCACTGCCAAAAGAAATCTCATGTCACAGAGTACATACATCTCTCTATTGTCAAAATTAGCTCTTAACAGGACCGCATAAGAAATAACTCTCCACAGAGCATCAGCAGATGGAGTCTTGTTTCTCACCATATGTCAGTGTATAGAGCGGCTTGCCCGTGATGTCAAGAGCGGTGAGGGCGAGGCTCTTCCCCTGAGTGGCCCCCCAACGGGCCAACGCTGCCTGCAGGGCTGGGGGCCAGTTGCTGACCACTCCCAAAGGCTCCCCTTTCACCGGGATGATCTGACGGCCCTCCGGCTTGGGTGTGTTGGGGTCTGGCTGGGGCACTGCGAGAGAGGCAACCGAACATGTATGTGGCAGATTAATGAGGGTGATGAAAGATGGCACCAGGATAAAATGCAGTCCATACATCATTGCTGGCCAATACTGATTCAGGCTATTGATTAGCTTTCTCTTTCCTATGCCCTAATCTGTTTTCTTCTCTGTTGTTTCAATCGTCTAAAAATAAAACAATAAATGGTTGAGAGAATTTAATCCCCAAGTCTTCAGATCACAACAAACTGTACTGATTTGTGGTAACTTGGGTAAGACTCTATGACGCCTGTATCTATAATGCATTATAAACATACTTCTAATGTGTTATAATGTGCGTCTAGCACTAAAAATATAGTTATAATCACTCCTAAATATTCATGACGCTTAAAACAATAATCATAACACATTACGAAGCAGTTTATAATTACTTATAAGGTCAAGTTTCATAGTACTTCCTTTGTACTTCAACCCAAAAGTTTAACATATCAATGGGTTATAATCGATCTATAAAGCATTAGTAAACAATGTATTACCCATAATAAAGCCATTTGTTACAATTTATAAACACTTAATAAATGTTGACTTGTCAGTTGTACCTAAAATGTATTTTTTAAATATAAAGATGTCTGCACAAGTCATTCAAACCCAGACTGTAATATGATGTAGTACAGTTTTTGAAATATATAAACAACCTTCAAAAGTCACTTGAGTAGAAATTTAAGGACTGTCGTCGGAATGTTTCCTGAAGATGCGTACCTTCTACGATCTCCTCAGCGTCGTCGGTGAAGAACTCGCTGAGAGGGGGCCTCTTGGGCCTCTTCAGGGTGTTGAGCAGCTGCTGGATCTTAGTGGACACTCTGCTGTTCACAGGGACTCCTACGAGGTGGATGGAGGCGGAGAGGGGCAGTGGCAGGACAAACACACGGTCACACACACAATGGCTTGAACAGCAACACTACATGTCCAAACTTCTTACCATCTCATTGTCTGCTGCTCTTCATCCCACTACACAAAATACTGTATTCTTTATTTAAGATTGAATTGATAATAACATCTTTTCATATGTTGTGGGAATGAAAAGCAGCACACGTAGGTGTCAAACAACATGGGGAAAACAGTGAGAGCTGGGGTAAAGGTTGTCTTTTTGGTTTGGGATCACACGTGAGGATTCATTCTGTGTGTGGATGAGGATTTTGTGGCATTTATTTTGATACTCATTCATTTAAAACAAGGGGGGAGAGTTAGGGTAAAACAGCAGACACAGAAGGCTACAGACATTACACATTAAGGTGTTTCCTTACTCTGCATATTACCTCTTCCTATGAGGCAGTCAAATAAACGTGACAGGATAGAGAAAGATCAAGAAGAAAAGACAGCAGTAAAGTCTGATTAATGATATTTCATCATGGTTGGAGGTCAACACTTATTTTGAAGAGAGATATGTGAGTGGAATCAGACACAAACTCCCGCAGAGACACACAAACGAATTTAAAATGATATGTGGTGTAGTCATTACCGTCCGCAGTCTCCATCATGCTTGAGCGGCTTTGTCCACGGCTCATCCCTCGGACCACGACGTTGTTCGGCAGGTCGACCCGTGGGCCTCTGGACGGGGGGGCCACAGCTGTCACATCTGGAGGGGGGGCACTGTTTTCTGATGGGGCTGCAGGTGAAGCGAGGGAGAATAGTCTGAACAAAGCCATTCTAAAGTTTCAGCTTGCTTGCTAATTAAAATACCGAGCATTGGATTTTAACAAGTACAGGTATAATACTAAGCAAAACCTAATTTCAGTAAATATTTTAAGATATTGTTCTTTTGGATCTATAATTCTTTCAGCCGCTACATGTTTTATTAACTCATACTAATAACAGAAATGGTGTCCATGAAAATTCTATTCCATTATCCAAACCGCTTATCCTATTCAGGGTCGCAGGAGCCGATCCCAGCTGAACATTGGGCGAAGGCAGGGTTCACCCTGGACAGGTCGCCAGTTTATCACAGGGCACATATAGAGACAGACAATCATTCACACTCACATTCACACATACGGGACAGTGCTAGCCACTACACCACCGTGCAGCCCTGTCCGAGAACATCTTAGTCATAAATTAGCAGAGTGTCTCACCAATGCGACTGTGAGCCAGCATGTCCGTCACAGCTGCAGTGTGGACTGAGGGCTGAGGCTGGTGCTGAGGCTGAGGCTGGTGCTGAGGCTGGTGCTGAGGCTGAGGCTGGTGCTGAGGCTGGTGCTGAGGCTGGTGTTGCGGCTGGTGTTGCGGCTGGTGCTGCGGCTGGTGCTGCGGCTGGTGCTGCGGCTGGTGCTGCGGCTGGTAGTGAGGCTGATACAGAGGTTGGTACTGCGGCTTGTACTGAGGCTGAGGCTGAGACTTAGACTGGCTCTGAGGCTGTGGCTTGGCCTCTCCGTGGGACAAGGTTGAGGAGGCCGAGGAGGAGGTGGAGGAGCCCTGGACGGTGCGGTTGATCCAAGCGTCCGGGCTCTGCAGGTTGGGATTGACCACAGGCGGAGGAGGGACCAGTGATGACTGCCTGCGCGCAGACGTTTCATCTTCAGAACCTGATGAGGAGTCTGAGAGCAAAAGAGAGAGTAGGAATATTCAGCACTGTATCTTCCCAGCTAAATGTCAATAATTGTTACGACATAGCAGGAGGACTCTCCTTCCGGTCCTACCTGGTGGTGTGCGGGTTTCAATGGGAGACTGGACATATGTGGAGCGTCGTTTGGTAGGCATGGGCAGTGCCATCTTCTCTTCCTTATGTTTAGCCAGGGCAGCCTGTACTGCCTCAGTATGGATATCTGCACAGACAGAAAACAAAACACACTTTGAGTTGGGAATGGCAGCTTTGGATCTGATTCAAAGCAAAGAAACCATGAAGAAAATAATGAAAACAGCCAATGAACTCACTTATCAAGAGCCAGAACACATAGTCTGTGATAAGTGACTCTAAAAATGCATAATTTTCCTAACTGCTGCTTGAATAGTTTTATGATTAAATTTGAATTGTGAGTCCTCCAGAGCAGTGGGTCCCAACCAAGGGGGATCTGCCACCCCAAAGGACTTTGCAGAAAAATAAGGTAAGTACAGAAACCACAGCCTGGGAACTAAGTTTAGATCCTGGTTCCTCAAGTCTAACGACAGGTAAAGGATCCTGCATTCCTACAAACCTTTTGGGGAAAGTTCCTTCTGGCAAAAAAGACTAAAAGGTGCTAAGCATAGATGGAGTAATAGTTAATGCAGTGATGTAAACTATTTGTAAAAGTATTTTGGACAATAGAAAACAATCAGGTTGTAATAATAAGAAAAGGTAATATTATATTATTAAACAAGCCGAGAAGGAAAAATCCCTGGTTGCTCTTCTTCTCTCAGCTCTTGATTCAACCTGCAATCCTCATTTTGTCAGCCACATTAAGGTTTGTTTCAGTGAGATATTGTTGAAGAAGAAACAATTAATTAAAATACCAGGAGAAAATCCTAAGATGATGACTGTGTTTTTCCACTGAAAGAGGAAACCATGAGAGAGACAAGCTGTGTTTTAACCCACACACTTGCCTACACACTGTTATAAGTGCAGAGATACTCTCACTTGATGACACCCACAGGCACATTAAAAAGGACCATGTGAACAGACACACATTCAGACTACGTAACAAAACGTGTGCAATAAAAGCCCACTCACTGACAAATCACACGTGTATTTACTCAGGGGACACAGTTTCCATTCAACACATTTAAATAAACCATTAAGCGCAGCTCATCACACAGCAGCAGAAGGGCCATTATTACATAACTGGCGTTCTGTTGAACAGATTGCTCAGGACTAAATCTTCTTCATAATGTGCCATCGTCCACCCTCACGCAGGGGGGCTCCTTACGCATGTTTGTGAGGATGAGGGCCGTCTCCGTGGCGATAAGCACGGTGGGGTGGTGTGTGGAGGATAGCGGTGTGTGTTACACCAGCTCCTGATGTATGGGCAGCTGAAGGCCTTAATCTGGTATTATCTTTCATGCGTACTCTTTGGTTTACTATTACACATATGAAACATGAATGTGTAACTGTAGAGGCAGCAGCCTCAAACCACTCATATTGGATTTTGGTGAACGCAGTGCTGACACTGTTGTTTAAGAGGAGTAATACCTGGAGGAGGCTGTAAAATTATGATTGCTTTTATATTTTAGTATTTCAGTTTCTTGTTGTTGCAGTGTTTTGTCATTTTCTCACTATTATGTGTTTATGCTGGGTCTCTTTTAAAACTTTCGGTCTGTCTGTCTGACTGACTCAAATATCTCATCTACCTTGCCATGTACAGACATTTATAGTTCCCGGAGGATGAATCTTAGACTTTGGTGATCCCCTGACTTTTTCCCTAGCACCACCATCAGGCCAAATGTTCTATTTCCTTGGTTTATAGCCGAAAACCTGCAACACGAATGACATTCCCATCAACCAGAGCCGTAATATGTGTTTAGTGCTAAGTAGCACATGTTAGCGGGCCAACATACTTAACCATAAATATGTTTGTAAAGCTCAAATTGAAAACATGATAATCGTTACACCTGCTTAACATCAGTATGCCAGCATTGTCATTGTAAGCATGCTAGCATGCTGAGGTTAGCATTCAGCTCCAAGTGCGGCTGTGTTTTTGTGTTGTAGCCTGCTGGTCTATACTAGCTAGGCACTCACAGCATGAGTGGTGGTTTTAACTGTCAGCTGACTGTGGCTGTGCCCCAAATCATTCTCTATTGACGAGCTACTGCACAACTTTCTGTCATTTCATTTCAGTGTCTGAAATACAAATTTCTAGTTTATAAAGGTACGCCAAGCTAAAGCTAACAGACCTGCATTAAAAACCTACCTTAATACCTTTCCCTCTATCTAATAAACTAAGTGTAAATCTCACTGTAAATATTATGGACTTCAAAAAGTGCCGCAATGGAAGAAAAACTGCAGTGTTCATTTACTTTCTGATAAAAAAAAAACACCACAATGAAATTCATCCCCTTTGATAGAAGTAAAAACACAAGTATGCAACACTACACAGCAGGTAGCTATGATTCAGTAGTTAGAGCTGCATTCATTAAGTGTATTTATAATCTACTAAACTTGTGAGTGATGCAGCAAAATTAGGATTATTCGTGTGTCTGAAATCTCAATTTACTGCTAACCCCAGAGTAAACCATTGCTTGTATTAGGATAGTAAATGAATGAGTGAGGGAAAGATTGTAGACACTTTGCTGATGATGACAGGCCTTTCTGCTTCCTTTGAAGGCAAACTAGTGCTTTATCGGAGCAATTTTACTGCTCTTGAAACTGTACTACACTGTGAACATAGTAAAATGCTCGATATATGGCAAAAGTCTCATCATCTCTCTCGTCCATGGTACTTTACTTCTACACCGTAAGCTCAAGACAATGCTGCACTAATTCCATCAGTCCAGTCTTGATATATTGCACCAATCTCAATTTTGCATCTATTTTTCAAGCTCTAATCCTCTCCGTGTTGAATCCTTTTCTCCAATCTCCTTCTGAATCCTCCAATCAGATAATAAAATATTCTGATAAAATATTCGGTCACTGGTCAGATTTTCTATGGCAACGGAGCATCCAGCCTCCGTTGCCTGACCGACTTTAGATTTGTTTGCCTGGTATGTAGCATGCTGGAGTGTGTGAGGGTGTTTCAGACAAGAGATAATTAAGGAAAGAAACAAAGCCTTTTTTAGAGGAGACAGTTTTAACAGACATTAACATCCTCTTCATAATGCTCTGTGCTCTTTCACCTCTACTCTACTGCTCTGTTTTACTTTGTCCATGTCAGCGACGTCAGGTTTTCCCCTCCAGATCAGTATCCCCCCTGTTCTCCTCTCACATAGCCAGGCAGTGACATCACAGACAGCTTTCACAGACTGGGGGTCCTCACTGAGGGGCTTCCCAGCTGCAGGGCTGAACTGCCATATGCCTCTCTCTCTCTCTCTCTCTCTCTCTCTCTAACTCTCTCTCCCTCTCTCTCTCTCTCTCTCTCTCTCTCTCTCTCTCTCTCTCTCTCTCTCTCTCTCTCTCTCTCTCTCTCGCTCGCTCTCTCTCTCACACACACAGACACACACACACACATTTTTAATTGGTCCCTTTGAAACAGCCCAGTGTCTGAGCTTAAAAACAGGCCGGCTCAACTAGTGAAGCTGATGTGGGCTAATGTGAAGAGGAAACTACTGTATATGTCCTCAGTGCTTCACAGGTGTTTTACATTTGGGGAAAAAGTGAAGCTGAACTTAGTTTCTCGATGCTGGAGTTCTGACCTGATCTGTAGCGGTCGTCCCTGGTTCCTCCACTGCGATGTGTCTTGCGGGACCGACGCTCTCGATAACGGGACGAGCTGGAGGGGGGAGGGCCGTGGCTGGAGGAGGAGCTGGGAGCGGGAGGCTGCCTGTCATTCTGACGGGGCGGCTCGACTGTCAAATAAACACAATAAACATGCATTCATTAATTGTAATAATAACACATGAGGATCTTGCTTATTGTCTTGTTTCTGCTAGTGTTAACTCAGCTTCTGCCTTAATGGGATCAATCGCCATTTTGATCAACTGTACTTAACTTTAGCCCCTCAGAAGCAAATCTATGGATAGTTTTCTCACAGACAAAATAAGAAGAAAGCTGTGGAATTATCCTGTTGCTAAAAGAAAGGGAGTTTTAAACAATTTGGCATACTTTTTGCAATTTTCTAGAGAACAATAATGTACTTAATTTTTACAGGATATCTGATATGGTGTATGGGAATAGATACTGCTTTGATTTTAATTATTATGAAATTTAAATTAGAATGTGATGCACATTTTGTATTTTTCATTCTACCTCTCCTGTTCTTATGTTCATTTTATTATTATTATACCTGATTAACCAACCATTTGACTCTTCAAATAGAGAAGGAGCCTCCAGCAGACATACACATTCTGCATACAACTAGCAATTTATTATCATTTGTGCTGCAGGTCAGTGGGATGAGGGGAGATTAGCAGAGAGATGGCACCACTAGGAGGCAGCAGTGAGCATCATCAGGTCTGAATGTAACACCAGTGCCATTAATAGTAGAGAAACAGCCATTTACA
This sequence comes from Ophiodon elongatus, assembly GCA_016806645.1. Classification (NCBI taxonomy): domain Eukaryota; kingdom Metazoa; phylum Chordata; class Actinopteri; order Perciformes; family Hexagrammidae; genus Ophiodon; species Ophiodon elongatus. The sequence goes on from JACSYO010000471.1 coordinate 1,905,738, forward strand.
GAACATTTTATGCAATCTGCATCTAAATTACATTTCCCTCAATTATTCTGCAATGCAATATTTTTTAAATACAACATTTTCAGTGGTTGAAATGACCAGTTATAGAAAGACATGGATGTGAAAATAAAACAATTAGATATGACAATTTAACTGACAGTAAGCAGAGCAGAGATTCTGTGTAACTGAGTCATGGCAATAAGACATAGCAGATCAACTAAAATCAGAGTCATACTAGATAAACTTGGTAAAAAGAGAAAAGAGATCAGGTTTAGGTGCTATTTATTTTGTGTATAACCAGTATATGGGATACACGGTTATGCTAACCGAAAAATAAGAGGTGATGGTTTTTTACCTGGAGTATGGATGATGTAGGGAGCCAGGAGTTTGGTCCTTTTCTTCTCATAACCCTTCTGTGTAATATCGCCTGTAAAAGATCACAGAGAAGATGAGTGACTTATAGATTGAGGCAAAGGCAAACTTTTATTTGATAGGATTAGAATCAACATCAGTTCACTTGTATTGTCAGAAGCACTAACATTCAGTGGAAGTCTTTTTCCATTCTGCATTACATAACAGTATATACTAACTATATGCTTGATAAAATGCATAATTTTAAGAATAAAAAAGACCCATCTAAAAAATAACTCTAATGCTTTGGTTAGGACAATAGTTTATTGATAACACTCCTGGACTGAGCTACGTTTTCTGATGTGCCTGAATGCGCTCTATTACCACATCTTCAAACAAAACAATGTTGATAGAGCAACAGAGAGGAAAGAAGCAGGTAAAATAAAAACACAACTTTGTAAAAGGGAATATGGAAACACAGATGGATGCACACAGTTGTTGCAGTAATCTCCAGAGATGACTGAGGGCGTCAAAGCTGTGGCTCTCTTCCAGCCTCAAGTATGACACGAAGAGAAAAACAAAACAGCTAAATTTGGAAACGTACAGAAGCGTGGGCAAGAGATGGGATGATTCAGAGCTGCAGAGAGAAAACAGAAAGGCTTGAAAGCTGAAATGTGGGAGACACACAGAGAAAATAATGGGAAAATGACGAGAGCACAGAGGAGGAAGTGACAGGTGAGTCACGGTGCATCCGAAGGACGGAAGAGGAGGGGTCTCCAGTCATAAACGGTAAAAGAGCCAAACGCCACTCCTGTCCCCCCTGCAGACAGCCCATCTGCATCTTCCTCCACCCCACCAGACACAACACAGGCCGACTGCGCTTCTCCGCCGGCCCTGAAGCGATGCACTGACTCTGCCAAATTCCTCTGTGGGCAAAGCCGGCAGATTTTCAGACACATACCGTACTAAAATTCCATCTGGAGAGCCACTTACTTTTCTAATAACTGTGTTCGGTAGCAATGATTCATACAGTATGTCCGCCCCGGCCGCTCTCAAACCTCGTCATCATGAAGACACATAGCAGTGACTTACAGAATAAGAAGGATCAGAAAACTGAATAAGCCTGCCACTGTCTGTGTAAAAACGCTGGGTTGATTTCACTCCGTATGATATTTGCAGGTGATCCCATGTTGTGACCAGCAGTGACTCTTCTGTAGTTGTGTCATCTCCTGGAGATCTGAGAGGTAAGCCCTGAATAAAAAATGAGGCTGCTGAGACGCACAGTGATGAAAGGTTGAAAGCCACTGATGGAGACTCTTTGGACATTAGAAATTAGATGAGGATTTCTTGGCACATTGGAACAGGTGAACAGCTACACTACATACAGGACCGACATGGGGCTCGGCATTATAGTACAATCCCGTTGTGATATTGATAAGAATATATCACAATATAAAGAATAATTCTGCTCTTCTATTTTTTTAGATTTGGCCAGTAAACACGAGCCGTCACACAATCGGAACTATTTAACAAATAAGACAAGAATGAACTCTCAATTTAAATGTTTTAGCCATTATTGATAAGAAGTCCTTGAAGTGCTAAAACAAAAAGAACATTTTGAATTATGTACAACTGGACCAAATCCAGTTGAAAGCTATAGAGCAGCTACTATATGGACCTTGTGATGAGATTGTTGTGTTGCTGTTTCCAAGGTCAAGAATGGACATGCAATCCAAACAGTTTAGCCAGATTATCTAAATTTGGAGAGAAAAGCAAATCTGAACATGCACACTATGCCTGTAATAGTACATATCTCACTGTACAATACGTGGCAACTTTGAAGCACTAATTTGGTCTGTAAACTGTGATGTAAACTGCAATGTTGTGTTCCCGGATCACAGCAATTCAATTGATGAGTTAAATTTCATGTTGCTAATAGGATTAATGAGCAAAATTACAAAAATAAGACCCAAATTGCAATAACCCAGATTGATCCTGTATTATGAGCATGTATATTCAGTTTATCACGAGAAGGTGAATATACAACATGGAATAATATAAATAAATAAAATCATATGTAAAAAAAATAAAGATATACATATATGTATGTGTATATATATTATTATTTTTTGCATATACAAAAAAAACACATTTTGTTAGTTTTTAATACAATTTCATTGGAATCTTTCCTTTTGGAAAACACAAATAGGAAAACAACATATAATTATCAAATCTTTATGCCTATCCACAAAAGACGAACTACAGATCCAACTCTACATTTAAACACTGATTGATTAGCTCAGCTTTATTTATAACATATTTACATCAGTCACAGTTATTCAGCACAGTAGACAGCCCAGCAATATTTAAGCAAACTGCACTACTGAAACATCTACTCAGTTAAACCAACTCACTGCTGACAAACTGTAGACAAGCTGACACAAAATGAGAGTGCTCATGTTTAGGGGATATTGCCTGAGAGCCCACTCCAACAGAATATCTACTCTGGGACCTCTTTTTTTCTTACTAAAAAGGAAATAAAGCAAACACTTCCATAAGTAATGCATGAACGGTAGAGTTGGCCTCGCTCAGTCACATGATTTATTTTTAGCTCATGTGAACAGGCAGTTTCTCTGCAGTGAGATACAGAGATACAGAGAGAGAGAGAGAGAGAGAGAGAGAGAGAGGGGGGGGTGAAGTTGGTGATGGGGGAGGGGCTGTCGTGGCATTAAATGAATCTCAAAATAATCACTCTTCCATCTGGATGGTTTGAAATTCATCTGTTTTTTATGGTTGCATTATCAGATCCATGCTCCAGCAGCAAGAGATGCCTTTGATATTAATGCTACACTTTAATATCAAAGTGTAGCATTACAATCACAGCACAGCAGAAGTCTTTTTCTCTTTTCTGTGTACTAGATATTAAGCACAAAATCTGGTGAATCTGTGTTAGTGACTGATCCGGCAATAGCAATGTGCTTTCCTAAGCTGTGACATCAGTGTGTGGCTGAAGCATTGAGTTGTTCAATTCAGGGCTGGCTCGCTAGCTAATTTCATGCTACAGTTGCAGAACATAAAAAGCACCTCATGAACCGCTGCGCTTGGTCTCCGTTACTTTAACATGTAGCTGGAATTTTACTGTTTTTAACGGAATGCAAATGTGGCAAATGCGGCAGGTGGAATATCATAAAATGAGAGAAGCCTTTAGAATATCCGTTATTTTAGTGCTATATCTTACGTATGAAAAGTGCTTGCCCAATAAAACCTATTCTTTTGCAGTAACTTATTTCAAACTTAAGGCGACAAACTGTTCCTGCCTGCTCACAGTTGACACTTAAATAAACAGTCAAAGAGATCTGCTTAAAAGGCAAAGCATGGCTGAGCCGAGGTGACGAGGGCCTCGTTAACCCACTTTCTCACAGTGATCCAGTCATGTCTGTCCTGATGGCGGAGGTCACAAACAAAACATTTCGGTGACGAACGTAAAAGTCGGGCTTTGCATGAAGCTGCCGCAGCTCTCCTCTTTTCGTCTCACTATACCAAATGTATTGGTGAGGAAGACTCCGTCTCCTCGGAGCGTATGTTTTATTTCCCTAAAATGCGTAGAGAGAAACATCAAAGCCGTGTCTTCTCCCAGCCCTGCACTCTCACACTCGCTAGCCTCGGATTATTTGAATTGCAGCGAGACTGCTCTCTCCTTCCACCCCACAGGCACTCTGTCTGAATAGTAATTAGCTACCGACCTCTATTCTCTCTCCTGTTTTTTTCCCTCTCCCTCACTCAGTTGCTTTTAAACACGTGCCGACACCTGCTCGCTGAAAACTATCAGTCACGTTAAAATAGTCCGGGGACACCAGGGACTTCCAGGTGTGTTCTCACAGAAGAAAAAGACAATTTCAACAAGGTGGGACTGATTTAGAATCAGAAAAGTAATACGTCACTTCAGATCTTGACTTTGGTTATGTGACAGGCAAGAGGCTAAGGTCCAGAGCAAAGAATGACTCTGTGTGGTAGAGTGACAGCTCTGAATTTGTGTATATGAGTTCACGTGTGTTATTTTCATGAAGCATTAAGATCTGGTACTTTTTTATCTGTAGAACAAACACCCGACTGAGTCCTCCCAGCTGCTTCCTCCTACCAGGAGGCCAAACATCTCCGTCAGCCAAAGATCACCAACTCACTGTGTCCACACCACGAAGCAGCCGTGGTCACAGCTACAGGACACACAACACACACCTGAACATGTTTGACAGGATTTATTGTTGAACTTAGACAATGTAATGCTGTATGAGTGAGTATGCATAGTATCTCTCTCACACACAAACATATACATGATCCCTGTGAGGGAGGATGATGTCATGCTCTCCATCAAAAAGAAATCCAGCTATATATTTCTTTATTGGGAACTATAAGAGAGCCGACCACCATATAACAAACTGTACTCACAATTAAGGTAATTGTGTAACATATAGTCAAAGTGAAAGGTGGTTTGACTACTTTCGGATCAGTTCATACATGTGGTATGACAGGTGGGTGTGTATGCATGTGTAAACCTGCTGCTGTCTGTTGGTGAACGGGCAAACATCTCAAGGGAGGAACCAACAGTTCAAAGTACATGTCGATACGAGACTGGAAGCGTGTCAACAAGAACACGCAGATAGATGTGTGAGTGACTTATAGGGTGATGGCGTTGACCACATTTATAGCTTGTGAAATCTTTCTTAACCCTTAGCATCCATGTTTTAATCTCAATTCTCCTCATGTCACACTCGGAGAGGTGCCATCACCACGACGCTCTGGCCCCTCCCACCTGCAGTGGCACAGGTCGTTTTTTATAGGGGTGGCCAGATGGGGCACCGAAGCCATAACTGAATTTCAGGAATTGTATTACGCTATCGCAGTATATCAGTGGAAAATGATAATAATAATTTCACAGTGATATACTTTGGTTTCTTATTTGGCAGTTAATATCCCTCCTTATCTAATGTGAACTAATATCAGCACAGTTGACATTTTCCACAACAATCATGTTTTAATATGTTGTATCTGAATGTGTATGTGTTAGGCCAATCATTGTTCTTCTAATATGCTAGTTGTCTTTTTCCTTAAAAAGACAAAGATATAGCTTTAATTTGAAGGAGTACATTGATTGAAAGGAACAAAACATTTACTGGTAACTGTTAGTTTAGTTTACAGTTTAAAAACAGAGGATGTAGAGGTTTAAGTTTCTAGCTATTTGTTCTATACAAGTACTATTAGCGCAACTTGTACTCACACTCTGCACTACATATTGGATATTTAATAATTGCACCGCCTATTGAAAATAGATGCTCTAATGTTACATGCTACATACATACTACATACATACGACATGCTCTAATGTTCATACTGTAGATCTTAGTGTATTCAATTATTACTGTCCTTACTGTTTATACTGATCATAATATCCAGCACTCATATCCACCCCTTTTTGTCCATTATATTTATTATATATTTTACCACTCAACATTATCAGTACTTTACTGCTTTTTGCCCTTCTGCTTTGATGCTAGACTGCATTTCTTTGTGCCTGTACTCTGTGCAGTGATAATAAAGATGAATCTCTCCTAATCTAATCTAACTATTCTTTCATACAGTCATTTCATAAGGAGAAGATGTACATATATTTTGACTCACATAATAAAACTGGTACGACAGGAATTGGTGAGTGAAAGAAGTGCTTTAAAAAAAGCCTAAAGCCCTATTACACACACACACAAATGCACATTTCCTCTGCAGGTCTCAAGTGATTATCTTCCTCTAGAGTAGCAGGCAGGGTGCGGCCAACTCAGGTAACAGAGTGATTCATGTTTCACTCCACACATTTCAATATCACACGCACACACACACACACACACACACACACACACTTGAAGGGCCTGTAGAAGTAATAACGGGCTACAAAGCAGGAAAGCAAAGGGGTGCAGTGAGTTAACTGAAAAGTGACTCGGAGAGTGCCTCAATTACACCGAATGGCATCAAATATTTCTTCTCTGTCTTTGCACAGCAGACAGACTGAAAGAAAGCGTGACTGTCGCTGACACACCTGACACACTCCACACACTTCAACACTGAGTGGCAAAGCTGTTACAAACGCAACATAACACCTACAAGAGCCTATTCGCCTGTGGAATTTACACACTGGTATGAAACACTGTGAATAGGCCATGACAATTATGTAAACCAAGACATATGGATGTCTCTGAAGAAGAGGAACATTCTGTGGATATTTCTTGTTTTTTTCTATTACCATCAACTAAAAATACCAGGTGACATCTATGTGTGGGCGAAAAGGTGTAAAAGGCTGCCTGTGAAGCTCAAAAGACTTTATTGTTTGTCACTGGAAGAGATCTGGTGAGCAGATGCTGCAGTCAAGTCAAGTCAAGTCTATTTGTACAGCCCACTTCCACATACAATGTCTCAGTGTGTTTTACAGCCCCACAATAGCAACAGTTCCTGCCCAACCACTCTATAAAGACAACACAAAAACAACTTCAGAAACACCACAGCACATCAGTAAAAAAATTTAGAAACATCAAGAGAGGAAATTTAAAAAGGAATCCCTTCACCTCAAAGAACTGTGGAATGAACTGCAACAGGATGCAGAATGCAAGGTAACACTACAGAACTTGGATTATAATCCAACAAGAGGTTTATAAAACAGTAATTCCAATATAGTCCAATAAAAATAATTCTAGTGAAGTCCAGTATAAAAAAATACTCATAATATCAGTTCTTGTTCCAGGTCTGAGGCGTCAGTGAGCCGGGAGCTGTGGTTGGCGCACCGTCAAAACTACAACGGTCCACCTCATTAAATCATATAACATCCAAGTTTATCACCAGGACTGATACCATCTGTGGCATTTATTATGACTAGTTCAATTAATTACTACCTGATCTGAGATATCAAGAAAATTCAACATGGTCCCATATTTTCTGACTCTGTGGGTTGATGAGGATCGCCTGAATGCCTCGACGTGGGTGTTATGCTTTCTGGGATACTGACGGCTGCTAACGATAAACACGTTGTATTTTCCTCCAAATTCAGGCAAGAAACGCATTTCTCCACCACATCTGAAGCAGCCTTAGGAATAGCACATCTTGTCGATGAGTTATGACGGAGTTTCCTCTGTAATGGTTTTAACAGCCTGGCAGAGAATTGTGTTACTGTATGTGCCTCTCCGACATATGGCCGTTCTAATCTGGAAAGGCTTTATGGAGAATTCACAAAGTTCAAGTGTGTGTGTGTGTGTGTGTGTGTGTGTGTGTGTGTGTGTGTGTGTGTGTGTAAGCGGCGTTGGGGGCAGGGCGTGGGGGTCCATGTGGTGCTACATGAGGGAACATGAGATGCAAGTCCATGGTGACGATACAGGCCAGCACCATGTGATGAGGGAGGTCACCCAAAATGCATTAGGAAGCAACTAATGAAAGAGGTTGAATACGTTTACAGAAGGAAGCTGTTTGTCAGTCAATTTACAGATAATCAACAACAAATTAGGGCTGTGCCATAATTCAATATGATAATTCATCGTCTTTCAATGGAATCAAATAGTTTTGTTGAGGATTCAATTCGCAACTAGATCGAAGAGAAAGGAAAATAATGCTAAAGTTTGAGAAGCTGGAACCAGAGAATTTTATTTGATAAAAGGTTCATAAAAATAGTTGGTTATTTTTGGTCATTCGACTAATTGTTTCAGACAGATTATATGACTTATCGAAATATTAACGCATTGAAAACTGAGATAATCATTGCTTGCGATCCTAGCAGCAGACACTGGCGTGCAGAGCCTGACGCACGTGTTTCAGGCGGTCTGACTGCAGCTACTTCCACTCGGCATTTTTTAATAATTCAGTGAACAGAACAGTGACCTTACCACTACGCACTCTTCTCCATCCACCACTGTCATTTCTTTGCGTTTCTTTTAGCTCGACGCTGCGGAAAAACAAATAGATCAGAGGAAGGTTGTTTCAAATGACCAAAAAGGTTTTCGTGAAGCACAGCTCTAAAGCCAGAAGAGGCTGAGAGCCCACCTGCAGTTCACTGTGAACTTGAAAGTGAGGTTCAGCTACAAGCTGACAGTGCGTGTCTGTGCGGAGGTGTGCGCTCAAGTCTCAACTAAATTATTCAGTCTTTTTTTTGTACACAAGGCTTCAATGCATCCTCAGTGTTTGTGTATGTGTGTGGGTCTGTGTGCACAGTGAAATTAGACACACAGGGTGTTGTACAATACTCGTAATTGATTTCCAAAAAACATAAAGATAAAAAAATGGAATCCTGCTGTTGTGTTTCTGTGTGACATGGGTGGCAGAAGTGTCCCTGTTTTTGTGGTGTAAAATCAAGTCTGCGGCCTGGAGTGATGGCTGGAGATCAGAGTACATCTCCTCTGCAACAGTTAATGAGCTCTTAAATAGATAAATCAGCTTCCTTCCTTCCTGTCCCTGTCAATGCAGTGTGCACTCACATGCGTGAATAACTGCTTGTGTAAGCTTGGAGACACATATGTGCATGTGCACACACACACGCACACACGCACACACGCACACGCGCACACGCACACACTCACACACTCACACACAGTGTTTTCCAGCCCATCAGCCCTAAAGGAGACATTTTTAAATGGTTCTTATTGTAAACAAATCCCATTGTCTGTGTATCCGTAGCCTGATATATCTTATTCCTCTGTGCCATAGACTTCCACTGTTTTCCAATAAGTTTTAAAAACGCATCAATGGCCACATTGTTTACTGGCTGCTAAACGTCATCATGCAAAACACTAGTTACCAGCTACCCATTGGCTTTTTGTCGAGGGAACCAGTGAGATGCTAACTTCCAGATTGGCCTACAAAAATGCAATATCCGTGCAGCACTCCAGTTTTATCAAATCCTCACATTTAAGAAGCTGAAACTGGCAAATTTTGGTATTTGTGCAAAGAAAATGATAACACAAAAAAATGGTTTCTGATTTTTGATGTTCAACTTATCGTTTCAGCTCTTGATACCACACTCTTATATGGAGTCTATGATCCCACATAATCCAGCTTCCATAAATAGTCACTAGTGCACTAACTGATATATATATATATATACACATGGCTGAGTACCACAGATACGGCTGTGAAGCTGAGATATATTGAAAGATGGACAAATGCATTGTTGATTTTGGTCTTTCAGTGGAATTGTTGTCAGTCAATAAGTAAAGCATTGAATATCGGCAGCCTGACAGATAGAGAGAAGGCAGTGGTGGAGTCAGGGTGGGAGAGAGAGAGATCCCCAGCAGCAGTCCTGGCCCAGTGTGACTCACAGGCTAAATGAGCCAGGCGTGTTGCCCCCTGATGCTCTGTGACCTAGATTGAGAGACGCAGGCAGGCCCGTAATATCTCTCTCTCTCTCTCTCTCTCTCTCTCTCTCTCTCTCTCTCTCTCTCAGTGTGGAACAGGCGGCCGAGATGAAAACCTGCCTCTCCACAGCAGCAGCATCGCAGACAGCCGGCGGGATGGATGCTAGTCACTAGAAAATCCACACATCCCACTTATCAGCCTGGACAGAGGACAGAAAAGGACCACATGCATCTGTGCAATCTGTGCAGAACTATCTGCCGTACTGGACGTGTGATACATTTATGAGTCATTTATAGGGACTGTGGAGATGGCACGCACCATAGGTTATGAGTAGGGCTGCGTATCGTTTGAAATGTATCAATACTAGTGCCGATGTGACATCTGAGTTTCAACACCAATACGTTTTAGCCATGCTAGCGGCATGGCTCTCGAGACAGCGGTGCCAGTCTTTCTGTCGACTACTATTGGATGGGTTGCCATGACATTTGGTCCAATCATTCACGTTCCCATCAGAATGAACCGGAATAACTTTGGTGATCCTCTGGCTTGCTCTCTAGCGCCACAATCTATTGACATTCCTTTCAGATCTCCACTCTACTTTGTATTTACTGCTATTTAGCTAATGTGAGCGTGCTAACACACGATACAAAGGTGAACATGGTAAACATTTAGACTTTATCCTTTAGCTCAAAGCACCAATGTGCCTAAATGCAGCCTCACAGAGCTGCTAACATGTCTGTAGACTCTCAGTCTTAGCCAGGATTCAGACTGGAAACCTCTGGTGGAACCGTGTTGTTGGAAGGTTTAGGTTGTTTAAATTATTGCAGCGGCAACTATTTTACCTTTTGTCACAATGATTGTGAGATAAACAGGAGAAAGAAAAGTAATCTACAAGGAATGTGCATGCATGTAAGTGGCTGGCCAATGTAGTGGCTACCTTATATTTACAAGATGCTTTTTTACATTTAACAAAAGACGCCAGACTTCTCAAATGTTAAATGCTGTCTAAACACAAGCAGACTTGCCAGAGTAAAATACAGTCCAAAATTGGCAAACTTATGATTCAAATCAGTAAATATCTGACCACACAATAAGTAAACAAGATGACCCATCTGACCATATATTTAATGCCAACTTTCGGTACTTGATGCCAGACACATGATCGATGCCATACGCTGCCTGTTGTCTTCAGCATCTGTACAAAGCACTCATTATAAATACAGGCGCTGCAGACACTACAATGCCCCACACACTCCCAAGCTGAGCATCTTAAACAGTTGTGGTTCAGGGCTCCAAATTCCAGTCCGGCTCAATCACCAAGTCTTTGATCCCCTCAATGGCTTTCTTTGTGTTCTTACAGTCACGGAGGTTAAAGTTGGTGGAGTTGCTCTCTTTCTCCCTCTCTTTCTCCCTCTCTTTCTCCCTCTCTTTCTCTCTCTCTCTTTCTCCCTCTCTCTCTCTCCCTCCCTCTCTTTCTCCCTCTCTTTCTCCCTCTCTCTCTCCCTCTATTTATCCCTCTCTCTCTCTCCCTCCCTCTCTTTCTCACTCTCTTTCTCTCTCTCTCTCTCCCTCCCTCTCTCTCTCTCACACATACACACAAATGCACACGCACGCAACAACTATTGCTGTGAAAACAAACTGCTGATGCATATTTTCCTCAGTTTGTTGCTAGGTGAGTCCCATGCATCGAGACAACAATGGGGTGATTGTTGCCATGTAAAAGATATCCATGAGAAGGTTTCAGACCCTTTGGAGCGACCAGCTGCTGCAGAGCAGACGGCTAACGCACTTTAACGGGCTACGAGACGCGAGTACAGGAGCGGGACATCTGGATAGCACCAGGCCTTTTTATTAGCAAAAGAGTCGTCTCTGATCTAAAGTTACAAATGATGGAGCCATCAGAAGAAGCTCAGTCCCTCTGGGTGTGTCACTTTACCACACTCACACTTCAAACACTAACGACCATCACAGGTGGCTCTGACCGCTCTCTCTTTGGCTGCTGCAGTCAGACCATCGGACCAGAGCGAAGCAGCAGTTGTCTCAAAGCTGCTACACAGCAGAAACCCTGAAGACTAACTACAAGAGGAGGGGACTCGAGTCACATGACTTCAGGAACTCAACCCTGAATCTAGTCAATTATATTATCTTGAGATCTGATGGACATATGAAGAGAATTACAAGGTCAAAATTCTCTGATTCCAGCTTTTAAATGTAATTTATTTTAATTTTTATCTTTGAGTTGTGGACAAAACAAGACATTTGAGGACATCATCCTGGACTTTTGGAGACACTGATTGACATTTTTCTGACAATTTATAGACCACACAAGTAATCGATTAATCGAGAAAATAAATCGACAGACTTATCGACAATGAAAATAAAAAAAAAAAGAAGAAGAATTACTTCCAGACTTGACTTGGATTTGACGAAAGGTTTCTCATTTACTTTTTTATATGCAAAAATAACGATAACGTTAAAACGATACGTCCATCGACAGAAAACTAATCGGCGTACATGTTTTATAAATCAAGTAATCATCTCTGTTTTATATCCCTGTAAACTCAATATATTTTAGTTTTAGAGTGCTAGTGGGACAAGCAATTTCAAGACAACACTTTTGGGACTTTGACCTTGTGATGAACATTTTTTTCAACTTTCTTCAGAAATAATTCACTGAAGATGAAAATGAAAAGCTCTAATATCCAGTTAATAACCCATGTGTTCTACAATTTTAATGTAATAAAGTTCAAATATTGATGAACAATATTAATAATAATAATTTTCTATTCCTTTTATTTCAGATATTAAATTCCAGACTTCTAATTTTCCCTCACCATGTCTGTTAATCTACATTTTTACAATAGATTTAAGACAAATCAAAGGCTCACTATTTGCACACTATGGCACTTACAGTAAACCCAGTTAAAGCTAACAAAACAAGAGCGTTTGCAATTATACCACAGTGCTCAAAGAATAATCCACAGCAGGTTAATCAATCTGTTACTAAACCTGGCTAACATCCTTAATAAATAATTGAGTAAAGTGTTGTAGGACCAATCTCGTTTCAGTCCCAGTGCATGTTGTTCACTTGATTACATAGTGATTTCTCAGCATCCACAGCCTCTCACCCATGTTAAGTCAGTTGAACACAGGGTGAGCGTGCCCTCCTCCATTCTCCAGCCTCATTATCACATAGTTAATTGGTATCTATTATTAACCAGAACACACACTGAACTCTACAGTTGCTCAGGTCAAAGCATAGCACGGCCCCACTCTGTGTAATGAATTACATTCTGTCTAGGTAAACTGATACCTACAAACAACAAGCAGCTATTGAAGGAATGAGTCTATATACACAAAATACACAAAAGGCCTGAGCTTGGTTGAACTTTAAGATACTGAAGTGGAACAAATGAGCTCCGCAGCCAGTTGTGCGGAAAGACGGCCATGCAGCTAGTTTGTCAAATCAAATCTTCAAACACATGCCCAGAAAGATTTTTTTTTAGCTTTTTGATAAATGAGAGAATTTGTTCTGAACACTGACTCTGTTACTTTAACTAAAATAAGTTGAAAAAGTGCACAGTAATGATGGCTTCCACCTCAGGTTTCTCACGGGCTGTTACGTTTCACCTGGTCTTCTGAATGGGCCATGGGCCCGTTCCAGGTATCGGTGAGTGTCTGTGGTGGGAGAGCAGACTCAGGCATCATTAGTGGGCCATACATCCCCCCGCTTGGCTCTCCATGAGAAACACAACATTACTCATCCACCCCCCCAGGGCACCTGAGAGCTGCACAGCACCAATCAAGCTGCTGCACTGTGATTCACACTGTGAGGAGGAGACTTGCATAACAGCCATATTCCCCTTTCCCACAGTCATTCTTATAAAACAAATAACCCTCCTATATCTTCTGCAGTTTCAGGGTTGGGGCTCTGAGAGCAGCAGAGTGTTGGAGGGGCCACAGCATCATTTAGTGTCCACCAAAGTACGAGGCTGCGCACACTCACACAGCCTCCGGGAAAACAAACTTGACCCATTTTCCCCGACAGGAGTGTATGTGCTTATAGCTGTGAGGATGAGCAATGTATGACATATATGTAGGCAGATCATGTGGATCAAAACAAGAACACGGAGGGGGCGGGGGGCTAACACATTATTTATTACTATGCCACAAACACACATTTCTTCATATTATGTTAAAAATATATGCAAATAAATCCCTCCATGTACAATATAATCAACAAGGGTAGTTGACGGAGAAATGACAGCTTGGAAAAGGAGGTCAGTGTGTTTGTATCATGTGTTGTAGTCGTGCCCGGATCCACTGCAGCAGCACCGAGTCCCACTCAGCTGACTCAGGACGACCGTGTGTCGCTCGTGCATGTAAACACGCTCCAGATCTGACTTAAACTTGCGTTTGCAGCGATTACCGCCGCAGCTTAAAACTATTAAACCCGCTGAATGTAGAGCTCACCTTCGGACAGCTCCAGGTCCAACTCCGCCAGCTGGTCCCTGACCTCTTTAGGCAGAGCCGACAGATCGACGCCGCGGTCGGCCATCGTCGGAAGCGCAGCAGCCTGCGGGACGTTCGCGGTATCTGGGACGAGGATCAGGTGGAGTCCGGCATGAAACTATGGACAACAGATCAGGACGCAGAAGTGGCGGTGTTTACTCCATCTTCGTGACTCCCCGACACCGCCATGACTGTGGGAGATGGGAACAACTCGCCGGAGGAGTCTGTCAGTCACGTGACCCGGGCTGGACGCTGGGATGAGGCAGACTCTCTGCTCCCTCTGCTGTTGTGTTTCTACAGCTGGAGAGACTGCTCCTCCAAAGAGGAGCGACTGCTCCTTTAAAGAGGAGAGACTGCTCCTCCAAAGAGGAGAGACTGCTCCTTTAAAGAGGAGAGACTGCTCCTCCAAAGAAGAGAGACTGCTCCTTTAAAGAGGAGAGACTGCTCCTTTAAAGAGGAGAGACTGCTCCTTTAAAGAGGAGAGACTGCTCCTCCAAAGAGGAGAGACTGCTCCTTTAAAGAGGAGAGACTGCTCCTTTAAAGAAGAGAGACTGCTCTTTAAAGAGGAGAGACTGCCCTTCTTTAAAGAGGAGAGACTGCTCCTTTAAAGAGGAGAGACTGCTCCTTTAAAGAGGAGAGACTGCTCCTTTAAAGAGGAGAGACTGCTCCTTTAAAGAGGAGAGACTGCTCCTTTAAAGAGGAGAGACTGCTCCTCCAGAGCCCACTCACCTGACACCTGCCCCTCAGGTGGGGACGAGCCCCAGTGTGTGCCTCTCATTAACAACCGTTCATATATATATATATATATATATATATATATATATATATATATATATATGCATTAACAACCGTTCATATATATATATATATATATATAAAGTGCACAGTAATGTGTGTGTATATATATATATATATATATATATATATATATATATATACACACACACACATATATATATATATAGATAAATATATATATAGATAAATATATATATATAGATATATACATACATACATATATATACACGTACATATACATATATACATACATACATACATGTATATGTATGTATGTGTATATATATATATATATATATACACACATATATATATATATACACTTATATATATATATACACTTATATAAATTGTTAGGTTGTATTAATATAATATGACTTACGCTTGTAAATAAGGAATGTCTATGTTTAAATTACGATACTTAAAAAGGATAATTAATAAGGAATAGTGAGCCTTATGACAAGGAGTATGCGTAACATAGCAGAGAGCCACATTGAGTTTTTTTACTTATACTTAGTTCAGGTATGCATGGAATGAGATAGGGAAAGGGGGATGAAGAGACTGAAGTCACCAAGATCAACAAAGAGGGCAATAAAACAACTCCACTTGAGGGGGGTTGATGTGCTTAACTTTACGAGAGGGTGGAGCGATGACTTCAAGTGCTGGTAAGCCTGGAGGAGGCAATGCACCGACTCTAAACCAACCGAAATCATCGATTCTACTACCATAAAACTTTAACCAACACGCTGTAAAACTGAGCCAATGAGAGGCGACGATGCACATTTTTACTGAACTATATAATCAAATGTACTGGTCAGTTCGAGGCTCTCTTAGGTCAATGCGCACAGACAGTTAACTCTCTTCAGGCTGCTTTTCAGGCAACTGTTGAAAGGCTGTGGACCGCCGTTGGCTTATGAACCCTCAGATGAGGATTATGCACTATATTGCCAACTCTTATTAAATTGATTTTTATTATAACCTACTGAATTCAGAAATTCTCTTCCAAGTCCGCCCAAAGTATATGAACAATAACATATATACATACACACACATATATAGGTAGGTATATTTATATATATATATATATATATATATATATATATATATACATACATACATATATATATATATAAAAATTGACTTAATGTTAAAAACAAACCTCTCACAGCAGGAAAAGCACAGGTGTTACTAAGAACACTCGAGGTGGCTCTGTTCTGTTAAATTGTCCCAGTGAGAGTGACTGTGAGCCAGCATTAAAACTCATAAGCAGGTAAATGGAATTAATTTTATTATTTACACCAGTGCTTTGCCCACTGCAACAGACAAAAAGCTTGTTTTCTGTTAAAAAAAAGGCCTATGGTGCAGCAGACCCAACAGTTTTTTGACCAGATGGTTATGAGAGTCTATGGCCCAGAACGAGACAACGCGAGCAGTGAGAATGAATCAAACTGTTATGTTGTTGACGTAAAACAAAAACAATGAGATGGAAGATGCTGAATGTAAAACAGAGCTGAGGGGAGTTGTAATTTTCACATTAGGCCTCTTGCCATGTCATAACAGGGTAAATACAAGTCTAACTGATCAAATTAATTATGGTCCCATAAAACGGACCCATAGCTCTGTGACTTGAGTGTCATGTTGATACGTGAGAGGTACAAAGTGGGGATAAGTGGAAACATGCTGATGAGGGTTTTTTTCATTAATTTATTTTATTATTTGCCCGAGACAACTTAATTAGTTGAGACTATACACAAGTATTTTTTTTCCTTCTTGAAGCCTGAGTATTTGACAAACTCTCTCCATACGGATATCAGAGACATTTTATTATGTGGTTCAACCTGCGTTAACACATAAGACATCTATGCTCTTTAACAAAAATAAAAAGGGACATACTAATCACATGATGGACAAAAACCCGACATGCCCTCATTGAAAGATAAGCATCCGTCAAAACAATGACATGTTATTTTTAAAAAAACATACACACATAGTGACGAGGGGAAATTAACCATGATAGTCTTGGAAGTACACGGCGGTATAAAATTTGCATTTCAAAACTTGAATTTCAAAAGAAGCACCTTGCACAACTATTTGGGTATACTTCATGATACAAGACAGCTTTTCAAATGTTGGAAAGCACCTTCTCTACTGATGTGCACTAATCACCGATTTCATTCATTCGCATTTTCGCTGCTCACCTCGTAACTTTAGCTTTCAACTGAAATAGACCAAACCCCTCTAAGCGGCTGGGCTTCACACGACAAATAAATGCAAGAACATTGATTTTCAATAGAAAAATATATTGCACTACTCTTTTCCTCAACTGAAATACCAGGGTAAGTGATTTAAAATCCAATGTGTTTGATTATCATTTAAAGGCCTTCTAATGCTAACCTTTTCAAGAGTGTCACATTAGGACCACGGATGGAATCCTTAAATAACAAGGAACATTTTTTTTGCATCAGTAATTTCATGTTTTAAAACCAAAGAGAAGCAGATCTATAAACAGTGATAGTATGATGAAGCACAAACAAACAGTGGTATTCTTCAGCCTTGAGTAATCCATGCAGCCAATAGGGTTTGATACATACACGACTAATGTAATGACATCCATTCCAAATGGGTTAAAACTGATGGTAAAAAGCCAGGCACACACTCACAGAGTAAACTGTGTACACATCGATAATTTGGTTTGTTATGCACTCGGCTGACAAAACCGTCATGTGTATTGAAGGAGAATCAACTCAAAAGGGAAACACAGACAGCAAACAACTAATGGACAGGTTGAAAAGTAAACATAAAAAAATAAAAATACAGAAGAAAAACTTTCCAGGCTGCCATTTACTGAAATCAGCCAGCCAATCTCTCACCGTACTTTCACTGCATCAGCAAACATTATGTTGACGACCAGAATCAGGCATAAAAATTGTTTCATACAAATGAAAAATACAAGTAAAATCGTCAGCCTGGAAAGCGAACAACCTCATCACAGCCAGCGTGTGGGACTGAGGTTGGAAGTGAAATGAAAATACACTGATGAACTTGACTTAAAAAGTTTTCAGTCATAATTTTCATCCCAATCTAAAATATTTTCCAAATGTCACGACTGAACAAGAAATGACCCCAAACCCTGCAGAGTGAGTGTCCGACGTGTTATCATATTTACAAACAGAAAGTGGCGAAGCGTCTCTGAACAGCCGGGACTGGAGCGTTGACGGAGGCACCGTGCCGTGTCTTTGTGTGATTATCACTGGCTGTGAGGGGATCAGAGTATCTTAGTCTGGGGTTTGAGGCCGGGTCCCTCTTTTCAAAGGCTTTTGCACCAGTCCGGCCTCCAAATGCCACTTGAGTTCATTCTGGCTACCTGCGTCAGCACATCATCTAGGGGCTGACTGTGACTGCATCGCCATGACAACCCCTCCTGGCTGGCCCGATCCCATGCCTGCCAAAACCGACATAGCCACCGCCTCTGCAGCGCGGACGCTCAGCCCGTTAATGGTGGCCCCTGGACTGCAGGCCGAGGCGGGTGGTGACGGCCCGTGCTGTATAACTGCCGCCGGGGAGCCTATGGGTTCACTGGAAGTATCTCTGGAGGTTTCCTCTCCTCCTGCAGCTAGAGACGGAGAAAGAAACATTCACCCTTAGAGAGGTGAGCGAGTAAAAAGAACACATTAGATGGATGAGATGGTAGATGGGTTCTGACAAAAGTGATACAGTGCAGGAAGTTGATTGGTCAATAGAGAAGTTATTAGTTAACACCTTTTTTCCTTCCTGCTAGCGATTCCGATATCTGAACTTGCATATCTGTTAATACCGAGTACTGATCCGATACCAGTGTGTTAAACCAACATTTTGTATGCGTGTGTGGTTTATATATATATATATATGAATGATGTATGGCCTGGCTCAGGTTAAAACCTTTGTAAAACATGAGCAAATACATACAGAGAATGAATGCCATAGAACTTTCTTTTATTATCTAGTTATTTTCCAGTGTAAAATATTGCCAAATTACTGACATTTTGCTAGCTCTGGCTAACGTTACACTATCTCCTCTCCCCTGCCTGGTTAGTACTGTGCATGTGCAACTCTCAACAGACAGGAGAAAGAAGCGAGATGGCTCACTCGTTAGCTACTCCCATCATCCATTTCGAATGCAGAGATAGTTTTTCCCGGAGCTAATGATGGAAGTTAGCGAGTGACACGTGTTGTTGTTGTTCCTGTGTAGCATAAATGAGCTAATAAACAATATAACGTTGTGATATCGGTGCATAGACTCAGACTAGATACCCGATCCAGCGTTTTTATGCAGTATCGGATGCATTTCCGAGACTGGTCTCGGAAACAACTCTATTGTTCAGCTCCATGGTTACCTAAGAAAGCCGCCTTCTTCTGCATAACGGTGACCGGGCAGTCTTTGTGGGCCAGGAGCAGCTGCTTCAGCTGAGCCACCTCGTTCCTCAGTAGGCTTACTTCCCCCTGATGGCAACACAAAACATACAGCACCCGAATCATTTCCAGCATGACCAATCTGTGTGCATTATTAAATCACAGATACAGCCCTGGAGTGAGCGGGAAAGGGAAGACTCACAGACAGGGACACATTCATGTTGGCAAGATCATCCGCCTTCTTCTCCAAAGAGTTAACCCACAGCTTCCGTTTTTGCCTGCAGCGAGAGGCGGCCGCTCGGTTTCTCTCCAGGAAACGCTCCCTCCTCTCGTCGGGGTCCATCTCTGAAGCTCGCCGCCGCCGGCCTCCTGTTGGCTGAGCAGGGGACACCTTGGGAAAGAGGAGGGTTGACAGTGAATACTTTTAGGTTACATCTATTTCCTCAGTTTTGCACTTATTAAATACAATTTTGCCTCTCCTCAAAAGGCATAAGCATTACACAATGTGGCATCGAAGGTTTTAAAGTGATATTTGTATAGTATTAGTATATTGTATCTACATATATTGTGCTATGGGCCAATAGCAGACACACCCTGTAAAGGCTAAACGGTGAGCGTTCATTCAGAATTGACACAAGATTTTCTGTATTAGTGTTAAACTTAAGCATTCAAGACTAAAACACTGAATGCAATACTCATCTTTGACATTGAAGTAAGTCAGGAGGGGATCATGCATTTGGTCGTCTGCGTAAATGTCTGCATAGTGCTGCACCATCAGTCTGATATTTAGTGTGCACTTTTATGACTGTATGCTCAGGGACCTCTTCTGGTTGCTGTGATTTAAACATTTTGAAAAACATATTTATTGTTTTATACCGTCACTGACTGCTGACTTCTCACTTCAACAACTGCTTCTGCTGTGATTGGAATCTTGTTTCGGCCAGGGATTAGGTATTAGGAGCTCCTGTCCAGATTTACACGCCTAGATAAGACAATTGTTGTTTGTATTCATGGCAGTTCGCTGGGTTTTAAAGATGCCGAGGTCCAAAACCTGAGCTTACTGGGGGGTGGGAGGTTCAGGGCCTACTTTAAATATTTGCACCTTCTTTATTTCATGTTTAAGTTTGCATTATTTTGGATTTGAATTAGAAAAGTGATCATCTCTTAAACAGTACACGAATGTAAGCAAAATATGTTTTATTACACTATAATTATGCTCTGTGTTTTTTTTGTTGTTAAATTGAGCCTATAGATTCAACGGTATAAACTAAAGAATATATATATATTTATGTGGTAATAACATAGTTTGAATTGGATCAGGTGAGTATTTGTTTATTTTGAACATCTCGAGCACATGATGCTAATGCTATCCTGGGCAGAGTGGGAAGTAGCTACTCTTCCCCTCTCATCTCCATCACCTTCTCTACTTATTTATTTATCTGTCTCCTCATCTTGTATTGTTGTCTCTTTCTTTCCCAAAGCTGACCTTTGATTGACGGTCATTTCATTTTTGTCTGTCTCAGCAAAAAAGTCAACACATGCAGGCTATATTGAGGTGAAAGTGAAACTAAGTAGCCGGCATCACTGGCCACTGTTTCACGAAGCGCCACCGCACTGGAGCAATTGTTTAGATGATGTCTGTCTGGGGATGAATGGCGTTGAACTACAAGCAGTCCACCAGTTACACTATGTGGTTATCTGGATCAGGCTTCACACGGATTCAACTGCCTGTCTGGTCTCCTCAAGTTGTTGACATAATCAAAGAGCCACTGTGTTCAGCAGAAGATTTTGTAGTAACAACACGATCATCCACTTCTTCACTTCAACTTGTTTTGTTTGTTTGGTTGAGTGTTTGATACTGAAGACACATTATGGATTTAGTATTATCTCAGGAACCCATGTGTTTGTATACATTAATGTCAATAAAAGGTTCTCTGTACACTCTAGGCATTTTTGTGTCTGATGCTAGTGAGGATCTGTATACAAACATATGTGGCATGTGTCTTACCTGGGGTTGTGCAGGTGATGGTGCATCAGAGTTTGGGGTGGGTTGTTGACTTTGTTCTGGTCGCTGCGGGACAGCAGGGATGGATCCTGCCCCCCCACCAGCCCCATCTTGTGCTCCTGGGCCCTGATGAGTTAGAGCTGCCTTAAGCCGCTACAAAGACACACAAACAACACTCCGTGTAAGTAATTTCACTTTAAAGTCACTAAAAGAACAGTTAAAATAACGACACGAATTGGATCACATTATACAGCACACCTTGCTATTTTACAAATGAAAAACATTTGTTTATAGAAATGAACAGTTTATCAGAGCCTGCAGCCCTCAAAATGATGCCAGCTTGACTAATCATCTCACCATCTTGGTCTCAGAGTGCAGACTGTATCCAGACGGGGAGGATGACCCACTGCTCGCCCCACCAACTGGAGGTCCTGGAATTCCGGGGATGTTGGGCACCGAGTTCGCTGGCCTCGCAAGCTCCACAGGACAACAAATACACGAGAGAGAGAGAAACAGATGGAATATGGTAAGTTTAAAGAAAAATAATAGAAGTATAATATGTTATATATTTGTTTAATGCTTTCAAGATTCCTTACAGATATAACTGAGGTCATCTGAACAGGACTGGGCAAGAGGGGGACTGTCTGCCCATTAGGAAGCCTCACCAGTGGATAAGCACTTGTTGGGGAGCTGTTGACAAAGACAGATACTTGTAAATGGCTGATCCTCTATTCTGTGCCCATTGACAGAATACAGATTGAGACCCAGGTTGAAAAAGTATATTATTTTGCCAGCCGACACTCTCTAAGTGTTAACTGTACCTAGCCTCTCAAGTCCCAATGAAACAGCAGTTGAAGAATATGTGGGCGAGGCTTCATCTTCAGAAGGATTTGCTTTGATCTCTTAAAAGTAGGCATAATTTAGGCAGTATCTGTAGAATCACAGCAATATGGAGCTGTAGAGGACTGTTAGCGTCCACACACACCTACTTCACCTGCGTTGCTAGATCAGGAAGCAGAGGACGATGGAGAAATAAATAAATTAGACTTCAACCAGAAAAAAAGGTGAAAGGGAAAGAAAAAAATTAAAACATATCAAAACTAGAATTACCGCTTTGCATCATTTCATCCAATTAGACATTTGTGTTAAATTTTCAAAATTAGCAAATACATTTTTGAGTTTTGCACAAAAATGTGTTTGACCTTTAACCACCAAATTCGAATCAGTTCATCCTTGAGTCTTAATGGACGTGTGTGCCAAATTTGAAGAAATTCTGAGATCCTGAGATATGATGTTCCAAGAATGGGACATATAGTTGGACAGACAGACATATAGAGAACTCAAAAACATAATGCAAAAAACATAATAAAAAAACAATGTATTAAAAACAACCAATGGCCAACAGTATGTGAGTATACATGTTGCAGTAATTTAACACAATATGTAAGCAACAACCTGCGTTAATATTCGCCGATAAATTGTAATTCAGCCGAGCAAGACTGTGCTACCCACCGGCTGCATACAGTTAACATTACTAGCTCTCCTCCTGTCGATTTCAACACAGAGTTGTTTTGTTAATAAATTGACACAGATTTGTTCAATATTTGCACTGTTGATTAGCAGCACCGCAAACATTGCCTTAATGCAAGGATTTTGCATTTTTAGAGTTACTTGAGTTTCTCGTTTCAGTCCTATTTGACATAAGACAATAATTATTCTTACAGAAGACTGAAATCTTTCAACTTATTCAGAGGTAAATTTTTACACCAAGTTAATATCGACAAATACCAAAAGAATGACATTTTCCCAGAGTATAAATTTTAAGATGTTTTCAAATACAGGCCCAGACCTCAAGAAATGCAAACAGGAACACACGGTAGTTTACCTGAGCTGTCTGTTGGAGGGCGGCGTTTGCGTGATGACAGACGTTGGAGATGGCAGAGTTGGGTGAAGTGCGTCATTGCTCAGGTGAAGGGGAAGAGAACCTGGGCGCACAATGGTTGGAGTAGGGGCAGAGCTTACCACAGGCTTTGTGAGAATCTCCTGTTGACAAATCAAACAATAATAATAAAATATATTCTCCATTCATAAATGTATTTTGTCTGCATGAACAGGAAACCAATCATTGCGGTTCAAGTGGCAAGTCTTTAAGGTCGACTCCATCTGTGTTCTTTTCCAGGTTTTTCCAAATGGAAGCACCCACTCAGTCATTAGCAAAAAGCAGTGGCGCAGATTACCAAAGTCAGCTTTTCAATAAGGTTATGAATGACGTGAATGCTAGCACAAGCTGAGTCAACATTAGTTGTGCTAAGTAAGGTTGGTTTGTTAATTTTAATACGGTAGTATGTATACTACCGTATTAAAAATGACTGTTTTGTCAATAAGGTCTTGTGGCTTTGAAGACAACAAAATAAAAAAACAGTCAGTCTAAATGTACGTTAATTTTGTAATATTTTCCCCAATCTACCTTGCCATCAGATAGCCCTTTCTGAAAGGGAACAAAATAATTTATATTGATGTCTTCAAAGCCAACATACTCAATTCACAAGATTGCTGGTCTATTGCTGCATCGAGCAGTGAGCTTGATATTGTGTGACTTTTTGGATCCTAACCAACGTGGCGTCCATACAGCAGTAAATCACTTAGCATCCGTGCCAATACTCTGGGAGCCTGTGAACCAACTTGCTAGCCACGTGTAAGCCCAGTGTGTGGCAATGTATTGTACCTCGCCTCTCCCCCTCGAGTCTCTGCTGTTGTCTGACATGCTGGAAGAGGAATCTGGACTTCCGGGAGAGGAAGAATCCACTTGCAAAGGACCCTCATCTTCAACTTTTACTCCAGACGGTGTTTGTAAAGGTCCCGCCTGAGCAGAGAGCAGAAAAAGAATATCATCTGTCAGATCATCTAAAATAATAAAATGGTGATATCACTTGTATCTGATAACCTGAGGAAACCAACAGTGTGACATTTATCCCTTTTCTCACCGGGTGTTTTGTCCTCTGGTCGTCTTCGTGTGCTTTGGTAAACTCATGTTCAAAGGAGCTGGCTAGCTCATTGAATAACCCAACCTCTTCACAGTTCTTCAGAAAACGTGTGGGTGTGGGTGTCTGGTCTGCAAAAACACATAGTATGTTAGTTAAGAAGTTAACGGGACAGAAGTATCTCCTTCCCAACAGACATCCCAGGAGTATATCAATACAGGTGTTTAGAGCATTGACAATTTCATAAATCTTTAGCTCAGCTTCATTTCACAAGTACTTATGGAAAAAGTAACGCCATTACCTGCAATGATAACAGAGTCTGTTCTGGCAGGACCGAATTTTAATGTCATTTCATGCTTGTGCTTGTGGACCGACAGGTGGTCTTCATTTGTGAATCTCTGCAAAACATAGAACAGCAGATCAGAAAGAATTCAAGGTGTAGCATCAGTGTGTCTACTGCGCTGCTGGCAAATGACAAAGAATTCATTAAAAAATATGTAATTACAGATGTGAGATCAACAATAACCCCTGCTTTCTAAGCAGATGGTCCACAGTGAGGGAGGGCTTGATCATTATCTACTCTTTTGGCATTTGTACAGTAGCTTCAAGGTGGAGTCTGCGGTTCTGGAGAAAGAATGTTGATATTTTAAAATCAACACCAAAACAAATACACCTCTCCTGACAGTACTCCTTCAGAATGTTAGCATGTGCCAGATTTAACATCCCTCTTGCTCCCACTGCCTTTCTCTTTATACATCCATGGCCTGTCTCTTGTACTGACCGCAATAGTGTTGTGTGGTTCGGTCCGAGACACTTTGTTTGTTTCCCAGTTACAGTAGGCTGTGTATGAACGCTGGATTTTTCTTTCAGTGTGCACACACATAAAACAGACAGCTAGTCGACCATGAGAAGATATTCGCTGAATTTGACAAAACGTGTATTGGATTAGAATCGCAGAATCCATCTTTAACTCCAAAGCTAGCTGTAAGCTAAATTACAGGGAGCTCATGTAATAAGAAAGAGGGAAAGATTTGTTTCAGATTGCTGGGCTAGATGATCAGATGTGTCAAATGTAAAGAGAGTGAAAGAGGGTATGCATATGAATGAAAGCATTCTCCAATCATACCTGCCCACATCCAGGGGCAGTGCATACAAAGGGCCGATCATCCCCCATCTCAGACAAATGTTCTGCAAAATAGAGCAAAAAAACAGCAATTCGTTAACGGCTGTATTCATTTACGCATATGGAGGCAATCAAATGGCTGATTCTCAAGTTACCTAGACACAATATATTACTGGTATTGGTTGAATGCTACTGAATGTTTCAATAGTGTAACAGTATATATATATATATATATATATATATATATATATATATATATATATATATATATATATATAAATAAAAATAATACTGGCTTTAAGCCATGGACAACCCAGAAGCAACTGGCTGAACAGAAAATACTAAAATGTCAATGTTTATTATTTGTGTATGTGTTTTAACCTGGTAATGTATCAACCTACAGCACCAGTCAATGGTGCTCTGACATGACTACCATGCACCTACTGATAAATACAAATCAGTTCAGCGTAATTAACTGCATGTGCACACCTGTCACCGAGAACATCCTGGTGATAACTGGTTAGAAGGCAAACAGGCCAAGACTGATCAACACTGGTGGTCCGTTTGGATCATCTGCTTCGGTCTCGGAGAATCGTGGACAAGTGTTTGACGGGAACGATGAGACAGCAGTCACAGCAAGCTACTGAGTCACTGGTGCTAGCTGGCTATCACTCGAGGTCGTTCGGCTATGTTCCTCGTTAAGTGGACAGGTTCACCTAAAGTGTCCATTCTTAGGCTAGCATCGACCAGCCAGAGATGGGCCTTAAACTAGCACAACCTAAAGGCTCACCACTCCAACATGTTGGGTTTCTGACACTTGACAGCCGTGTCATTGTAACGAACCGGTAAGCTAACATTATGAAAACCAACAACAGATAAAGGACGACCGGATACGCCTCACAAAGGGGGCATAGTAGTGTAGCTCCCAGTCACAACATAGCTAAGCTAACGCTAACCGAAGCTTAGCTTAGCGTTACCTTGGTGTGGAGCGCCAGGCTAGTAACGTTAGCACGCTAACGCTCAAGAAAGCTGTGCTCACGATCGCTAGAGAACATCCCGTCTCATAAACATGGACTGAATTCACTTCCCAAAACATCCCATGTCACGTTATCTGATCTAAAACGTGAGTGAACTCACCCGACGTTGTGGCCTCTGGACTCCCCCCTCCCTGCTAACCGACGGCTGCCCGTTGTTGACACTCTGACACTTCCATTAGCGACACCGCGAGAGGTGGGACGCGGCGTGACGTTACGCAACATTATGACGTCACGTAACATGACTGACGTCGGGGTGGGGGGGGGGGGGGCGTGGACGTGGTGCCGGTAACTTCACGTCCTCCGTATCAACACAATGGTGTTCCTCTCCGTCATGTCGGTGGTCGCCGACATGACGGCGCTCGACTCGCTAAAGATTTTAAGCCAAATATGCATTTAACAGTTACATAATGTTCATTCATCTCCGGGTGGTTAACAAGTCGAGTGGCAGGACGTTGGCATTGCGCATGCATGTCTCGGTCCTTCTGTCCCGTCACGTTTGCCTGATAGACCAAATTCCAGGTTTAAGTAGAGGGAAAAAAAATCCAAAGGTCACAGGACACGAGGCATCTGGTTTCACCGCATTCACATCTGCTGTATGTGAAGCTGCAATTGGATCCGCTGCATTAACATGTAGTGCACGCACGCGCGCACACAAAGTATAAGACACAGCTGTTTAAAAATATTTTTTTTATTTTTATACCTCAGGCTCAGCAATCACATAATAAACCAGTGTATTTGGCTGAAAACTGCAATCTCATGTTTGATTGTGAGTTAAACGCAAGATTATGATACAAGACCGACATTGCATTGACAAGCTAAGAAAATGAAACGCATCATAGACCCATAACGTACAAACAAGCATGCGCACACGCATTAAGCTCCACTCCAACCAGCCCCAGCCCTGCAGCTGCACCTACAATAAACTGAGATCTACATCGAGTAGGATCCAGTGTCTCAGTGTCAACAACTGATGATGTTGGATTCTGACAACCAATTAACCAGCCATGTTTACTGAGACATCGATGGTCTCACAATTCTTGCACTTTTTTTTACTGAAACGAGTTAAGGCACTGGAGGTTTGGTTTAAGATAATAGTTCCATGCAGTCTGAAGCCGATGCAATCTCTCTTCCACGAACATAATACAGTATACACAGGAGACAACTGAACTACTGATTACAAGACACAGAACACTGTAGTCAAGTCCCTACAAGCAGAGGACATCTATCCTAGGTAAAATGTTTTATCCCCCCAAGCCTGAAAATCTACAATTCTACACTTCACTCATCTTTTGTTAATTTCCATTTGCAACAACAGACCAATTTGACAAAATGAAAACACTAAAATGAAACACATTTAAGCTCAAATTGAGCATTTCTTTGCAAGCCCTTTCCATTTCTAACTTCTCTTATGATTAAAAGTTTGGGGATTTAAGGTTAGTGCATTTCAACTCCCGCCACTACAAGTCCAGTCATGTTCTGCTCACTGTTGAGCGGCTGATCAGTGTCCAATTCAGTTGTCGATAAGCAAGTATCTTTCTCAGATCAGTCTACACACATATTTACTAATATTACACAAACATTCAATACCATGAGAAGAAAAAAAAAAAACACAATTACATCAAATTAAACTCGTCTACAGCAGGAAAAAAACGAGAAGATTAACAACCAAGATCAAAAATAAATCTGTATATACACACGCTGAAGGAAAGCTACGACTACATATGGACATTTACAAGATCAAGATCAAGCTCAAAAGTGGTTTTATGCCAAAAAGGACTACATTCGTCTGAATCTTATTATGCATCTAATCACGAGATGATGCAGGCAATCAATGTCATCGAATCAAGGGGAGACACTGGCCACGACATCAACCATCAAATTGCTACGTTAATCGAGGAGAGGTCACAAATTTCTATTTTTTAGCAGAAAATCCAATTTCTCCTCCTGAGGTCCCTCAGATCATCCAATATGTTTTAGCAATTCACATGCTAGTCACTAAATAAGGACAGCTTACTCTTCAGGATCTACCATCCTACGCTAGAAACCTTCCTGAAACTGAAAATACAGAATAATTCACATCAGAAGCCGGGCCTGGAACCAAAGTTAGCCGTCAAACCCTGTAATCTTGCTTTGCGAGACACACACACACACCAGCATTATTGACATCTGATAAAACATGGATAGTCCTTCTGCTTAAGCCTGATAACCTTCAGCAACAGTAGGTTATTTGGCTGACAACTACTATTCTCATGAGTTTTCATGCTATGCTAGAATTTTTACAAGATATACAGATGTGCACAGGAGTTAAATCACTGATACAATCCTGTAAAACAAAACAAAATAAGCCCATCTACTCCAGTAAGTATACAGGGCCTATTTCAAACGTTAGTAGTAGTGATCTAATATCTGCATCACATAGATGACTACTGCATAAACACTGACGGATTATAATCATTACACAACGCAATGTTATGAATACATGTTATTTCATATTCATCAGCATCTTTGTAGACAGTTTCTACATAATGTAAGGCCTTGAAATATAGCTACTCAAACCTTCTGTCGTTAATCAAACGCCTCACTGTTTCTAGTATTCAGCCATGGAGTCAACATCTTCCGTATCGTACATAATCATACGTACATCCTTGATTTCCAATGCTAAACAAATTTGGTATCACGCTCTAGATGAATCAATCACATGCCAACAAGAACCACTCACAAAATCAAATGTTCCTCATTCATCATTTTGGATGTTGACAGCACTTGCTTAATGTTCGACTACCTAATATTTAAATGTAACAACATCCCTCTTTCTCCCCCTCACGATAAACGCCGATACACACGACAGATTGAGCCCGTTTATGGAGGCATCTCTTGGGATCGTCATGGTGATATTAATTCTGTCAGCAGACAATATTCATCTTCCTAAAAAATAATTTCAGGTCTGCAACAATATTAAGATTCTTTGAAAAAGTCTGTCAAATGAAATATATTCATCTGTCTATTTACATATATTATATATTTACATAAATATTGTTTTTCCTTTCCGTTTTAGTTCATGTTTTATAGGTTCCCTTTTCTTTAGTTATTTTGGAGATCTAGGGGGAATGTTCTGTTCTTTGCCACTGCGTCTGGGTCCACGCTGGGGGGAAAATGGTTTGCCAGTATTCAGGCCTCTCGGATGCTCCCGAGTCTTCAGTGCTCCGGATCTGACTTGGCCATTCGCCCCTCTGAAGGAGCGTAATGGTTGGCGAGGCGGGCGGCTGTCTCCGGGTTTCTCTGTAGGGCGCCTGGAGTTGGGCCGAGGCTCCTCGACCCTGTTGACCTTGAGCTCTTGCAGGGGTTGGCTAGCTGAGGAGGCAGGAGGGGAGGGAGACGCCGTCTGTGCTGGTGGCGGTTCCTTGGCCATCCGCTGGCACACCTCTGCATAGCTCAGCTTTCTTGCCCCCTGGTAAGCAAATAATGGGTGAAAATGAAAAATCAAGACATAAAAGAAATTCCCCACACGTAATCAAACACAAAAACAGGTGAAGATCATATTATCCAAAATATAAAATAATCCATCAACACAAAATGACCATTGAGATCAGTGAGTTATGCTTCAGTGGTAGTTTGAGATGATGCTTTTATACATTCTGCCTCTAAACATTTTATTAAATCTATTGAAACGGCTGTGAATCCCAGATACAGCTACTATCTTCTTGAAAAAGTATATTAATACTTTTGTGGCTCCATGTCATTTGCTACAATACACTTGACACTATCTTGAGATGGAAGCACACCAACAATAGCTCCTTCTCAACCTTTTACCCCCCTATTCCCAGCGCCCTTACTCGGACCACACCCATTTTTAAACTCTGCCTTTCCTTTTGATCTCAACTACACACATGTAAAGTTTAAAGACTGCATCTTGAAGGGTTGTGATGCTATCATAGTGACATAATCTTTCCACAGACAGACATGAACACTTGGCTACAACTCATAACAGCTTCTTCTACACTGACTCTTCTACAGACTCACACGGAGAAAACTTTAAACAGCCACACACTATTTACTGCAAAGCAACCAAAAACAGCCTACGGGGGTCTTTGAATGACCCATGATTCAACAGGGAGCTATAAGCTGATGTTGCTGTGAGCTAATGTGGCAATCCTGGTGAGAAGGCAGGCCTTACCAGATCCGATGTTGGAGATGGGGGGGGTGAGGAAGGTGTTTCAGTAGAAACAGGCTGGCTGCAAGCAGAGGGAGCTGGTTTAGAGGCTGTTGGGGAGGCAGCCTGCGAGGACGTGGAGATATTTTCTTTTGGAACAGAAGGTTCAGCTTTATCCTCTTCCTTTACCGAAGGAGAAACACTAAATAATAAAAAAAGAGTGTAAAAGATAGGTCATTTTCTATGTTTATGTCCTTTCTATTCACAGACCTTTTAATAACTTGATGAAAACTTTACCTCAAGACTGGTGGTGCCACTGGGAGTGGTGTCACAGGAGCAAGTTTAGTGAGTGGTGTCACAGGAGCAAGTTTAGTGAGTGGTGTCACAGGAGCAAGTTTAGTGAGCGGTGTCACAGGAGCAAGTTTAGCAACAGGGGTCCCAGCATTTGGTTTGCTTACAGCATCTTCAGAGATGTTTGTCTGTCGAGTCCCGTTAACCTCTTGGTTCACAGGCTGAAATAGTCAAGAATTTAAAATGATGTGCATTTAAACAACTGTGACTTAAATGCTGCTTACACAAGTCTCCAGAGTAAAAGGTATCAAAGACGACAAGATATTTACCTTGTTAGTCACCTTTAGGCCACGCACAACATCAGAAAGGCGCATCTCTGGCATAGTTTCTCCCAGCATACTGACCACAGATCCCGGCAAAGGTGGAAAATTGGAAGCTGCCAGGTCAAACTTTGGTGGAGGAGGTATCTTGGCCTCCATCAGAGGGACAGGCTTCTGTAATTTTAATCACAGGTTAAGTCAAATGTAAAATAAATAACACTGAAGCTTACCAAAAAACTATAACAGACATGTTTTTCATAAGGAACTAACACCAGGGCCTCTTTGGTCTACATAGAAAAATCACACTTTACAAATTAAATTTTTTAATGGATGAAAGAGGAAATATGCTGACCGTGGTATGTTCATCTTCTCTTTTCCGCCTCATGCCTCTGTAGCTTCCTCTTCTACAATGAAGACAGATCATTTTACATTAGGTTTTTTTATATGAAAATTACATTTGCATGTAAATAAAACAAAGAATGCAATGGGTTGCATTTCCCTGGAACGGATCGTGAAAGCCAAAAACAAGTTTGACAAGGTATACAAACTGAAAATGAAACACAAAACACACGCCTCGAGGCTTATTGGTCAGTTACATTTTGGTTGTAAATCTTCATCTCCATAGTGTTAATAAGAAGGATAATATTCCCTCACCTTCCCCGTGCAGCCCCGCTCAGATACCCACTGGGTATGGTGGCCTGTGGAGAAGTGTCTTTGAGGCTGAAGGAGGCTGTTGCCGAAGTGGTGCCAGTCGCCATCCCTGATGTCTGGAGGGGCCGTGGACTCGAGGGCCCAGACAGGCCATCCATCAGGGGCCCCGGAGGCAGAGAAGAAGAAGGCACGTCTCCAGGTCTAGGGTGACCCTTGACGTGGTTTCTGGGCAAACACAAGAGAAAAACACATTGATTACTTTCTACTGAATAAGCACCATTTGATACTTTAGGCAATAACTAATATCCTTTACATGTGCTTCAAATGTTTCATTAAAGAGCTTTAATCTAGACTGGACAGCATGACTATGAATGAGAGCGTTGTTATGTCATTGTGACTTGCACCTACCGGTTCCTGCTCATGGGTCGATGGGTGTTGATGGAGCTTGCGTTTGCTTCGTAGTTCCCAGGACTGCTGTAACCATTCATGAAACCGCTGTGCGGAAAAGGTGCCTGGTAGTGGTAAATAAAATTGGACCATAAGCTTCATGAAATTGTATCTGATGCTCTGAACAATACATATGTTAGAAAAAAAAACATAACTTCCAATTTTTAAGAATTTCTTAAGATAACAGGTTCTTACCAGTGGTGTTTCAAAGTAAGGGATGACCGCAGGGTTCCAGGAGGGAGACACCACAGGGTAAACAGGGTACTGCTGCTGAGGGCTGTACGCCTGCTGCATGTAGACTGGAGAGCTATATTGAGCCTGCGGTTGGGCATGCTGACTGTACACAGTTGAGTCCACACTACGGAAGCTGTTCTTACCAAAGAATGTGTTAATGGCCTTAATGCGGGCCTGTGGGGAGAGAGAAAGAAAGAAGATAGTAAGCTATGTTTGCCAAGAGTGAAGATATGACTGTACCCATGTTGAGTAGCATTGTAGATCTGTCCATTGTCATTTAGTCCCCTCAGATCTCATAATCTCACGGTCATTAGGCCATACAACACTGCACTGACTAGGGGAATGAAGTGGAGGGAGAGGGAGGGAGTGAGGGGGGGCAGTAAAAGAGGATGAGGGGGAGTAGAGGTAGTGTGTAGAAGCTGAGATACAGCAGATTGATAAGGAGCTACAGATAAGAAGTTCCTCCCAGCCAGCCACAGTGCATACGGGTCCTTCCAAGCGCGATACTGATCATCACTGGGGTTTAGACAGAACCACTAATATCACAACCTCGTTGGTTTTATCAGGGGCACACAAGGTCAAATCAAAGTCCAGCCAAAAAAAGGATGCATTAGATACCTGAAATGCAAAAGTAAATGTCACACTGTGATAAGAAGGGATATCAAAGTGTCTGGAGATATACGCCTGCAACACTTCTGACAAACACCTCCTTGCTAATCAAGTCTCTGTGCACATATCCCAAGGTCACTCCTGAGACTACGGCTTAGCCAGAGAGTAGTGACTTGACAGCTGACAACACAGCTACTCTTGTGCAACACAAGGCTTGCTGGGTTTCATACTAGCGTTTAAAATAGAACCAATAATCAGTGATCCAGCCTGAAATAAAAACTTAACTTAGCGTACTAAATAAAGTCAATTATTGGTTTCGCATTTCAGTGACAGAACTCACCATGATTGGTTTTCCCTGGAACGTTTTCACTTCCTCTCTTAAGTATCTGTAGGCCTATGAACAAAACAGAAAACAAAATATTCACAACATTGTAAAATCTGTTTTCAAGTCTAAGAAATACAAACGTCTCCCCCCCCCAGAGCACTGGTGTGTACAGTTCTCAGAACTGTAAACTTGGTATTTACTAAAAAGGTGAAGTTGCTGTAATACTTCGTACAATTTCTTGAAAGCATCTACCTGTAATGTTTTGCATTTAACAACAGGCTACTGTAATCAAGAATTATCTAATTCAAATCTTGAACACGCACCATGAAAGTCACCTTTGGTTTCAAAGAGAAACATAACTAGTGCAAATGACAGCCTACATCTAATGAGTAGTTATATTATTGACACATATGGCATACTAACAAAAATTAAATAAATTAAATAAAAACAACATGTTCATTAATGTGGAGACATACCTGTTGTGCATCCATATCAGACTGACATGTTATGTACCAGTTACTGTTGTGTGCAAACTCAACACTCAACACTTTTGGACAGTTTTCACTCTTAAAAAGAGCCTCCACTTCCTGTCAAAGATGATAGGCACATATTATACATTTCACCTTCCAACACCGAACTTACACAACATCTCACTGCAGGTTCTGTGATGATAAATTGCCAATGACCTACAATATACCCACGACAAGAAAATGACTTCAAAGTTTTAACATCAAAATGCAGTGAGGCATGCATTACACATCAGTCTTTAACTGAATTCTTGTCAGCAGCTTTCTCTGCACACCTTGTGATCAAGCACGAGCATGTGAGATAGTTAAGATGGGTGGATGATTATTCATAGCATGCAGTATGGAACTTTCTTTACCTCAATTGGCGTAGTCTCTGGCACTTCTCTCAGAATGATGATGCAGCGACTGTGGTTTGGCCGAACCTTCTCTCCAGTTTCATCAACTTGCACCATAGGCGAAGCTGTAACAAAGACAAGTGTTTTCACCATCTGGAAGTTACTGGAGGGCCTCTAATACACAGTGTGCCGTTAGAGAATTTGTACGTTTGTATCGACAGCATCTTTATTATTAATTTGGTTTAGGCCATGAGTTTTTTAAATAACTACAAATAAATTCCGGCAAGCTCTCTCAGTATCCAAACACAACCAAACCCTGTTTAGGAGAACTATGATAAAAAGCATGAATGGAAACCCGTTATTGACTGGTAAGTCGCAAACACCACAACAACAGTTTGCAGAAGTGGTAAACATCATAGGAAAGAACATGCTGAGAAACCTCAGACATGACGGCCAAAAAAAAACACCATCCATCAGCAGAAACTCACTGTGGAGTCAACATCATGTGTGGATCTTAGCAGTGACACAAGGTATTTAATGGTCACTGGTGGATCCTTACACCATCTCCTTTGGTGCAATTTAACAGGTGACTGCTCTAAACAATAGCCTTGCAAAATATGTGTACAGCTTTTGTGGTTCAGTGTTTCAGTTTATTTTACTCTGAGTTGAAGTCAAGATGAAAAGAAGCCTTTTACCCCTTTTAGATCACACCCCTGATCCTATTGTGCACCTATTTAACAATATATGACAAAAAAATTACAAACAAAGAAAATCAATTTCTTCAATCATCTTTTCTTCCTGTAAAACAAAATATGACGCAGTAAGCTAGTACCAACCAATTATATCATGACATCCATCCATCAAGCAATCTGCAACGTTTATCGACGTGGGAGGTGTGTGAGCCAGTGACTTCGGCATGTTGCGCTACGCTCCAAGCCTGCCCACTATTTGGATTTTAATTAATCCCTCTTGTTACTGTACACCAGTCAAATATTCCGTTTCACTGCAATTACTCACAGTACAGAGACTAAAGACTAACTTCCATTTCACTGGGACTTCAAGGTGGTCACTTATTCAACTTGGACCCTTCGCCAAGTCCCGTCCAGAACGCAATCTGGCCAATCATAGTGTGGCATCATCGAACTCTGACCAGTGTCCGACAACTATCAATCTCTGCTCCATAGACTTTCATGCAATTGTTTCTGTTTCTTCATTTTCAGGCTTTTTTTGTGGATTTTGAGCTAGTCATGGTTAAACATTGTGTAATAGTGATTACTTAGCACTTATAGGCTAACCAAGCTAATGAAGGTATACCGAATGTATACACCCATGCTGCTTTTGCTTTTTAATGCTTTTAACAGTGACTAAAGACCTACCAAACTTTACAGGAACAGTGTGTTCCTTAATTTCATTGTCTTCTGTCTCAATCTCCAGATGGTAATCTTGTACACTGTGGTCTGTAGGCTTTAGCTTCTATCTGTATCTTTTCAACTTGTTTCGCTGCTGAATCAGTTTGACATTCTGGTTATAGCCTTAAAACACATATTTTCCTATTTATCCCCAAAAGGTAGATGATATTTATGCAGGGAATGTAGTTAGTGAATGTGTGGGCTCCATGGCAGCTCTGACAGCTTGACGGAGTAGAAGCAGGGGTGGGGCTTGGCAAAGGGTCAATTAACAATCACCCAATCCCACTAAGGTTGTAAGAAGATTCAAGTTAATTTAAATTCAGAAGATATATAGATTCTGTCTATAAAGTAAAGTGTCAGTGAATCTACAAGCATTTCTCACAAATGCAGGCAGAACAGCAGCATTGGTACCTCGCAGTACATCCAGAATGAGGGTCATATCAGTGGTAAGGGCTTTGATGTCCTCCATGCAAGCAATAGTCCAGATGGGAACAAACTGATCACTGTCCATCTGGGATATCAGGTACAGGTCCTTAGATAGGTTCTCTCTGCAAACATCAGAAAAAAAAAAAAAAAACATCATTCAAAAAAGTCAAAATCATTGAAGAATTCCATTTAAATCAATGGCTGTTAGACCAATGATTCATAGCCCTTAAGGGGAGCACTTTAGGTATACCAATATACTCCACTGAGTAAATAGCTAGTTCTTTGCAGTTATGACAAACATCCCAAGGAAATTCAATAATTCATTACTGATGTTCTTGCAGCTATATGCCCACAGCTGAAACAGTTGCAATGTGTAGTATATAAAAAAAAGTATTTGACTATTTCTTCACTACTAACCTAGAAAAGCAGAACTCAAGCTGTTTCTTCAAAGACGCTCTCAGGCTCTCCTCAGACATGGGTTGCTCTTCAGAAGCATCAGCATCGAGGGCTGAGTCGCATTGAGGGTCAAAGACTAAATACCCCAAGTCAGGGTGGTCAGTGCCATTTACAATGCCCTCTGTGGGTACAGCAGCATAGTCAGCAGTGCTGTCAGGATATTCAGCATCGTATCCTTTTCCTCCTGAAGACGGAACGTCTGAGTAAAACAAGATAGAAGACAAACACGAACAAAATGTTTGTGAAATAACTGTCATGTTTAGACAACAGGATCTAATGCTCTAAACAAACATTGTCATTCTTTGTCTTTGTTGCATAAACATGAGAACACAAGTTTCCTCAAATACCACGTATATCGGTGATTGTCTTGGTAATGATTAATAAATACATATATGTGTTACACAGTCTGTCCCCTTACTTTAGTGGTGTACCAGTGGGGAGTAGGGGGGGTTACATTAACAATAAATGAGGGAAAGATGGAAAGAAACTTTGCTCATACCTTCGGCCATCTCAGTGGGAGGAGGGTAGGTCAGTAGCCAAGGAGAATCAACAGTCTCCTCCGGGTTGTCGTTCTGGTGGGCAGGGATCTCCTGCCACACTTTAGCATTGGGGTTCAGACCTGCTCCCTTTGTGGTAACCTGCATGATTATAAGAATATACACTGAGTAACAGAAAATACTTTGGGTGCACCTTACAAAAAAAACAAGAGTACAGTTAGAGCAGGAGGCAATGTTTTGATCATCTTGATTTTGAAGTAGTGAGATTTTACATGATGGGATGTAATGTGTGAAGCCAGACTCCGATATGTGGAGTTCCATTCCCTGCAACTGATTTCAGACGTGAGTAATTACAGTCATTAGAAAAACTATTTTATTCAAAATGGTTGGAATTGTGGAAGGACAGCAAATGTCTTGTATTTTAATACTCATTTCATTCATTCAATAAATAATTTTTTAATACGGATCATCATGTGAACTGAGTTGTGTAGTGTGAAATGATGCCTTGTATAAACTACTAATAAATAGGCAAACACAGCATATTTCTAATACATAGAACAAATGATAAAATACACACACCCAGACAGTAAGGTTTTTTTTAAGGTTGCCATTGGCCACTGCTGGCCTTTGGTTGCTAGCAGTGGCAACCACTTTTTAGCATATAAACAGGAGGGGCAGCAAACAGCAAAATGTGTATCCCAAACTAAATATATAATTAATATTTCTTGCATTAGTGATATTTAAATATTGCTGTTACAGTCAGAACCAGAAACACAGGCATCTGTTTTTAGAGACAATGGTGAAGCAAATTAAGTTATTCCACTCTTGGATTAAAAGCTCAATTAGCTAATTGATTCAACTGACAGCTTAATAAAAATGTGACACGTACAAGTCATGTCAGTGACCGACATAATTGCATAGTATCTTAATAATTCAAAATATAGGGTGACTTAAAATGGCAACCATATTTTCAGTTTCGGCAAACAAAAGCTTATGCCTGGTTGCCAGCCTGGTAATCACTTTTAAAAGTCAGGGTTGAGCCCTGACTCCCCGCATGTGTGCATGCTTTTCATGACCTCAGGGGATGTTAAAGGCCACCCTTCAAACAAGATTGTTTTTTTTCCATTAGTCACTAGTTTTTCATTTATGAATAAGGTATGGAAACAGTTTCTACATGTTGCAAGACATCCACTCATTCATTTAAGGTACTACTACTCAGCAGCATACTTCAAAACATTCAGAACCGACTCCCTTCCTCCACAGCCAATCCTATAGTTGATCGGAGATCTCGTAAACCAGTTTCCGTCTTGGAGAGCCCTCAGCTCTTCTCCTTCGCACACAGATCTGACCGTTTCATTGGCTTCCTCATCCCCCTTACCCCGCCTCTCACACGGTCACATGCCACCATACATGTCCGCCTCTGAGCTTCAGCGTAACTTGTAACAAGGCATGTCGACCTGTCATCGACTGCTACACCTCGAATGCTCTTCAGTCAACGATGCAAACCCCATTAAGCGTCCCTCTCACAACCAACCAGTCCGATATCCCAGAATGTAGTTACAATTCAAGCAGCACTGGGGTTGCAGTGTGGCAACGCACCGTCGCCCTGGGGCCGGGAGGAGCGAGCACATGGTGCCCACACAACCATATGTGACGATGTTCAAAACCGTCTCCCTTTAAATACCATTAAACAACGATTATTCTGAATGCATGGCGTTTGTTGTTAATCGGTTACCAAATCCCCCCACATTGTTGCCTTCTCAAGGTTGACGTCTCCGCAGCGTATTGCCGTGACCTTTATCGCGGAACTCCTCGACAGCTATTCAACGTTAGCTTCACAGTGAACAGCTAACATGCAACACAAATCACGAGTAACGTGAGAGGTCGCGATATATGCACGGTAAAATAATCAAACTGTGCATTTAGTTAGCGCAATGTGTAATGAAGCGAGACGTTAGGTTTCCTCCCGTTCATTGTAGCTCAAACACGTGTTGATGGGTGGCGGTGAGCCCGTCGGTCGTTTCGCCGTCAACCATATTGTGACCAGCGACTCCATAAATACCTTCAGCTAACTAGCTTAAGTTAACTAGCAGACCGGTCAGAACTGGCCTCACCTTGCACCCCTAACGCTAACCTGGAGCTCATTTGTTTGACAGGTTGACAGAAACACACCGTGAATTGCCCGCGCGAACAATACCATCTGTGTTTGGGAGCACGGCCATTAATTACCGGCTAAAGTTTAAAGTTACCACGCCGGGCTGAAGCGATTCGCTCAAGCTACCGATGTGCCGAGTCCCACTGGAAAGGGACGCAAACAGGTTGTCGCGTGTTAGCTAGCGCGCCCTCCTCCTCCAGGCCCCAAACTCACCATGCTGCCTCGCCTCTGTCCTTCCAACGGTGTCCTCCTCGGTCCCCGGCAGACGTCGTTAAATGCCCCGGTGGTGTGATTCCTATTGGAGGCGGTTCCCTTTTACAGACGGCAGTCCGTTGTAGTTACGGTGACGTTATTCAAACGACCAAACGCTCCAGCCGTTAACGGTGCGTCCGCGCGCACAACAACTTAGAACGCTTCTAATTTAGAACACCAACAACTGTTCAGCCGAATACAGTTTTTTTTTTTTAAACGTTTCCCATGAGACGACGTGAGGTCTTCACACTTGATTCCGCGTCCCTCTGCTCAGCTTCGAGGCACCGCTCGTCCAGCATGTGACAGCAGCTGCGTCCTCTGCCACCGTCCGTCCCAACAAGCTGCACTCCGCCCGGCAACAGCAAAGCTAATGCCAGCAACGGTTGCCTGTGACCCCTGCGAGAGGACGCTGCGGCGCGTGGCGCTGAGTCGATGCACTTACGAGACTCCTGAGCGCGTCACGACGCGACTCCCAGGGCTCGTTAATGTGTATTTAAGTGAGCTATAGTTCACATAACATTGCAAACAAAACGAGTTATTACTGGTTGAGAGGATATGACCCGATGTAAAGTTTGTAAGAGATATGGGCAAACTTTCAATAGCAACTTAAGTCCACAACTGAGAAATGTTTCTTTAAACTTGTCTTTTTCACTTTGAAGGAACAAAGCAGAATTTGATATTTGCTCCCATCGAAATATATATAAATATATTTACATACAAAGTTGTTTTTCTCAGATCGTCACACCATGTGGGATATTAATATTTTATTAATTACCAAATTATTGACATTTATGGTGGTATTAGAGGAAAAAAAACAGATGCACAAGACTGCAGGCACAATTCAGTTAATTATATATCTTTGCATTTTCAGTACTATTTCTCTTGCAAATTAATTTTTCATTTCATATTTTTTTAATCAAATGAAAACATTAAATATTGCTGCATGCCCTAATAGTATTCATGCCATATTTACAACCTATGGGGTGGAACATAAGTTGTCATATTAATAATTGTGTTTTTGGTGTTGAAAGAAGTGGCGTAACCACTAATTGGTTGGAAACCTAAATCATCTAGCACATGCAATTTACAAATTGGAAAGGAAGAGAAAACCCTACATATATCTGAGAATTGGTACTGAACTAGTTCTACATTCAGAGAGACTATTTCTGATAGAGAACTTCATCACATGGTGCAACAACAATCTCCTGAACCTCCATATAAGCACAGCCAATGACCTTGAGCTGGACTACCAGCGTAACAGGTGGCCCCCGGTCCTGCTTGTCATCCAGGGAGAGGAAGTGAAGAGGGTGGAATCATACAAGTATCTTAGGGTCCAAATCACTGAAATCAGAGTCAAATCCCTTGTCTGTGTTCACATGCTTGGCCAAAAAAAAAGCTGAAATAATACCAGATAGAGATATCGCAAATGGAAGGAAAACCTGAAAACATAAAGCCTCCTGCCATAACTTTTGCCAGCTCCAAAGCATAAAAAAGGTCTAGGTAGTGGACCACACTGATGAATAAGAAATACAAAAAAAACATGTTCCATAAATGCAGTGACCGCTTTAATTATGCCAATTTATCAGACACCCAAATAAATTGATTTCAAATTGACCAAGTACACATTATTTCTTTACCAAGACAATAGCCTACTTATAATTTACTGGTGACATGGTTTACGTACTTCATTTATTTGCACACAAACATAACCCAACCCCCCCCCAAAAATCATGAAGCGTTCAAACAGGTGTTGTCATTAAGCCTTGGTCGGTCCAACCACTTGGGATGCCTGCGGGTTCTGTTGGAGATGCTGGATCTTCACGTTCATTACTTCAATCACCGCTGTAAGGAAGAACACAATGTGCAAAGTAAATAAGTGTGCAATAGAGTGCTGCATGGATGACGTATTGTTGTCGGCCAACGCCGGCATTTGGCATCGCACTGGTTGCCTCGACATAAAATGTCCCATTAATGCAGGTTACTAACTTGGCCTCTTCCCCAGAGTCTCACAGGTTTCCATGGATCATGGTTGTGCCTGCTGCTGTGGCCCTTCCTGACACCCACTGCTACCATCATTAACACTATTAGTCACATTTCTACTTCTATCACTGGTACACTTAGTGCTTTTATGATCAGTCTATTATATCCACTGCTACTGTTATTATTATTATTAGTAGTAATTTCTGTTCCTTATCTTATGCGAGAGTTCAAGAACAGAGTATGTCATATGTTGTACATATTGTAAAGCCCTCTGAGGGGAAATTGTATTACAAATAAAATTGAATTGAAAAAGCCAATAGGATTTTTCAATTGAATGCATTCGGTAAAAGTAAAAAGCTAACATTAGGCTCTAAACAAACCACATACCTGCTGCACCTGATACCAGTAGCTGGTATCGGGTCCGATACTGTGCTCATGTACTCGTAAAACTACTGATACAACTGTACCCGATACTTCTACAGCAACTTGACGTTGACCTTTTGTCAGTTGAGCGTATTAAGCCAATCAATTTCAGAATATTTTCAACTCACAGCTGTTTTTACCATGTATATTAGCAAATTGATTTCAATTGTACTCTAAAAGTTATTAATATACCACAGATACGATTTTAAAGTAAAAACTCCTTCTACATGTTTGTGAAAGTCTATGGAAGTTAAGTGAATATAACCTGGTCATTAATCATCTAATTTGCAAATCCTTAAGCAAAATAACTAGTATTTCATTATTTTTAAATGTGTTTTGGACTTGTAATATCCATTATACTAATTAAAACATAATTACTGTTTTTATGCTTATTTATAATACTTGTTTTGATCTTACCATGTCTGCACTTTACCCTCTGCTGCTGTAATCCTGTAAATTTCCCCACGGCGGGACTAATAAACGATTATCTTATCTTATAAAGGACTTGTAGCATTAAAATATCTGGCTTTGAATTGGACAAACATGATGCCATTTAGTGGAAAAAATAATGAGGAAGACTATACATATTTAAAAAAAAAAAAATGTAGCTTACCTTGTTTCATAGCGTGTTTTTCCTGAAGCGCCGGCTGAATTTTCTCTATCTGCTTTGTGAGGAAGTCTATTTTACGTTTGAAGAAAGCCTTCGAGTCGTCCACATTCTTCAGAGAAACAAATATAGAGTATAAAATAAATAAAGTGTTTTACATTATTGGAATAAACTATCAAGTAATTTATCAAAAATGAATTATGGATTTTCAAATGCAAATATATTTGCCTTTTCAACATAGTATCCTGTCCCCACATCCACGAACACATTTTCCACATCATGTAATGTTCCGGGGACGTACATCTGAGAAGACGAAATGTCAAGGGAACGTATGTCTCAAGAGAAGCATAACTTCATTAATGCACATCACAAAAAAAACAGCAAAATATGAAACCATGAGGGGAAGGATACAGAGCTGGTAAGTGGCACGAGCAATTCTTTTCCTGTGTGACAGAGGAGAGAAAGAATTAACACACGAAGAATGAACACACAATCAACTGCAGCTGCAGAGTCACAGATGTAGAGGCTGATTTCACAAACTCATTAACATGACGACATTACACATTTGGATAAATAATGCACGTCAATTTGTGCAACACACTGGTGTGCAGTGTGGAAAGGAACAGCCATATATGACTGAGTTTTAGAGATGTATTCATTATCGCCATATAGAAAAGGGGAGCGTGAATTATCAATATGTTAAATGTTTTTTAATCAATCATTCCAGTAGTAACTCTTTTAAAGGCTTGGTGGGGGACCAAGTCACAGACCGGTATTTCACTCACCTTTGTTGTTTTTGTTCAGGACGTTCATACTGTCTTTTGCTTCAACATATTTCGTCTGGACGACTTTGAGCTGCCCTATTGAAGACGTCAGGAACTCGATCTCCTGCAAAACATTGACATGTTACAACTCAGAGGCCACACCTGTGATGGTCTGACTGACTCCAACAAAGAGTGTAACGTTGGTCGATAACCCAAACCCACTGGTTTACAATAAGAACAACAACATGTGCCCACATTTCTAAGTATAATGTCCTCCTGTCGACATGTGCGTGACATTTAATACCACCATGCTCTCTGCATATTTAAATAACGATGGCGTGTGTCCCGTTAGCTTCAGATGCGCTAGCTCGCTACCCCACTAACGTTACCCATTTTCATTCACGTGATCGCCCTCGTGAAGGTGATATCGGATAACAGTCACAATAGATTCACACTTAACTTCTTACTGCTCAGTTACCTGATCTAGTTGGGTTTTCAGGCCCTCTAGTTGAGGCAGGGAGAGGTCTGTGAGATTCACCGCCATGTTGGATGCGCGATGCCAGCTGACCTATAGTGACTGTTTCCGGGTGAACGAGGGGGCGGGGCTTAGTCTGGAACACCGCCCTCCTGTGGACAAGTCTCCGACATGCTCTTCCATCGTGTTTCAATTTAAATGCGATTAAACTGTTCATTCTCGATCCAATCACACGTATGTAATATAAATACAGACCATATTATGAGTTTGGACATTTAGGGCACACAATATAAAGTAATTTAAACAAATTAATGTCATGATGTATGGAAAACGATAAAACTCACTCTTTTTTATTGCATTATTACCACAATCAAACAAATAAAAATAAATGATTTGATTAGTCATTTTAACTACACCCTAAAATATGTCCGTCATTGTCTATGACATTTAATTTTTAAACTGGTACGTAAACTTGAAAATGCAAATTCAATCATCTCCATTTAATGTCTAATTTGCACTGACCTGCAAA
This sequence comes from Ophiodon elongatus, assembly GCA_016806645.1. Classification (NCBI taxonomy): domain Eukaryota; kingdom Metazoa; phylum Chordata; class Actinopteri; order Perciformes; family Hexagrammidae; genus Ophiodon; species Ophiodon elongatus. The sequence continues at coordinate 1,950,171 of JACSYO010000471.1, forward strand.
CTGATATTTAACATGACCCAAAATAATATAATTTAAATTCAGAAGATCGGAAAGCAATTTCCAGTTCAGGTTACCCAAAGTTAATTTCACTTTAAATTTCAAGTTAAATGTGAGGATGCCAATTATTTTTTTATTTTAGGCAAATTTAACCATTGTCCTTTGGTTCATTTTGTACATTATGTATTTAACTGAAACCGTTAACATTAAATTATCATATATTAATATTGTTAGACCTGATGTACCTCAGTATTTGCACTCTAGTGCCCCTGAAAGCCCCCTCAAAATTATAGCTAACACTTATGAGCTTTTGATCAAATGTCTGAAGAGCCAACTCTACAAAATTGAGATAATGTATCCATTAAAAATCTCATAGCTACAGCTTTTAGCTGTAACAAGAGTACAATATTTCAAGGAAATATAAACAAGATCTATGTGTTGTGTAAGATCCAACTAGTTCCCACAGTAAATTGATTTTATCCAAATGATAGTAACTTGTTCACATTTAGCTCAGAACATATTTCTTGTTTGTAGAAGACACCACTGTAAATATAATTGTTCAGGCTTTCCAACTCGTCACATAAAAATGACTAATTACAAAGTAATTTCCACAAATCAGACACCGTAGTCGAGAACACATTTATTGAAAAATTGTTTAATCAACACATTTAATGTGCATTCAAACACTTAAAATCATTCACACTATAATATCATTGGTTAAAAAAATGGAAGCATTGGTTGAAATAAAAGAAAATGCAGTACTTTAATATTGCCAAAACAAAGTTTAAGTTAAAATAATTTCCTTCAGCTTGTGTGCTGAAACAATACAATGTATATACTGTATAGACTGTTTACATTCTGTTTCTAGCAGAGTTTTGGTTTCCCAGCCCATCTACTGCAGGTGAACTGGTAAGCCATAGACCACAGGTGCAGCTCCCACAAGGTGTTTCATGTGTGTGACCTGACGTGAGTGGCCCATATAATCCAGGAGGGAAGCTCCGGAACCAGCAGATAACCAGGACTCCAACAAGACTTTGGTGAAGCGATCAATATCCCGATCTGTGACATCCCACAGGTTTCCCAGAAAAAGGGGGCTAAGGAATAAATAAATAAATAAATAAATAAATAAATAAATAAATGTAGTCATAGGACACATTTAACAGATCCTCATTCAACTGCTGGTAAAGATATATCTCACCAGCCTCCTGTGAGGTAGTTGAGGACGATGCCTTGTCCTTCCTGATCTCCACGCACTGCCAGAGCGGCACTACTGCACCCAAAGATCAGAGCAGCTGCTCTCATCTGTCGCTTCAGGACTGCTTGGCCGTCGAAGAACCGCGCGCCTGCACCATGACCCACGTAACTAAAGCATCCCGGGGTTAGAAGGACACGGACAGAGACGATATCAAGTAAAACTGGTTATCAAATCACAGAGCTCAATATAAAACAAACCTTTATTAAATAAATAATGGTAATAATAATAATAATAATAATAATAATAATAATAATAATAATAAATTAAAACTGAATTTATTTTTTAGAAAAAACACACTATAATAGTGTTCGTTAAATGTTATCCTTTTATAATTACTTTAAAATAGGTTTTTGAATACTTTTTCTGTGGGACTTCTATCAAAACTTGAACAGAAAAAGATCCGTTACAGGGATTCAGTTCAAATTTGATTTCATTAGATTAATCTACCAACTCAATTAAACGATTAATCGTTTAGTCAATAAAACGTCAAAGAAAAAAAAAAAGAAAAAAAGATGTAAATCACAAGTCTGGAGTCCTACATTAAGTCTTCAAGATGCTTGTTTAAACAGTCCAAAACCATAACAGAAGACTAAGCTGGAAAAAGTGAAATTCTAGCATTTTCTTATGCCAGTGATTAAAAACAATTGCCTGTTTATCAGCTATTTGAACAATCAAAGAATTGTTTTGAGCGCTAATCTGTTCAAACTGAGTGATTTTGAAGAACTTTCATAACGCATTATTTTCAACATCTTGCAGTATTATAAACTGTAAATATTATTTCCTCTCCCCATCAGGATACTTAAGATCACAAACTCACATGTATAGATCCTTGGTAGTAACAGCTTCTTCCAGCTGACTCGATTCAGGAGCAACTCCACACACACCGTCCCAATCCAGTTTACTTTAATGAGAATGGTAATGTGAAGAAAACAGGCCGGTGACAGGAAGACTTACAGACAAATCAAATGGTTTCAACGCTCATGAGTGTTGGTCTCACCTGCTAAACCATTCCTTGAATTGTCCTTGAGAGTTTCTTAAATTGGAATCAGGGTCCACAACATAAAACACCTGCCTTGCATCCACACCCTGCTTTAGGATGGATTGAGAGTCGGTCTAAAGGGAAGATTGAAAAAAACAATATCCGTAACTACCACTGAATCTAACAGTCAGGATGTAAATTATATCTTCGCCACAGGCCGTATTGCCACAGTAATGAGCTTCATCGTACCTCTTTCTGAATGCTCAGTCCAATTACAGAGTGCAGAGAAGGCATCCGGCTGACAGAGTGAGACTTTAAGATGGAGGTACTCTCCCACGGCAGCTTCTGAAGGTACTGCAAAAGAAAACAGGAGAAGATACCTCTACATTTGAGCATCATCCTACCTCACAAAGAATATATCGCACTAGTGCTTTTGGAGGTCTTTTCTCTCCCCAAAAAGGTCCCACTATGTACAAATCAGGCTAGAAGAAAATGCAGTATTTAACAGGGATGAGGAAACCAACCTTGTCCAGGATGAGAACCACATGCCCGCGGGGCTCGTCTCTGCAGGCAAGCCGGGACACAGCCGTGTGGAGAAGCTGGTCACACGCCGTGTCCCACTGCGGAGACACTCCCAGAGCAAATCGCTTTAGGTCCTCTTGGGAGAGCACAGGAGAGGCAGACAGCACAGCCTGAAGAACAAAAGTTTAACGTGTGAGTAGTTGTTGCTTTACTGTTCCTTTTCCAACAGAAACCAAGACAGAATGAAACAAATACAAAATAAATAAATAAATACGACACACACCGTCAACATTTCCTCACTGACTACCACTCCCTTTGCAGACAAAGACTTGCAAAGGTGCTGTGCCTGTTTGGAGAGCTCAGGATCCAATGAAGGGGGTAGGAGGAAGCTCCACCAGCACCCCAGCAATTCCTCCATCACCTTCAACAGTTGCTGAAAGAAATGTTGCGTTTTGTTAGTGAAAGTGTACCAACTTTTAAGTGAAACTGTAAATAGTGCAGGCATTGTGAAGTCCCCTCAGACTCCCCAGTAGCACCCTCGCTCTTCACCACTTACCCCAACTCGAGAGTCAAGCGCCCCGCGGCCCTCCCACCACTTGGCTTTCTCAGACACAGAGCTCACAAGCTTCTGCTCCACCTGAATACTATCTATCTCCTGAACCAGCCAACCGATGGAGTGCTGCATAACACAGAGAGACAAAGACAAAGTTAGAATCTGGGATGTTAATGATAAACCACAGGGAAATTACAAAAGTCAAACAAACATATTTCTTCCACATAATAGTATTTCACTGCACAGTCTTTATTGAATTTAGTGTGAGAAAAAATGACTCATTGAAGCAAAAAAAAAAAAAAAGCAGTTGCCTCATTCACCATTTTTGGATGAATATGGAGTAGGACTATCCTCGAATATATTTTGATAGATGCCTTTATATTTGAAATAAACACCGCTGCAGTAAATATTTCCCTTTCGGCTAGGCTACTTGATAAAAGATGGGAGTGTCAGCATGGCAAGATTTTAAAGTTACCATATTGCTAAGCACTTACAATATACTTGTCTGGTTTCAGATTGTGGCTACCATTCTACTCATAAAATAATGTACTGTCCTAACCTGTTGTTTAGAGGTAGGTGTGTGAACGGTGACCGGGGCAGATCCCTTCTCAAGACGTGACAGCATGATGCCGTCCCCCATCTCTCCAGGTTTTACTCCAAGCACAGACATCACACACACAGTAACCCCTGTAAAGGAGAGAGAGGGATGCACAGAGAGAAAGGATAACAGTACATGAGCATAATGCATTTCAAATTCTGCTCGTCTTAACAAGCAAGAACGCATCCAGTAATCTGACTTAAATCAGGTTATGGAAAAGATAAAAACAGCTCACGCTCACTGAGTTAGGCTCCACTAAGTATAGCTACAGTAGCAAAAGGAATAACATACTAGAAGTTTGACAAACTCACAATAAAAACTTGCTCGGAGATCAAAATCCACTGAATTATCTAAAACTTAGCCATAGCCTCTCATAATGCACTACAGACATGTGCAAGCCACATTTTGATGGAATCAAACATGAAAATATACCCATTCTGGGCTCAAGACAGTATTTCTTATTTTACCTGGGGGAAGCTGTTGAATTAGTTGGAGAAACTCTTGACAGTGGCTCTTGGGGAAAGTAGCGGAGTCAGCAGTTGGGAAGGAGAAGATGTTCTCCAACCTGGACAACCTCTGTTCGGTGGAGTTCTTGGACTCGTTTGGACTGAGCTCATCGATACTCAGAGCATCCATCTTGTCTGCTAACTCACTGGGCACCTTTCTCAGCTTTCTGTTCGAATGATGACACAAAGAAACATGCATTAAACTATTTGTAATATTGTCGAGGTAAAAGAATGTTGAGCCTTGAACTGTCAGATGTCAAAGGATGCCCAAAAAATATATAATAAAAGTGTTGGTCAGAGGGACATCATGACATGACACTATACATACAAGACATATGCTTACCTGAGACAACTGGCCAAATGCCTGATTGTGTGATGACGATTTGTGATGCCCAAGGAGTGGGCATGCAGCATTGCTGTAGTTATGGGGTCCTGCTGTCCTCTGGCCAAGGCCAGGAGAGCACAGAGGGTCGGGTAGATGGTGGGGGAGGGGAAGTGCTGGAGGGCCAACCATGCTGTGCGGAGCAACGACTCAACATCCTCCAGAGAAAGATTGTCTGAGAGAAGAAAAAGAAAAATGACAGACACAACTGGATAAATAGCCAAGAAGGTTAAAGAGCTACCATGAAGACAAACAGTGTTTACTTCTTTACTTTAGGTATCATATCCCTTATTTCTCATAAGATGCTTTCCAGATATTAGTGGCATGTTTCCCTCCTCTCATACACATATTGTAGAGTTTTGTAGATCATTACAAGATTGTGAGTCTCACTCCAATAAAAAGGACACATTACACCATAAAGATACAGTGTCATAATTCAGACCAACCACAGGAGTGTAAAGCCTCACCTGGCCTGGTGTATGAATGAGAGAGGTGGGTTTGTGGACCTTCTCTCAGATGGCCTCTGCTCCTTAGTTCAGACAAGTCGTCTCTCTCCAAACCACAACACATATCCCTCCGCAAAACCTCGAAATCTATGTAGAGAGAGTCAAGAAAGAGATTAGAACTCTGGCTCTTTATCAATATGTTGTTGTTTGTTTGTATCATTAACAGTGAGCTTGGAATGCATCACTAAATGACATGTTTCAACATGCAATATGGTGTGATGGATGGCACAAACTAAACCTATCATGGTACAGTTTGTGCAAATGCCAGGTAATTAAGTTATACGTTTACTAATCAATGGGGAGTTTCACATACGTGCACAAATACACACCTATATCTTTACTTGAAGCGGATTTGTTTTCAGCCTCTTCAGAGTCAGATGTCCTGAGCTGCTCAATGCTAATGTCCAGAACTCGATTAGTTTCCTCCTCAATGGTCCTCATCTTGTCTGGCTCCTCCACTGAATCTGCCTCTGTACTGGACAGCTCCCTTCTAGTTCTTCCTCTTCTGGTTGAGGCAGACTGACCGACCAAAGACTCATCTTCCTCAGAAGTCATCTGAGGCGTTGCAGTGGTCTTCTTACCCCTGGCCTGCCTCTTGGGCGGGACCTTCTCTGGAGGTGGATCTGGGGCTGTTTTACAGTTCTGCGCAGCTCTTCTTGTGGAGGCTCGCTTTTTAGGGACATCTATTTTTTCCTTGGGCTCTGCCGGGGTGTTGGCTTCTACGTCACTCTCATCGCTAAACTCCATCTGTATTGAAATATAAGAAAGGTGGTTTGTTTTTTTCCATAAAAAAAAAAAAAAAAAACACAAAAAACACAAAAAGCACTGTATTTTTCGCAACAATAAAAACTGTTTTGATTAGATGCCTACCACGAAACGTGATTTCTTTGTGCGTCTGGGGGCAGCGGGCACACGTTGGGCTTTGCCTTGAACTGGCGACAACTCTTCATACACATGAAACTGGAGCTTAGGGACAGTCCTCGGTGCTTTCTGCACTGAAGCCGGGGCTTTCACCTTTTGAATAGGAGTGCAGGCCAATGTAGGTACAACTGTGTTAAAGTCAAAAGAGTCAAGCACCCTGCTAGATGGCTTGGGCTTTACCGTTACTGGTGTCATGGGAACAAGTCCCTTTCCTTTGGTTGAAGCACTTGTCACTTTAATCCTGGGCTTGACCTTCTTGGCCTCTTTAGTTTTGTCAGGAATATCTAGGTTTTTATTGGACTCTTTAGGCTTCTTAAGCAAGGATGAGGAAGGCACCGCTTTCTTTTCTGATTTCAGCTTTGTATCCTCTTTTGGTGCATTCCAAGTCCAAACATTTGAGAAGAGCTCCTCTGGGCTGCAGCCCTTTTTCGCAGACAAGGTAACCAATGACACAATGGCTTTGGTTGCCATTAGGCCTGCTCTCACAGATCTTAGCATAGGAGAAGGTGTGGAATCAACAAATGCCAAGCCAGCTTCCAGTACTTTCCATATACAACAGACCTTGCTGTGCCTTGGTTCCAGCCCAGCCAGGGCCATGTGGAGGTAGACACGGCCCACCACGTCCTGCATCAGGGAGGGTTTAGAGGGGCTTTTGCCAGGGCCACAGGGAGGGAAGAGTTTAGCCAATTTTGCCCCAAGTTTGGCAACAACACTCTTACAGCGAGCTAATGTTGCCGTCTGAAGTTTCAAACTGACTTTGGCTTCATTGGGATCTAGCTGCAGCACCAGATCAGCCTGTGTGGCTGCCCAGCGAGCAGTGGCACGGCCCAGACAGGGCTCCGAGCAGCAGGGGCAGTGGCAGTCAGATTCATGCGCCAGGGAGGAGAGCCAGCGGCGAGGCTGGGCTTTTAAAGGCGGGGAGCTGGCCACATCCATCACTACAGGTTCTTTGCCAATCCACCTAGTGCTCAGGATGCCCTTGAGATCATCCTCCATGGCAGGAAGGGGCAACTGAGATTTCTGTGCCGGGCGACCTTTCCTTGGTTTGATTTTCACTTCAGCCTTCTGCACCTGATCAGAAAAATCTGAGGAAAAGAAACAAATAGAAGACCATTATGTAGTACAATTTACCTGGAATAAACATGACCACAACTTTTAAAATAGAACACAATTTTACTGAAGGTCAAACTAAAATATTGGACCAATATCCAGCCTTATTTGAACAGGAGCTTTGTATTCAACATACCTGTGCAAAGTTCCAGAAGGTTTCTGACTTTGTCTAAATCTATTCTACTTTCCTCTCTCTCCCCCTGCATCAGTTCCAACTCAGCTTTCATCACCAGCAGCTCAGCACATCTAAAACAATGACGAGAAAAGAAAAAAGTGAATTCCATAAAAAGCAAGCGTTTGTAACGTGAACACATTCGCTCCGATGTATTGTGCTTCATAGCGATACTGTGATGCGTTCTAGGCCCATTAAAACCACAGCATTACTTAGTATGTACTATTAGAACAAGCTCATATAGTCAAACCAATTTTAGTTACTGGAATTACACCGTTAAACAGCCTTGCAGAATATTAAAAACACTTTAATAGGGTTTACTTTGTTTCTTTGTTGCTGGAATGCTTCATATTTTAAAGTTGAATCAGCACCTCTAAAAAAATAAAATAAAATCTATAATAAGCATCTTATAATTGGGATTTATTACAGGGCTGTTGTATTGGATTGCAGCAGACTGTACAGGGAGGGTATATGACTGACTATAACATTTAGTATTTTTTAAAATCAATATGCAAGAGAACTATACTGTATAGATTCTATTTTACCAGTTCAAAAGGGGCCGCAGTAAAACATTTAGGTCCAATAACTGGGCTTAAAGACCACATCGAGCTTCACAGCACACAAAAAATAATAAGAAAAAAATAAGTAAGAATGGCTAGTAAACGCCGATACTATCAGAGCACAATATCTTTTGGACACTGCTTCACTATTTACATTTTAACCCTTGACCATGCATGTGTACGTACCGGCTGAGTGCTTGCAGCTTGATGGCCAGCTTGAGAGCTTCTAGACATTGGAGCCTGGCATCATTGACGGCTCCACAGCTGCTCCTCACAGCCACGAACTTCATAGAGCAGTTTAGAAGCTCTGAGAGCAGCTGCCACTTCAGCACCAAGTTATCTCCTGCTCGCAGATCAAGGGTGAGAGTGAGAGAATCATGGCAGACGGCACTATAAGAGACATCAATAAAAAGGTATTAGAAGCTTTTTTCATTCAGTTCATGTGTGGGACAATCCTACCTTGGTCGATGAAACGCATGTCTGAGCTGCTGCCGTTAGACCCATATAGGCCCTTCCCCACTAAAGTGACCAGCAGGCTGCAGAGAAGCTTCAGACTTTCATACAGGGCAGTGTCCGGGCTATTTAGACCTGAGACACAATCACAGGTCCTTACTTCATTAAAGCTGCAAACCTCCTCTCTACATTCTCACGAGGCAAAAATGAAAACAGAAATTATATTCAGTGTTGCAAATGTTTTAGCTAACCATGCTGAGTGATATGGCTTCTCTGGGCTTGTGGCAGTGCAGCTGTGTCCAAACTCAGATAGGAGCTGCAGGTCTGGAGCATCCGAGCACGCAGCAGGTACCAACTCTTTGACTGCCTCTGATTGTTCACTTCTTTAAGTACCTCACACAGATACGGTACTCCACGATCCACCTGAGATATGGTCAACAGAAAAGGGGCAAATTTGATAGAATCATCTATTCCAGCAAAAAAAAAAAACAATAACAATGCAAAAAGTACTGCTTCCAGACATGCCACTTACCTGTCCTGTGCTGTAGCAGTACTGAGCTTTCAACAGAACCGCCAGCATAGAGTGAGAAGAAGGTCCATCAGCAGTCGTAACAGAGGTAAGAAACTTTTCTGCTTGCTCTAGCTGGGCCTTAAAAATCAACACAATAAACCAAGTGAGATATATAGTATAGTATATTAAATGAGATATAGTATGTTTGCTACGAATAATTATTACAAAACTGCATTACCAAAGCCAGTTCAGGAGTGCCCATATCCAGGAGAATGCTGGCTGATTGGAGGAGGGAGCTGGCACATCCGTGGGCATCGGAAAGTTGACGTGAAAGTCCAATCGCAAGCTGGTAAGCTTCCAAAGCCTTTAGAGGCTACATAAGAAATGAGATTTGATAAATACACAGATTAATTACTAATGATGTGAACAATACTTATAATAACCTGACCACAGAATACACCATAAAAATAACACTTACACATCCAAGTCTTTCTTCCAGTAAAACTAATTTGCTTTCCAAAGTTCTTAACCAAGTGGTTACTTATTTGAAAGAAGCTTAATGAATTTGGTGATGAGAGAGAAACTAAAAAGAGTATTTTACAGAATGTATTTTTACCTTTCCTTTGAGTTTAAAGAGAGCCGCAGTCACAGCGATGGAGCTACAGGTCTGTTTGGGGTTTCTGACAGAAGGCAGCACGGGTCTCTGGAGAAGAGCGGACCACTCCTCGAGTGCTCTTTCCAAAGGCTTGCACAACTCTGACAGGAAATAAAAAAAGAATGTCCATTAAAATCTCAAAACAGCAAGTTGACTAGACCACCAATAGTGCAGAGACGTGTTAAGAATAGCTGAACAACAGATTATGGTACAAGTATAACCACCATATCATGCGTCTACAGTAGGATGATTAATGATATGAAAAAGGGCTCTTACTGTTCTCTGCAGCCAGGTTAAAATGCAGGCCTTCATAGACCAGGATGCTGTCTTGTGTCTTTTGCTTGTCTTCATAATCAAAATCATTGGTTTCTATTTGATTGGCCACACTGCGCGACTGCTCACGCAACTCTCGCAGTTTTTTGTCCCTGTCAATGGTCTGACCAAAAACAAACAAGCACCATTAATTAATCACAAGACACCTGGTCAGAGAATTAAACTTAGACTTAAATCCAGGAAATAGTTGACTACCAGTTATAATAGAGCTCACCTCCTGAAGGTTCTTCTCGAGAGTGCAGATATAGAGCCAAAGTAAAGCATGGGCCTTGTCATCCTTCAGTCGGTCAGCATTCTCTGGAGTCTCGGGTTCTTCTTCAAGTAGCCGTAAAGCTTCATGGGTGAAATCAACTGCTGTGCTGTACAGTTACAAATGAACACAGAGACGGTAAGCTGTTGCCCATGATAGCCTAGCTGCTAAATTATTTGCCCTCACCACACAAACCCCACGTAAAACAATGCATTTGTAAATGTCAAGGAGCACCACTCATTAGAAATGATGTAAATAAAAGCTCCTACCAGTCAGTCTGTTCACTGAAATCCTGGTAACACACAACTTGGGCCATTTCACAGAGGTAGACAGCACGCAGATGGGCGTGGGAGCTGTCCTCATGGCAGATGTCCAACAGATCACAGAGTGTGTTGTAACGCTCCTGGGCTGTGTCTCCTGCCACCTCCTTATAGCAACGCAACTCTTCCTCCAACAGGCAAAGCATTACTCGCTCATCTGGGACGTCAGGACCAAAACCGTCGTGTAATGTTCTGTTTCAGGATGGGAAAAGTTTCCTTTACATTAATAAATCTATAAAACACATTCTCTGAAAAAAAAGAAAAACACAAATCCCTTTCTTAGAATTTCTCTGAACCTGAGACGGATGTCCTCCTCCGCGTTACGGGCAGCGTCAGTCTTTGTTTTCACCCATAGGGAGACCGGTTCAGACATATGGGTGGTGATATTGTCCCCCAGAGCCTTCAGCCAGAGGATCACCCAGTCCAGGGCTCGCTCCAGCTGTCCAGCCCGCCTAGACGTCTGCACAGCCAGCATGAAGGGTCGGCTCAACTAGGTAGTCAAAAGCCATGTTTATGACAGAGATGAGTGTACAAATTAAAAAAAGATTTCCTCAGCATCATTTGGGTTTGCATCCATCACAGGCCATTTCAAATCAGGAGGTAATCTGTATGCCGACAACCAAGCCCATTCAAGACAAAGAAATGATTTATACACTATAGTATTAAGACAATGTGAATGTGTATTATATAAAAAATAATAAATAAAAAAAACACACTTGAAGGACTTACCCTATCGACAGAGAGCGAGACGGGGCAATTCTTGCATAGATCCTTGCAGAGAATCTCAACTAGTGTGAAGGCCTGGTCATAGAGACGCCGGTTGTAAAATCCACAAACCAAGTTGCTCACAGCAATCACTGCAAGACACGGTAATCTTAAAATGTCATTCATTATAACAATAAAATATGAACTGTCATCTTTTTTTTATTTTTTTATATATATATATATATCAATTTAAGTAAGCATTTCAGGACCACTCACTAGACCCGACATGTTAATAATCTAGAATGTAATAATCACCTGCTTTGACGAGAAGGTTTTCACTAGACAGTTTACGCAGTTCAGTCATCATCTGTCCAGCTGTGGCTTGGCAGTAGAGCAGCACTCTGTCCAACGTGTCACTGTCCTCCAGCTGAGAACAACAAATCACAATCAGTACTCAAACCTGAAGTCCAGTTATCACTGCAGCAACATGTTCCGACTGTGTGATTCAGTGGTCTTATTTTCAGCTTTGGTCCGATCATAATCCCCATGAAATTGGAGCCGACAGAAGCAGCCTCACCTGTGATGAGAGCATGCTCTCGTAAGCGAACACGAAGCCTTGGTAAATACTGAAGCAAAGTGCCTGTTGCAGTCTGCTGCACTCCGCCTGGCATGTTGAATTCTGTAGATGAAGCAAATCACAGGTTTGTAATCTGTATAGATTTTCCTCAAGAAAAATCAATTAACCTCTGTATGGCTGTTTGATGGCAACTGAGAAAAAAATCCAACAGTGCTCCAATTTTACAGAATGATCCCCCTACTTTTTTTCCAGCACAAACACAAACAAAACTAACTAATTTTCCTCGTCACTAACTATTCTCACCTTCTTTAGCGTCTTTACTATCCGTTCTTGGTGCTCCTCACAAAAAGAAAACCAAGCCAGGAGCACAGGTCCACTTATTCCCTTGCTGTGGCCACTTTCAACAGCCCACACCACCAGTCCACAACCTTCCAGGACTGCATGAGCTTCTCGGTCCCCAAGGTCAGCTGAAAGAGACCTCAAGGCCCTGGCACACTCTGTCAAAGCCTGGCCACTCTCCTCGCCAGCCTTCATTGTAGAATGAAGCTTTACTGCCCATTTGCCGAGTACCGTGGCTGTACAGCGACAGTCAGCACAGTCTCCGACCTTGCTCTCAATGTCATTCAAGAAGGTGAAAGCCAGATCATAGTGGCCAGCCTTACAAAGCACCTTCACTACAATTAGCACTATTTCAAAAAGCGGATATAGACTTGATGTCTCAGTAGACTGTTTGGACCCTTCCCCCTCACAGCCTTGACCACCAGTCCAGGATCTGTTGAAAAGTGTGTGCATTTCCTGGAGAAGAAAAGAAGCATCGTCCTTGGTTACCGCTTCACAGCTACTCTCAAATTCAGTGATGGCATCCTCTGTATATATGGGGGCCTTGGAGAAAGAGGGGGTTACACTTTCTGTGTCCAACAACAGAAGGAAGCTCAGGGCTTGTATCTCGCAGTGGAGTTTGTCACGGGGACTCAGGATTTTCTTGTCTTTGGTAGCAGATAGTCCATTCCAGAGCACGGAGAAGCAGCTCCGCACAAGAACACTGTAGTCCTCACCCTGTGGACCATACAAGAGTGGCAACCTCGTTAATGCTGAAACTAAAAAGGCGATCATTCAGTGCAGATGTAGAATTCACAACACATGCAAATGAACTAAAATAGAAAGTGATGCGTACCTGTTGGGCTGGGGTAAGCCTGCTGTAAAGCAACCCAGCTACATGGCTACACAGACTGTGAGCGTCTATGGTGCTTAGCTTCTTCACAATATGGAAAATGATCTTTTCCATGTACAGTGGACTGCTATGAGCAACAAGTGCCGCAGAAATATCATAGCCGTGAAGGGAAAGCTCCACCAGCTGGACCAACTGAGCGACATGGTCGAGATTAGGTGATGCAACTCCAAGTTGATGGTTGCAGGCCCTGATGACCCGGTCACACAGTGTGCGACCCTGAAGGCCCGATCGACTCTTCACATAATCCTGCAAAACATATTTATGAATGAAAAAGACAGTTTTTTAAAAGCGAGATTTAGAAATAACTGTAAATGTGTTTTACATTTTATTCTCAAAAACATGCCAAAGTTTAACACAGCAAATGGAACTTTCTGTTTGTGGTTTAAACGTCTGCGCATGTAGAAAGATAACAACGTGTAACGTCACCCGGAATACGAGTGGTTTATCTTTACCTGCAGCTCGTGAAGTAAACGCTCCGTCTCGTCCACAGAAGAAGTCCGCTTGACGTATTCGTCCACTTTCAAACACTTCATGACTGCAGCTGAAGAAACCCGGCCATTAAGTTAGTACGTTTGAATTTAAACTCGGGTTTATCGCGGAGCGTAGCTAAGCTAAGCTAACGTCAACATGAAGCCGTTTGACTAACGTTCACGTTTACCAGCTTTACCAAGACAACATACAGGGACTTACTTCAAGCAGGACACCTTTACGGCCACACGTTTGTATTCACGGCAGATAAAAGGCAGACTTGTTCTCCATAACAACACAATTAAGCAGCGGAGAGGTTGCTGCTGAAGTTACATAAGTTTAAAGATTCAAACCCTAAAGACTCATGGAAGCTGCGCCCTCGCGCACTGTTTTTGAAAGATGTTTGTTAACCAACCAGACAGCACGTCCGCTTTTACCCGGAAGCTCTAGGACTTGTGGGTATTGTAGTTTTATGATCATAGATACAAGAACGAGAGTAACGTTCTTTACGCTTTGGATTTGTAACAAATGGAATTGTACATGGAGGTTTGGAGTTCCAGTATACTCTCCATCACAATCTTCCTAATTATTAGTCATATTACACCAAAATGTGTCGACTGTTTTCAATTAAAAGACTTACAAATCAGGTCAAGTCAACATCATGAAAATCATTTTACTTCTCTGATTGCATAACGAGTCAGCCAGATCTAAGCACTATAAATTATAGTTATACCAGACATTTGAAAAATATGTCTAATAAATATTTAGTTAGAGGTCAACAGTCAACAAAATAAGTTGGGAGAATATGTTTATTCTCCAGGAGGACATCAGTCTAAAAGGGGAAGCCAAACTCAAAATAAATATGTTAATGTGCTTGTGTGGACATTTCGATTTTAAATGGACACTTTTTGTTGATAAAAACTAATTACATCCACTGTGATTCACTATTGTAAATTAATAACACATGAATAGGTCCATGGGGTGAATGCTTTTTATGGTCACTGTAAATCCCAAATAGTTTGTGATTTGCCATTGCTGACAATTTTGAATTGCTGAATGGAGTGATAAAAATAGATTTCTGTTTGTAACATATCCACTAGAGGGCATCGGTCCACCCTCTTAGCCCACTGCAGATCACCTGTATTTAAACAGTTGAAACTTCCCATCCTCAAGTGGAAGGAACTGCATGCTAGATGAATATTATTAAGGGTGTGTTTCCATTTGCCACACCACAAACTTTAGCAGATTTAAAATTTTAGTGGAATGCCTACTGTCACCGGCTGATCCATTACTTTAAAAACAACTTCTGTCGGACTGATTCTTGAAGGGTTGAGGGAGTGAGTGAACAAAGCGACACAAAGTGTGAACAAACAATGCTTGATATATACAAGATTCAAATCTATGTGTAATCTTTTATTTGTCCCTTTGTAGTAGATTTAATCAGTAGTATTATCAGGCCTGTGAATGATAAAGATTCAGGGAGCAGTTATAGGATGAAAAGCAAAAAAAGAAACCAGCAATCAAATAAATTCTAATTCAATAATTCACATATAAATAATATTGTCCAGGTTTATATTTGTTTACAATGATTTCTAATGTCAATGTCTGAGAGGATGTAAATTTGGACCCAAGCTGTTTTTCTATGGAATTCTGATAAAATGATCTAGAATCCTATATAACAGCACTGTGGGATACACTGCATGATGACAACCCTGATTTATCTTTAAAAGTGTGTACAGATGACAGGAAATGGGAAAAAATTAAATGAAAATGACTGAATAAGAGTATTTCATTTAGATTTTTAGATGAAAATAGAGGGATGGGGATACACAAGACAGATACATATCACAAGACAGACCAAAACCCCAATAACTGCAATGAGCCTCTGTGTATGGAGACAGCTATAAACTACCCCATACAAATACTTCCAGTTTTTGCTGTGACACAGGCAGCAGAAATGTTTTCTTTAAAAATAATCACCTGTAAGTCTTTTCATGATATAATTAGCATCTTTATTTTGTATTACTTTTCAGAGACAGAGTTTAAAGAGTGCTTTTAACAACAGACGGTCAGACAGTGACTAATGAACGATAATTCTCTTCTTGATGACGTGTTCCATCTCAGTCTTTTCAGTGGTGTCCAGAGCAGTATTGTACTTGGCCAGGATTTTCAGGATGGGCCTCAGCTTTAGCCACCACTGTATCTTTGGAATACGATGTCTGTGGAGGACAACATTTGTCAGTGCAAAGAGGGGGAAAAAAGAACAACACCCTTAAAGCCTAGGAAGTCAAATAATGTATCTGAGATATTTCAATTAAAGCTGATGAAGTGATTTTTGACCACTAAGGGCAGAAAGACTCCAAAGTCAACTCACAACAGGGGGGCTTAAAGGGACAGTTCATCTCCAAATCAAAAATATATACTTTTCCTCTTGTGGTGCCTTTTACCAATCTATATTGTTTTGGTGTGAGTTGTGTAGTTTTGGAGATATCAGCTGTAAAGATGTCTGCCTTCTTTTCAAAATAATGAGACTATAAGATACTCAGCTTGTGGTGCTCAAAGCGACAAAAAATACATTTGAAAAATATGATTATCTTGAGTAATCGGGTCATGATTTCTGGAAAGAGACATTGCTGTCAAGTTTTTCAAATGTATTTTTTTTGGCGTTTTGGCTCTCTGAGCACCACAGGGCTCCAAAACTAGGCAACTCACACCAAAATAATCTAGATTGATAAATAGCACTAGAGAAAAGAGGACATTTTTTTGGATGATTTTGGGGTGAACTGTCCCTTTAAAATTGATAGTTAACATGTTAGCAATCAACTGCCTATAAACACATGTGGCACAACCACGGCGACATGGGCATATTATTGAAGTCCTCTTCCTGGCAAGCTGTGAACTCAAGTACAATATTTCTTGAAGTGTTAACCCATTTTTTGGACCACTAACCCATTAACTGTGTAATGTCAGAAAACACAAAACAATGCAAAAGAGAAGAAGTAACAAGAAAATAAAATGACAGGATAGAAATGAAGTCTTACTCAAAATCAGTTTGATCTTTAAGTTCTGCCAGAGGCTGGAAGACCAAAGATCTCTTCTTCATGCCCAGCACACAGGCTGAATCTGGAGAGTTGGCAAAGATACGACCTGTAGGTTTGGGATTAAAAATATAATACACATTAGCACCAGGAGCACAGAACTCACTACACCACAATATGCAACATGTCCTCACCATGTCTGTAGCATTCCTTCAGCTTGTCAGTCAACCACAACACAGACTTGATCCCCATCTTGGTGCCAAAATTCCTGTCAAAAGGACTGGGTGTTCCACCCTTATAACAGAGGAGAGGTTTCCTTATGTTTATGAAATTTAATCTTTTTGCATGTATAATGTGTCAGCATACAACGTATAGAAGGTCTGCATCGTGTGGCCCACCTGCTGCATGTGTCCAAGTACATTCTTCCTGCAGTCAAACACACCCTTGCCCTCCTCTGTGTACAGGTTGAAGATAAAGTCAGTGGTGTAGTTGGCATTGCATTTCTCATTTCTGAAACAAAAGTAGAATATTGGGTGAGATTTGAAGCCAAAGTGAGCTGCAGAGTGTGAAGTTGATTCTCCTCGGAATATAATTCACGTTAATTCCCACAGACCTTAGAATCAGTCCTCTCTTCACTGTGGTCTTCATCTTCTCCACCAGATGTTCCACATTCATCTACAAACAAATCAAGTATGAGACCACTGATGTCATCACTGAGCTTCGTCTCTTTTGTACATTCACAAGGACAGACCTCTAGGTCATGAATGTTGAAATGCTCCTCATAAATGTAAGCAGCATCCGCTCCAGATGCCAAGCCAGCCATGGTTGCTAGGTAGCCGCAGTATCCCCCCATAGTCTCAATAATGAACACTCTTCTCTTGGTGCCGGCAGCCGATTGTTTGATCCTGTCGCATGTCTGAAAAAAAGGTGAAAAAGAAGTAAGAGAAGAAGAATGTAGTGAGTAAGATTTATTTTTTGGATTGCCTGGTGTTTGTTTTGTGTTCGATATGAATTTTACCATGGTTATAGTGTTAAGTGCGGTGTCAGTGCCAATAGTGAAGTCAGATCCAGGAACATTGTTGGACACAGTAGCGGGAACAACAACAAGGGGAATACAAAGTTCCTCATACTTCTCTCTAGCCTGCACCATCTCCAGACCACCAACAAATGCCTAGTAAGACAGGGAGGAACGAGGAAATCAGTAAAATGTTGAGTTTTAGTGTTCAGGATGTGAATCTTTTTCTTCGCTGCTCACCTCAAAGCCTCCAATAATGACGATAGCATGAATGTTGAACTTAGTGATGCTCAGACTGATCTCCTCCATAAACTCATGCGGCAGGGACCTTTATAGAAAGGGAAAACACAGAATGGTAAATGGACTGTACTTGTACAGCGCTTTTCTAGTCTTTCAACCACTCAAAGTGCTTTAACACTACATGACATCATTCACCCATTCATCCACTGATGGCGGGGGCTATCATGCAAGGTGCCACCTGCCCATCAGGACTATCTAAACATTCATACGCCGCAGGAACAGCCTGCAGGAGCAAATCGGGGTTAAGTGTCTTGCCCAAGGACGCATCGACATGGACTAGCGGAGCCAAGGATTGAACCGCCGATCCTTTGATTGAAGGATGACCATGCTCTACCAATGAGCCACAGTCGCTCCTAAGTACACCTGCTTAATGTGAAGTTTAAAGTACACTTTTAATAACACTGAACCATGCACTCAACAGAGTGGTTTGTTGAAATAGTTCACCTCTTTGTGCCCAGCAGAGATCCTCCTTTTCCAGTCCATCCTGCCACTCCAGACCAACCAATAGGCTCAATCTGTGCAGGGACAGAGGGCATGCTCTATCGTACTCTGAAAGTAAAAGCCATCTTGTTTGTTTATGTATGTGTAATTTACCATTCCATGAGCCAAGCCATCGAAGCCGTCGTGCACTGCTAGCATCTTGTGGCCCTGGAGGAGCCCAATCCTGACAGTCGAACGAACTGCAGCATTCATTCCAGCACACGGAGCTCCCACGTTCAATATGGCAATGTTGATATTACTCTGGCACGAGCACATTCACAGAGACATTTGTCAAGATACATTTATTTTCCACTGGGAGTTATTGACTAAGAGACAGTTGGTGTACAATAAGACGGTTCAACTTAGATCCTGACCTTTACTTCTGGGATGTGCACATGAGCCAGCATTTTGTAAGTGTTCCAGTTGTTCTCAAAGCTCCTATTGTACAGAAATGTACAGGCATTTAAAACACCAGACAACATATGGGAATGTTAAAAAGATAAGGAAAAAGAGCATGTCTCACTTTCCCCTGAGCTTCACTGCTTCTTCAAACCGCCCTTCAGCCATAGCTGTGGTCACATCTTTAGTCTGATGTGACAGAAGGTCAAAAGACAAAAAGGAAACTCAGAATTGAATCAGAAAACAAATTGATCAAAAACATCTTGCTTTTCTGTAAGCTTGCTTGTTCATTTGTTCATTTTGTACAAACTGAAGAAAGATGGTTTGTTTTGCATTTAGAACAGATTTGACTCACAATTTGCACGCACTCCATGAGAGGCAGCCTGACAGCCATGTTTCCAGACAAGCTGACCACACATGCGGGAGTGTCTGGTGTGGCCTCCAGCAGAGCCATCACAGCCTCCACGCCCATCCTGCTGGCCTGAATCATGACAGTCAAAAAGCAGACGCTTAGAGAAGCAGGTACACTTGTGTTTATTCACATTGTTAACGAGAGATATGATTAGTATTTTAATATTGAAAGGTTTATATATGGGACAGTGGTAGTATTACCAGGATTCTGTCAAAGGCAGAAGGGGTTCCTCCTCTCTGCACATGGCCCAAGATGGTGGTACGAGTGTCAAAACCAAGCTTCGTTGATACCAGCTGGACAGAGAGATTAGGATTTTAGAAAGACCTTATATGTGTGCTGGTATATTTGAGTTCTGTCATTACTGACCTGTTTGATGTCGTCACATGTGATGGCTTTACCCTTGCGGTCTATCGCTCCCTCTGCCACAATGATAATATTCAAACGGGAGCCGCGGCCTCTTTGCTGAGAGGGACAGAGAAAACCTCTAAGATCAACAAGTAGACTTAAAAAAAGAAGAAGCTAGATTTAAATTAGTCATTGAAGACGATGCAGGACAGGACATTTACCTCTGTCAGTCTTCTGCACAGATGGTCCTCCCATCCCTCATCTGGGGGCATCTCTGGGATGAACACCCAGTCAGCGCCACAGGACAGAGCTGTCACCACAGCCAGGTAACTGTAAGTTAAGAGTCATACGCAGGGTTCAAGTGTCTTTTGCAAAACTGAAAGGTATATTCATATCATAAATCTGACTTTTGTCATAACATGAATTTTTAGTAGGAAGGAAAAGCCTCTTAAAAGACATTTAGACAAAATACAATAGCAAAGTAAATGTTTTATCAAATTAACTGAATCATATCATGATATGCTTCATATCAGAGGTGCAACTGAATTTTAAGACCGGTGGGGTCAGTTCATCCAATAAACTGTCAAACCCATTCTTGCCTCTATAACAGCGGCATCATTATGACACAATTATAATTTGTCCAGTACTTTGGTACCTTGTGGCAAGTGCTAAATGTTTGCATGCTAACACGTTAAACTATGATGGTGAACATTGTAAACATTATTACCAGCTAAACATCACCATGACAGCATTGTCACTGTGAGCATGTTGATGTTAGCATTTAACTCAAAGCTTAAGATCAGACTCACAGAGCTTTAGACCCTTTGTCTTTCTTACTTGAGATACTCCAATGTAGTTGAGAGGGACATTTCACGAGTTCATCCTAGATAGTACATATGTTTTGTAGGTATTGTATAACCAGCAGTTTAGTGACAGTGACAACACACACAGGCTGTACGTACCCACAGTGCCTGCCCATTACCTCCAGGATGAAGGTCCTCTGGTGACTGCACAACAACACGTAGCATGTCAAGACTCTTAAAGTGGCATGGCAAGTCTGTCCATTCAATAACTGCAGTAATATTCACATGCATACCTCTGTGCTGTCGTGGTGATGGCATCCACTATCTCTATGATGCGATGCAGGGCAGAGTCAGTGCCGATGGTCATGTCGGTGCCACAGAAGTCATTGTCAATGGAGCCCACCATGCCAACGATATTGAGATGGGAGGAACTCTTCGCCTCAGCTGACGTGATCTTACCTGAGACCAAAGGTGACAACGCTCTTAGAAGTCATTAATTCTCAAAGAGTGGCTGCAGCCTGAATTACCAACATGCCTAAACCAAAAGCAACTTGTCCCATAACATCAGTATAGAGGGGCAGCTATGTGCAAAGAGACATTTCATTTGAGGCTGTGTTGCTTAGAACACTACATTTTTGGCTCATGTCTCTCACCAGTTTTGATCAGGTCTGCCAGCAGCTCACTCCACTCTGTTCTGAACATGTTGGCACCCGTCAGACTGCCATCACCACCAATCACACACAGGTTGGTGATGCCCAGCTTGACCAAGTTACAGGCGGCCGTGGTGCGTCCCTCCTTGGTGCGGAAAGCCTGACAACGGGCACTTCCAATCACAGTCCCACCCTGAAATTAGGCATGGAGGAAGAGTTTCAAACAAGAATCCTAAGGAGGCAGATAATGAGAAACGGGTAGGGTTATCTGATACCTAAGAGCTCATGTTTAGGGTACATTAAGTCTTAAGCTATTTAATGAACCTTGGCATTTAAATGACCATTTGACCTACAGAACTGCACTGTAGAGGCTAAAGAGTTGCTAGAGTTACACAGATCATCCATCCCACTTACTGGTCACAAGTTAAAAACAGAGTGGCGATGAGGTACGTGCAGATAAATTAGCTTGTTCTCACCAGCTGTAGCATCATTGACACACTCTCCCAAGTAGCGAGGCGAATATGGTCTCCTCCATCCACCAGACCTTGGTAACCCTGTCAACAAAACAAAATATCACTAACTTGGACAGGGGTCATTTATGAAAAGAAGCTTCAGGCTTAATAATAAATATGTTTTCTCTGCCATGTGCAGCTATTTCAGTCCAACAGGTGATGTGTTGATTATATTGGGATTTGCTTTTGATTATCTATAGGTAAGGTTGATCTTTTGTGTTAGACAATGGAATAGTGCCAAAAACAATTCGGCAATCATAAGCAAATCTTGTGATTTATTAAACGTTTATGTCATTATACATGCAAAAATGACAAACATCGGTGGTTCCAGCTTCTGAGTTGTGAGCGTTTTTTGCTTTTTTGTGTTTATATTATTGTTAATTGAATAACTTTTGTAGTTTTAGATTGTTGGACATGCAAATTGAAGGTCGCACCTTGAGCTGTGGGAACTTGATGATAGGCATTTTGACCATTTTTTAAAATTTGTTTTGACATTGTGCAATCGATGATTTATCAAATAGTGAAAACAGAAAATTCAAACGCGGTATTTACCTCATGGACAAAGTACACCTTGGCTCCAGTGTGAATTCCCACTCGAACTATGGCCCTCACAGCTGCATTCATTCCTGTGGGCACAGTGTGTGTGCATGCACATTAGCCCATATAATTATATGAGAACCTTGTGACAGCGCTTACACTCAAGTGGAAGGAATCATTGAATTTAATAAACAAATGAATGGAATAATGGTTAAATGGTGGTGAAAACAATTACCTTTATAAAACAATACTTTAATATAATTTTATTTGACTGTATTTTCATTGTTGGTTTAATTGTCAGTGATCATGGAGCGCTTGTATTGCAGGAAAGGCCAGTGGGCCACTGCCTGCACGCTCAACACTCAGGGGGTTGCTTAAAGGACAAGATGTGGATAGATTATCTTCAATGGTGCCAAAAGCAACTCCACTTACAGTGTAAAGGAGCAGAGGACAGAAAGGAAGCAAAGGACAACCGTCTCACTTCACCTAACCACTTTACAAACGCATGACAGAAAGGTCACGCCTCTAAAATTAGCCCCCATAACAGATAAAGTGTTTTAGAGAGAGAGAGAGGAAGAAGGACCAGAGGAAGAAACCTGGATTCAAGAATATCAAGATAAGTAAAAACGTATGGTTGTAATGAGGACTATGTATTTTGGAGAATGAAAAAGAAGAAGGGTGAGGGTGATCAAGCTGTGCAGTTTTGCACTTAAACACTTGCCCCAAATAGGCATAAAAACAGAGATGGAAGTCTTATACTCTCAAACTCCAGGGTTGCGTGGGGTCATTGACACACTTCCCAAAGGTCACAGTGGAGATATTCCTAATCAACTTAAAGGTCAGGGGAGCGGTTGTCTCACTCTGTGCTCCCAACAGCTTGGATGAAGGACTTCATCCAAGCTGGCGGTGAAGGAATTCATGCTTCCCTTCTCCATAAGTTAGCTCTGCGATATATAGCAGCTCTGTTGTCATTAAGGTATGATTATCGCTAATAAAAGAAATATGAGTTGTCAAATTTGATATAAAAGCTGCAATCATGATTGAATATGACAGTAAATAGGGGCTACAATTTAGGCAGAAAGCAGTGTTATTTGTAGTGCTAATAACTACCTGAAGGACATATTGTATAACACTTAAACCTACAGTATTGATATCTGTATGTAGGCTACAGTGACTATTCAGACAACCAATGACTATTCAAGAGGCATCACAATTATATATTTCTAAGTTTCTAACTTACTTTATGTCTCAAATACACCACACCCACACACCAGATCCCCTCAACCACCTGTGAAGGCAAATAAACAGCAGACATGCTTTGCCTTGGCACTCCACACTCACATACCACCCTGGAAACCCTTCACTCACCCTGGGCATCGCCTCCTGAAGTCAGCACGGCGATCGCCCGACCCTCTCCTATCTTGGTGGGGTTGGTGGAAGCCGGTTGTGCCATGGTCCTGGAGCTGGCTAAGGGAAATAGGCCTTGAGTGTAAAAATCCCTGCTATCCTCCTGTACTGCGTGGAGTACAAGCAGCCTCTCACCTCTAACTCAACCTGCCGATGAAGGCAAAGTAACAGCAGGTGCAAGAGTGCCCAGCTTAACTATCCTCTTGGCAGACATCGAGACACACACATAGTTTCACGAACACATTTAGATGCCCACACAAGTACACAGTGCCTATTAAAAGTATGCAACCCCCCTCCCCCTACCGTTGTAATTTTTCAAATTGTATTGTTTTACAGCAGTGAATCAAAGTGCATTAGGCTTTTTCTTCTTTAAAATTAATGTGAAACCTCACAAAAACAAATATCTGGTGATTGATCTAAATTAAGTTTAAATATAGTACACTGAATAATAGATTAGGCTTTGCAAATATGGGCTTTTGTTCCCATTTCAAAATTCAGTGAACAGCAGTTTTCAACTTCGGCCACAAAGTCTGGACACTGACCACCGTATGGCATTAATCCTCTGACCCTCAAGCAGTTTTGGGCGTTTGTTGCTCCTGTCACATTTTACTCACTGCGGCCATGTTTTTCATTGCAATGTATGACTCCTGCACTTCTAGGTTCAGAAGGATTGTCTTTTTTTTCTTTTTCTTTTTAAAAAAGTATTCTGAGATATTATTTGCCATAGAAATGTTGTTGCTCCTGACTGTTACTTTTTACTAACCTTATCTCAGGTTTGTTTAAAAGGTTTCTTTTTCTTCATTATACAATATTCTCCAAAAAAAGAGATGAAGTAGTTTGAACATACCTCGATTGCACCTCCATTCAGGGACACCAACTTTGTACTGTATATATGTATGTGAGTGTTGGGGCTCCTGTCTCCATGTGTTAAAAACAACGGATCGATTTAGATGTGTCATAGTGAAGGGGTGAAAGATTATGTAATTCATTTTATACTATTTATTTACTTTTGATGTAATTAAATACCTGCACTTAATTTAGTTCCATTTCATTTTTTTTTTTTTTACATCAATGTTGTTTTTTTGGTGATTGGCATCAAAACGTTTATTAACATCCACTGTGATTCAGTGTGGTAGCTACAGTATCATATCGCTACTGTATGTTAGTATCTGCTGTCACGGCAACTGCAGTTACAAATCAAACAAATATAGATTATTATTATTAATTATAGTCTGAAATTGACTGCAAGAGTGACAGATCTTTAGTTGCGGTCCAACTAACCAGCATCCCCTGGTGGATCAGAGCTCGAGGTCGTCTCGCTTTCACGTTCAGATGCTGAGAGGTCATTACTACCTGGAGAGGGAGAACCACGACATATTACCCAGAATGTGATCCAGACTCAGCTGTACTGTGTATATGAGTATGCTATAGAAAACCTCTTCAAAAGACACTCCAGAGTACAAGGCAGCTACTCACTCAAATGACCGACCTTTTCTACAAAAGACAGCTTGCTCAAGCATTATTCCTCAGTATTTTCTCTCATTTCAAGCATTTGTGATCACAATGTAACATCCTTTATCTGTACATGGCAGGTTAGTTTACTCCCACTGGCCTTATGTCTTTTAGTATCAGCTGCAGCTGACAGGCTGGTTTCTGAGGAATATGTGCCAGGGAACAAGCACATAACATATTTTGCACATCTCTCTTTATTAACACAAAGAAATAAACAGTCTCCTCTGAATTCAGCAAGTCACATAAGTCCAGTTCAATAAAGATTGATGTTGTATTTCTCGCTAGAAGATGAAATTGGTTGCACACAAACAAGACCTCTGGGTATTATAAACGGATGGATCCCACTTACAAAGCTTATAATTCACATAAACAATTGTACTTGTTTGTAATTTCTTAGTGTAAGTAATTTCTGTATTGAGGGAAATTTAACCCCCATGACACAACTGTCAGTTACTTTTTAATTGACTCCTCTTCCACTACCAGACACATTATATCGTGTTAGTCATCTATTCCTGTCCGGAATTATGAATCAGATGTGTGAGTAGATACGGCGCAGCTACACACCTACAAACAAAAGTGACAACAGTGAGAGTGGGAGGAGTGTTTGTTGTAGGCAGCTTACTGGAGTTGTCTTTAAATAGATACAAGATGCAGACACAGTGCTATATATAAAACACACAGGGACCCCTCCCCTTTGTATCGCCATTACTGTGAAACTGCACAGTCATCCCCACAACTGAATGTCAAAACATGTCATGCTAGTGGATTTATGACCTGGTAAATTTATGACAATTTACCAAAAATAAATAAAAGGACATGGTAAAAGTTTCCACAAGCTTTGCTCAGACAAATTGAATGAAAGGACTAGGTTTATAAGGAACGAAATAAGACTGAAATGACTTGTAGCAAGCGCACAAATACACAAATATCCACACTGTACTCAACACTGTACTCATACCTTGAGCCTTCTTTCTGAGCCAGAACATCAGCCAGGCCAGCAGAGTGACAGAGAAGAGCCACTGGGCTGAAAAGACGCCCGGATACCACATCCTCACAGCACCTCTCTTCTTGAGAAACCATTCTGCATCTGATCTGTATTAATAGCTTTGATATCACTACTTCATATAGCGGAATGGCCTTCATCGCTAAAGCATGGCGGATACGATCCACCAGTGTCTATAATAATCAGAGGGAAGCAGTGCTAGGGGATGCAACACAAGTAACACAACACATTACTGTATAATATTACAGTATAATGCAAAACAAAAGGATTTTGACACATTTTAACGAAGCACTTTACGAAAACACACCTGCACTTTGTCATCAATTATATATCAACAGTAGTACTACTAGTATGGGAATAGCAGAATAAATAGTAACATATCTAACACTATTTTATTTCACATAATTTTACTTATATCACTATATAACAATGCTATTTTACTATATTACACTAAATCATCCTTATTTTGCACTTATTATTACTTATTATTATAACAACATATGAAATGTATAGCTTAACTACTGCACATATATTAATTACTCACCCTGTTACCTCGAATCTTAGAAGAAAACATGGTTTATCCCTCATGCCTCTGGGGCACGGCCGAACACGGAGGAAATCATTGTTGAATTGAAGTAAATGGAGGTCAGCAAAACTATATGGACTAAAACACTACCGCCACTCATGCCACTCGCAGCGTGCCTGAGCAAGGTAGTTGCGGAAGTGTTTTAAATGCTAAGATTTTGGCAAAAATGCATCTGTTTGTGGAACAGTGAGCAGACGACTGTGAGAAGGAGATCTCCATCATACTGCATGAGTTGCGTTAGAGTTTGTAAACGGATGTTTTGATATAGTTTTGGTGCGGTCAATCCTGGCCTCCATTTACTTGAACTCGTGAAGGATTTAGTCTGTTTTCGGTCGTTTTCGGATTCTCCGTTCACCCTGGAGGCATGTGAGACAAACAAAGTTGTATTCAAGAATCAAAGGTGAATAAATTGGTTATTTTAAGTATTCCTTTACACATAATGCAACCACACTACAATCTGCTAACTCTAAAAATCCGATACAGGTGACTCAAAACTGTATGTTTTTTTAAACGTAATATTATTTGCTTTATAGTTGCTATCCTTAATACAAATATAGATCAGGCTAAATTTGAGTGTTCTGTGTATTATTCCCAATTAAACCACAATATGCTATATAACTTCATGTGACAGTTAAAGTAATCCATGGTGCCTTTTATTACAAGTATGCCTCACGAGAATTTATGGCGAGATTAAAGTTAAATCAAGTTATATTAAACTGACACATTTCGTTGAAAAGTTTGGTGAACTACATGCTGCACTCTACGTGACAGTATACATGCAGCTGTGAAGAAGTCTTGGGTCAAAGTTATTTAAATCACTGCTGATTGACGTTGCACCCAACGCTGCACACAGTGAGCTATGCAACAATGTGGTCGTGACACTGGAGGGATTCTCATGCCAGAGCAGGTTGAGATTACAATAGTGAAGCACAGGGAGCCTGACAACGTGAAAGCACTCACACAAACCTAATTCCTAAAAATTCAAATTGGTGCTCACGGAAATAGAAGTACAAGACACAAACCCAAACAATCACCGGGCATCCTACTAGTTAAAAGGGCTTTCAATGAGAGATGTGATATTGATGTGATTCCTCAACTCGTGTCATCTGTGAAGGTCGTCGTGACTCTCCTTTAACACGACACTTTCCCACCAGCAAAAATACGTCTACAGCTGATACATCACTGTGGACAAAAGGCAGCAGCTTGTCATAAACACACGTCTCCGGTGGTGTTTGTTTGTGCAGCATCTTTCCAATACTGTGTGCCCCTGGTGGGTTGAGCGACGTGGAGCCCTCTCTTGAGGCAAACCCGATCAATAGCACCATTTCCAGGTAATCCCCCCCTCCTGTCTTCCCGGACAGTATTAACACTGGCACAGCCTGTAATAAACCATGTGGATCAATACAACACCAGTTCAACACAAAACACTTCCACCTCAGCTAATGCAGTGAAATGTGGACTGGATATTGTCACCATCCGACTCCTCAACGTCTCCAATTATGTGAAACATACAGTAAGTAATTAGATCATGCTGTGTGAAAGAGAATGGGATTGTTAAGATGATGACTTGTATTATGGCAACACAGTTCTCAATGATTGCATAATGATTGCATAAGTAATTCAAATTTGCATCAAGAAACTGCTCTGACATTTAGAGATATGAAGCTGCGTATTTAACATTATATTATGAAACCTCTTTCTAATGCCTTCTACTCTTTCTTTCTTAGAGTCACATAGCTGCAACAGATAGTTGGGACTTAGTATCTGGGTCTCTTTAACAAGCCAGAACGTTAAAACTGAGGCCTTCTGGGGCCCAGATTTAGTCAAAGATCTTTTTCTAAGAGCTGAATTTGTTTCATTGATCGATTAGTTGATTGACAAAAAATGTATGTCTTAATATTTTGCCATTTTTCAAGCAAAAAAAATTGGTTGAAGCTTCTCAAATATGAACATTTACTGTCTTCTATGACAGCATAGTGAATATCTTTAAACAAGCAGTTTGTGAGCGTGGGCTTCATAGACTAAACTATTAATGCCGTAATCAGGAAAATTATTGTGAGAGTAATCCATGGTAAAAATAACATAATACATAATAACATAATATATTTTTACGTTCTATATGGTGAACTCTATAACAAAGCAAAAATGTGAGCTCTTTTTTTTGTAATAATATTAGCAACACACTGAAACATAAAATAGAATTGTACCACTGAAAACGGTCTTGAATCAAGTTGGGGCTGAAGATCTCAATTTAAAATATCAAAGAAATATTAACATTACAAGGACGAAAAATGCATAGTTTCAAAACAAGTCTGTACGCAGTTAAAAAGTACATCAAGGAGTAATTTTAATGTCGATACTTTGCTCTCCTTCAGTACAGATTCTGTTGAACAACCTGACTCAACTCCCTTCAGCTCACAGTCAACCAACAGGTGGCAGCAGCATCTGATCTTTCCCATCTCTGTGTTTATCGGGGTTGGAGAGGCACACGCAAAGCCGTGGCCTAATAAATCATGCACTGAAAGTGTCAGTGCAAATTTTGTTAGATTTTATTGCAGTTTAATCATCTCAATGAATGTTTTAATAGGCTGATATTTCAGTGAGCGAATGGCAATGCAGTGATAAATTGTGTTGGGTGAGCCGCCCCCTCCACACATCCTCCCAACAGCTTACCTCTCCCCCTCTCTCGCCTTTTCACTGCGGAGAATCACTAATGTAGACCTGCATAGCTATTTGTCCACTTATTGGTGTAGGGGAGTCTTGTGCTGTATAATTACATTATTCATATTCATTTTAGAACAAACAGGCTAATCTGTAATTGGCCAGTAAGGCAATAAGTGCTGCTGGTCCGTCTTTTCCTCACTGATAATGCTCCAACTTTTACCTTTTTTATTATCTCAATTCTGTATTTTTCTATTGTTTCACTTTCCTCCTCTCTCGTCCAAAGGCCTTTTATGAATTCATCAGGTTGGACAACCGTGCTCCACCTTACTAACAGGCCTCCCACACCATTTAACATGTCTTTATCCCTCCTCCTCTCTCTGAGGATTTCTCCATTTGTCATCCCCCGATCCCTCTTTCCCATTATGTACATATCTTAATCGTCCCATTTTCCTGCTCTCCTCGATTTCATCCACTCCCTGTTTTTTTCTAGCTCTTGCTTTGACCTTCAGATCCCTGACTTCATTACTCTCTCCCAATTTCTGTATTTCTTCCCAGTTTTCCTGACCATAAGGTGGTAATGAATGCAAAATCATGGCATGGCCGTGACATTTTGGCCACCAATCCTCCCTGCCTCCCTCAGGCTTTGTCTCATATTTACTGTTGTCCTCTGCCAGTGTGGATGTATGATGTGTGGTATGACTCTTCTAATAAGGACATGTATGAGAGAATAGAGGAGGCTGGGGGCTGTAATTAAAGACCGAAGGGTCTCTGTGAATAAGTAGGGAGGGAGGGGAGGCAAAACGGTGGCTATCTGCTGCTGGAACAATAAATCAACCTGCCCCTCTAGCCGCCCTCAACACAATATCACGCTACACCATTCAGCCCCCCTCTTTGCAAAAGCAATTCCGTCATGTCTTGTTAGCTCATTCGTCTTCATCAGCACCAGTGGGAGGTTCAGACTCCCCCCCTCACCCCCCAGCTCACCTCAAGCTGCCCCTCCCCCACCCCCACCCCCACCCCTCCCAATGCCAGGCACTATTGATCAAAGCAGAACCAGCCTGTACATCAGCTTGGGCATTGGTGTCATATCATTCAACACACACACCTAACACGTAAACACTTTACAGTACACACACGCACACACACGCACACACACGCACACACACACACACACACACACACACACACACACACACACACACACACTCACACACACTAACCGTGTCGTGCATCAGCTGAAGTGGCAACAACAGTTAAACTAATCTTAGCTTGGTCATGCAGATCCGGGTCGCACGATAATGTTATTAATGAACTCATGTTTAACACACACAGTGTGCTAATGGGATTCAGGGCCAATTAAGGGATGACTAATTAATGAGACATTTCCTATAAGGCTTATTGATATGTTAATTTGCAGTCATATAAATCACAGTCTTAATTGTACTGCCTTCAGATAATAAGATTTTCATTACACATAATGATGAATTGTTTAGCCAGCTGAGAGATTGATTCAGCGAGAAATGAATTATTTATTTATTGGAGGAAACGGAGCAACACTACATGATGATATTGAAAAACATTGTAACAACAATTTCATAAATCTAGGGATAAATTTATTACATTTTGATTTTTAGAAGTTGTTGTTTTTTATGTTTTTAGTATTGAGCTAAAACTTAACTCAACTGAACGCTTCTGCAATTCCCTTCACTCACACCTGGGGGGTTCCCAGTGTGACCTGTATGTTTCTGCTGCTGGGTTTTGGTGTTTGATTGCCACTGTATTTCGCTCACTGGGGGAGGGCATCATTTTTCCCATCCTCATTTTCCCAGCTAATCAAGGAACTGGAACTGGGAACTTTACCATTACATGTTTGCATCTTTAACCTCGACAGCTTATAGGTTTAATATGAGGAATGTATCCAGCACTCTCCTCCCTGATACCGCATCTTAGATCATCCCTATAAGATTGAATTCATGAGAACTATGTGGCACATGAGCATTACTATAAGATAAGGACTGATTTAACATAATTTGCTATACAAGAAGTTACCACTCAGAGCTCATACAAAAAAATAACATAAGTTTCCATATAATGTAAGTTTTCCTTCCTCCGGGGAAGGATGAGACGTATTTCGATGCAAAACTGCATGCCTGGAGATAATTCAAGTTTCTCACCAAAAACTACATTTTACAAGATTACATTTGAACACATCATGATAGTGTTATGAATTACCATAGCCCCATACTAGTTTTTACTCAGTAGAGCTTGAACGCACCATGCAAATCAAAGCAACGTCCGTTAACGTTAGCTGTTTAGCTCTGTGCTGTTGGCAGTCGCTGCTCTCACTCTGAGCATGGGAATGAATTACAATATAATAAGTGTCTGATTAAGTTTGTTTTTTTTCAAATGTTTTTTAAGTTATGTTATGTCTGTGACAGACAGTAACATAACTACAGTACATTTTGCTCACAATACATATGCACTTTTACTTGATTTGTCCTGCTGGGCTTCTATTGTTGTGGTGTATTTTAACATCGTGGTATTGATGTGTCGTTTTAGCTTCAGTCAAGGGCGTCTTTACACTGGTGTAATTTATAGAGAGACAAAATGAAGTTGTGTGTAGTTTTAATGTTGAATTAGAATCCAATCTAGATTCGTTAAGTTGTGACGATCCAGTGGAGAAATAGTGTTAAAAGGTTGAGATTTCTTTTCCTGCCTTACATGTCAGGCTCGCTCGGTTCAGACATTAATTTGTCCACACTGTTGCAGAATACGGCTTGCGCTCCGTCCTGGCTGCCATAAATAGAGGGGTTTGATCTGAATGCTGTGACATTAGTGATTTGGTGGCAAAGGAGAATAATAATGCAGATAAACAATGGATGTGTCTGCTCCCACACAACAAAGAGACAAGCTGAGAAATCCTCACCGCTTTGCTCTTTTGCCACTGGCTACATTCACACATCTGGAAATGTTTCGCAGACTATAACCCAACACAGGAGGCATGTTTAAATGAACAAAAGCTCCTGAGCTGAATGTCACCTGGCTGACTTTTCATTAGGACATTAATCAAACAAGCCCAATTCAGCTGATCTTTTACGTATTGTTTTTCATAATGAACATTTGTAAGCAATAACAATACTGAATGAAGAGGCTGAATCCCTACAGAAAGCTATAATGATCACTCTTGTAGTTTTATATCAACAATATGTTTTACTTTGAATGGCGGATGATATTAAAGAAGCATATTATTGATCAGTGTAAAGACACGCACGAACATAGCGACTGTCTATCAACGCTTCACCCTGTCACAACGCAGCCCAGACAATTGATTGACAGCTTTCAATCCAGCTGATGAGACCTGACTGAGGGGATCTGCCATAGTCCACTGGCCTCTCTTCTGCCCCAGCCCAGAGGGACAGGCTGGTCAGGGGGCGAGAGAGCTAGCAAAACACACAGATAGACAGAATGAGAGAGAATAAAAAGCCCCCTAGGTTAGTACATGTTCGACAAGAGACCCCCAGCATTTGACTTAGTGACAGCAGACAGTCACAGCTATAGATGCATGAGTTTAGACACATGACACATGCACTCGACTCACGAGCATGGTACAAGAAAACTCAGACTAAAATGTCTCTAAATATCTGTCTGTCCATTAGTCTGGTGTATAAAGGATGGAGGGGGGAATGAAGGGGAATAAAATGATAGGAAGAGACAAATACATTAAGTAATAAGTTAGAAGGCGAATGCACCTCACGTCCCTGCTCTGGCAAGCCGGATACAAACGACTAAAAGAAAGGGAGAGGAATGAAAGGAGACATGAGACGTGGTAAAAGCTAAATGGCTGGAGGAAGGCATACAAGTGTGCTTTTTTTAAAACAAGACTGTATATTTTGGTCACCGTCTCTGCGGAGGTGGGAGGAAGAGAGACAAGAGAGGAGAGAGGGTTTATAAAGCAGCGAGAGAAAGTGTCAAAAACAGACAGCTACATAGACAAAAGCAGGATGCTGAAAGTATTCACCTTTTGATGGTAAGGGGGAGGCGGGGGGAGTGGGGGAGGGGGGACAGGGGGACAGGGGGTAGCACCAGACAGACAGACAGTCATAGAAAAGACCGCTGGTGTTGACATAGGCTATTAACAGTTCACAGTAGAAATGGAAGGATCAGGCTGTATTCACAATGAAGATGGAGAGGGACAAAGAGGAGCTGGAGTGCAAAGAGAGGCGAGGACATGTAATGGAGGAGAGGTAGCCAAGCTGTCAGTGGTCTTTGGTCTATGCTAACCAAACCCTCCAACATGGCTGCTGGTCATGCACATTCACAGGGATGGATACACACACACTACATACACACACATACATTCCTCTTTCCAGACTGTCTGATCCATTCTCCTCAGGGAGGTATTAGTCTGGAGGAATCTAAGGGGCTTCGTTTAGACACCAAAGTGAGGGGAGTAATAATTCCCCCCCTCCAGACCACTCAACATATACACACCCTCCCAGCTGAAACACACACACACACGCACACACACACACACACACGCACACGCACACACACACCAAGCCACCCTAAGGCAGGGGTGACTGTTACATTCAATACAGCACAGGTGAGTGTGTAGCAATGGGTGTTGTTATCACGGTGGTCAGCTCTCATAACAGATCCAGCCCAAATCCCTCTGCTCTTCACAGTAGCCCAGAGTTGACGAACACCACTGCCATGAGGAGGAAGACTGCTAAAAAAGGACAAAATTAGAGGTCAGTAACAAACAGGCTTAAAAAAAAAAGAAGACATCTCAGTATTGATTTTCAAGGAAAGGTTGGTGCATGACAGGGAGTAGACACGAGCAAACATCACAAAATAGAGAGTAACAAGACTAAGTCTACAGCCAAGTCCAGATCCAGACAACAGGGGCCCCTTGGCAAGATTCTTTTTGGGGGCCCTTCATACTTTATCTGTTTGTGAGAAAGAGTGACACACACACACACACACACACACACACACACACACACACACACACACACACACACACACACACACACACACCAGAAAACATTCAAACTATTTATTTGCAAATCCACAAAACAGTTTTGAGAATGGGTTGGGATTGTATTATATTTTCTTTAAAGATTCTTGCGATCAAATAAAAAATACAGCACAAGAAAACCATTCATTCATTTTGCTGAAAAATGCATGAACTGTGCCAGAAGAGCGTTTTTAATAAATATGGTTATAAACTATAACCTAATAGAAACTCTTTTCCCAACCAGATATAATTATAATCAATAAATGGAGATTGATATTTTTGTATAGAATGTAGTTGTTACGTGCAAAGTAGCCTATTATGGACACTGAAACAGTATATTACATCAAAATTCAACATGGACAACCAAGGATTATTGTTGTTATTTCCTACTTTGTTATGCTTCAGCCTACTGACAAATGAATACTGTAAGTCCAGGAATGAACGACATAGATAAAAGATGTATGGCTGTGTATTATTTGTTAAAATGCATTCATCCTCGTAAATATTCTGTATCTATATTTCACATACAGGGCCTGGTAAGTATATTGCCAGGGTCAATCTGCTCCAAACAATATGTTTGGGCTCCATCAAAAAAAGACTAGGCACTCTTTTTTTGTGAAGCAGAGCAGAGAGCTGCTTCTGGGACGCTTCTGAAACGTGCTTGAATTGTGCGCTCTTGAATCCAGGCTTTTCAAAAGCTAGTGTCAGGTGCAGGTGTGTGTAGCCAAAATCAACAGTGACGGCACACTGACAAATAAGTACAGGTGGCTCTTAAAGGAATATTTCACCAACAAAATGACAATTTGTATATTAATTACTCATCGCATGTTACCTTGACTTTTTGCTTATGTTTTCTTGGTCAATGGCCCAGACCACGTTTAAAAGGCTATTAGTCTATACCTCAGGCATTAAGCAAGGAATATAAACCATGTGCTAGAAATCATGGTGTTTCATTTGATCAAAATCTGAATTTTGACTGTATAAGATTAGATTAAATCCTTATTTTCTTGTTTTAACCAAGTTTGCATTTTATCCCCATTCAGGCCAAGTACATTAGGTTATTGTACACTTCAGAATTCAATTCAAAGTCTGTTTAAAGCCCTCCGTAGCAATTAACAATACAATGCTTTGCACCAAGATTTCTCAGATCTTCAAACCAAATGCTCTTAAATATCAATCCAGGCTGAAAACAATGTGCTTTTCACTCATTTCTGAATTTTTTATTCGGGCTATACAAATAAATTTAATTTAATTGAAATTTTATTTCAGCTTCCCCCTCACTGTCAGTCTATAACACGTTTAAACATTTTTTAAAAACCCACTAATATTGATTGCCATTTTTATGAGTTTATGGCTTGCAGTTCCTTTTGGTTTTATTTGTCTTTTAATTTTGTTGTGTTATATTGCTTTTATTGTTGATTATCTGCTTCCGTTTTATGAATTATATGTTTTCATGCTGTACTACTATGGATTTTTCCATTAGTTGTGTTTGAGTTTGTTAACAGCCGTTTTTATATAGTTTTGGCTGAACACAGTAATAGAGACACAAACAGTCTAATCAGACTAACAGCAATGACCAACCAAAGGCGTTCATATGAACTCATAAACTTGGTTGTGGTCACACGATCTATAAGGAAACCAGAATATACATGAGCTGAGGGAGGTGGGGTGATTTTAACCATACATATATAGCATACATATATTTTAAGCATTTTAGCATTCCCTGGACTTTTGTCTATTTTACTCTAAATGGGACCATCATTTACTAAATGAACATGATGCTGTATTGAAGAAGACTTGAAACTAGCGACTTGAGACCATACACTCCCGTATACAATGTTTAATGGGGTAGTAAATCAGGAGAGAAGTAAAGTCATTTTCTCATATACTTCTCTAAAATCAGATTTCTTTTGGCAACCAGATGGTCAGTGGAGTTGCTGCTGGATATTATAAATAATACAAGTTTAAGGCACTTCTGCATTGGCTTCATTTTTCAAAACCAGAAGTTGTCGTCTGATGTGTACGCAGACCCATGCATCCCCATAGACATAAAGACAATGCTAAAATGCTAATGTTTAGCAGGGATAATGTTTACCATCTTAGTTTAGCGCGTTAGAATGCTAAAATTGGCACAAAAAACTGCGGCGGCTGATAGGAATGTCATTTTGCAGCCTCATGTTGGCACTTGAGGACAGTAAAGTCAATAGGATTCATCCTGAGGGGACCCTGAATGTCTGTGAAAAAATGTCCATCAAATAGACTTTAGATATTTTAGTCTAACCTAAAGTGGTGGACTGACCGATCAACAGACATTTCCATCCATAGAGAAATAGAGAAATCCAAAAAGCAAATAGACAGAGACCCAATAATGCAATTAAATGAAAAGAAAGCTTGACAATATTGTCAATATTTTTATATCTCCAAAAAACGTTCCTATGGAAATCCCATCTTCTAAACTACCTTTTAATCAACTTAGCATATAGGCTACTTCCTCTACAACTGCACTAACTCTGCATTCAATTCTGGAGCTTGAATTAGTTTCCATTGCCTCAAAACAATGCTGGAGGTTGCACTCACACCCACCAGACTAACACATTATTTAAAGTCTATAAAAAGATAAATCCAGGCATAGTTGACATGGACATAGATTTTTTTTCTTTAAGAAGCTATGAGGTTAAGTCGGAAAAGTAAAAAGATACTGAGAAAAGTGTGTGTGTGTGTGTGTGTGTGTGTGTGTGTGTGTGTGTGTGTGTGTGTGTGTGGTCAGATCAATATCAAACAGTGATGTGATACCACATTCAGCCGGGGTCCTATCAGAGATAATGTCAACACTCTCTGGTGAGATGATCCCACCAACCATCTCCATCAAACACACACACACACACACACACACACACACACACACACACACACACTCCCTGCGTCACCTTTTTCCCAATTCATTATTATCAAGCTCGCTGGGCCTCATTAGCAGCAGGCCAAACAATGCTGCTTCCACAAACAAAACAAAATGCTCCACAACAGTAATTGCCTTCTTCCTCCATGTCTCCGCCTCCAAGCCTCCTTCTTCAGCTGACACCTGCTGTGGAGAAGTTTAACAGGGAACAAGTCCACACACACATACACAAACTGACCGCCTCTCCAGGAACACTCTTTCTTTCTTTCTTTCTTTCTTTATAATTTAGTTCTTTCTTTTTAAGTTACTCCCATAATGACAGCCAAATCAATATTGGTTTTGAATAATAGTTTTTAAACATGTTTTAGAGGAGAGGAGGTGGTAAAGACACACACTCCGGACACACACACTCCTGGAATCTGCCAATGCGTCTCCATTTCCGCCTCCTCCCATTTGCTTCTATTCCTATCTCCATATACTGTACGCTGGAAGCTGTGGACTTTTAATTTTTCCTTGCCCTGATGGTCTTCCTCTGCACCACCTGTAACCAAAAAAACATGCTTAATAAGGACAAAGCATAAAAAAAAATAGGAAAAGAGGGAAGAGAGGGAGAGACAGCAGGAGGAAAAGTGAAATAGGTAAAATAGACAGAAGTGATGCTCCACTGCTTGGCTGACACACATGGGGTCTCTGCAGGCTGAGAGGATGGGGAAAGAGAGAAAGAGAGCTGTGTGGTGTGGTGAGCAGCATCCTCCCCCCTCCTCCCTCACTCTAAGCCTCCACCCCCACAGTGGAACTGTATGCTTGGCTTCTCCTGGTTTCTTTAGCATTCCTCCCCATCCTCTTCCAAAGCCTGGGAGAGGACCGAGGCAGACAGCAGGGCTTGTCATAGTCACAGGCCTAGGTCCATCAGTGTGTGTGTGTGTGTGTGTGTGTGTGTGTGTGTGTGTGTGTGTGTGTGTGTGTGTGTGTGTGTGTGTGTGTGTGTGTGGAAGATGCATATGAATCTGTACTGTATCTGAATGTGTTTGAACATTTGTATGTGCATGTGTAATGTACTAATTTCTTCATGCATACCTGCATGAAAGGCAGATGTCACTGGTATTCCATAATTATTTGTTTTGGAAAAAGGTGGACAGACCTTTGCTGTAACTAAAATAAATCTTCTTCACAATACAATGACCTGTAAGTTTACATCTGATGTGACATGAAAATGTGTGCCTTTCTAAAGCATCATACAAACTGCTGTTAGATTAGGGAGGTGTATGTGTGACTAATCATAGATTGTAGAACATAGAACTGTATTACAATAAGTTTATATACAGTAATATTAATTTGCAACAGCAAATATATTTAGAGGCAGACATTATGCCACCAACCTGAATTTTCTGTTTTTTGCCAACATAACCAGGACATATTTTGGATACGCAAAATACGCAACTGACAATAATACATTTTTTACTAGGAACATTTACTCTTGCAGTACAATATCCACCTGCAACAACTAAAGCATGATTTATGGTTGTGTTCAGGCACTCAAAGCCCTTTTTTAAAGTTATTGAAAAAGTCTTAAAGGGGCCTTTAAAGTAAAAGAGTAAATTTCTCGTCGAGATATTTTTTCAAACTGTTTGTTTTTCTCATGAAGACTTTTGCTCAATATTACGAAGCGAAAAGTCAGTGTAATTTTTTTCTGGAACAAAGTTTTTTGTGAATTAAAGCACAAATAAGTTTCCTTTATTTATTCCTAACATAAACCAAAAATTTAAAAAACATAAACACCAAACAAAACATTGAACAAAATCCAGGCAACAATTATGTTTTTCTCAGAAGGTATTAGGAAAAAATGAATTGATAGTCTATAAATGTACAGGAAACAGCGGGTTAGTATAAAAATATAAAAGCGTGTATATGTTTGTGAATGTGTTTTTATTCCATGTGTATGACTCAGTAGATAGGTTGGTGATGCTACGGACAGTATATCGTTGACAGGGCCTGGGACTGATGGAGTATGTGTGTGTGTGTGTGTGTGTGTGTGTGTGTGTGTGTGTGAATGAACAGGAGATCTTAGCTGGAGGATGGTATTGGCAGAAAAAACCCTGTGACTTGTGGAAGCTTAAAAAGTCACACAAGGGACTGGACACACACATCCTCCACCAACTATTCTTTCTCCAATATCTATAAATTATTCACCAAGCCTCGATTGACGGGACAGAGATTCTAATGAGCAAAATGTTGCAGGGAGACACTCGGCCGTGTCAGTGTGTGCATGTGAGCATGTGTAAAGTGTAAATAGGATAGGCACCATGTCATTACACATGTAGAGGGTGTGTGCTTGAAACGTACATGTGTGCAGGGTGTATACAGAGAAACTAATTAGCATCAGTGCCGCCGGACAAGAGGAATGATTTAAGTCTCTATGTGTAATTAAGTCACGGTGGAATAGGAGAAATTCACTCAGATCTTTAACACTCACAGTCTTTAACAGGGTAGATATCACTGATGCTCAAGAGTAGGCAGTTTGGCTCTTATACATGTTCTCTCACAAATAGGGGACACTTAATCCAGAGTCGTTCTGTGCGAAAATATATTCTAATGTTCAGCCACAGCTAATATGAGGCTTCAAATAAAGTGTGTATCTACATCCTGGTAGTCGAAGTTAGTTTTGGCAGTGTTGTGTCCGAGCAACAAAGTAACAAGTGATAACCAGAACAAATCTCTCCGGCTCAGCAAGGAAACACAGTTCATGGAAACACAAGGAGGGAAATATATACTTAAGGACAGTAACTTGATTTGTCTAATTCCTCATATTAGGTTCAGCTAAACTTTAGATCTAATTTTTACACAGAACAAGGACTGTGGATTTTGTCCCCCATCATTTACAGTGTTGTTGTTTTAAGAAGGGATCACTTCAGGGTTAGCGTGAAGAATGGGATGATAACAGCGATCTGTAACTTTATCAACATACATAAGGGCATGTGAGTATTGTAATATGAAAAAAGTTATCTAAATTTATATTAAACGCACAGGCGTGAGATGTGTGTCATATGTTTTTTTTCAAATGCAATCACTTGGCCGCTCGCAGTTTTGCAGCGGGACAAAGCAAACAGAAAGAAGAGCAGATGACACAAATACATTGAAGTTTATATCTCCCCTACCTGTCGACTTTCTCCTTCTCCTCCCAACAACCCTGCACACCTCTCGCTGTCTCTCTCTCTGTTACCTTGGAGTCTGGCCGTCATGCTCCTGTGGCTCCACTCTAAAGGTTATGCTGTGTACCCACCGTCACTGCCTGTCACTCCCCACCACCACCAGATACACACACACACACACACACACACACACACACACACACACACACACACACACACACACACTCCATCAGTCCCAGGCCCTGTCAACGATATACTGTCCGTAGCATCACCAACCTACCTACCGTACGCCTTTGCATAAAGGACGTTGCGGTGAATAGAGTTAGAAAGTCTGGACAGGTTACAGGTTAACAGCTCTGGTGATGGAGCAGCTGGAGTGTTTGTACGTGTATTAAGAGGGCCAGACAGACACACTGTACAGATAGACCGGAGGGAAGTTCGTATAAAAATATGAGTGTGCTTGTGTGTTCATGTCCATCTGCAGTCTGCTGGCCTTCGTACATGGAATTAAAATGCTGCTCACTTGTCAGAAATCAACGGGGTCCTCAGAGGCCTCATCTCCTTCCCGCCTCCCTCTTCTGACATTACTCCCTCTTTCTTTGTCAACGATGAATCTTGTACAAAATGAGCCAAAGTGGGGGCCTGGTGGGGAAAAAGAACGTGATCAGATGGAAAGAAATTAGTTGTAATTTGCACCAAAACAAATCATCAAATGTAAGACTGATGATAGACACATTTTGACATTGTTTTTAGATGCCATTACAGTATTCTAATACAAATTGTTAACATTGTTAGAGCCACTCTTGCCCTATTCCACAGCTCGTCCTCAGTTCCTGCGAGACTCACTATCTTATTCACTGCAAGGCATTTTATACTTGAGTGCTGCATGCACTCAACGTGGGCAGAATAGGAAGATCATGAAAACCTCCCGTTATTCCAACTTGGGTATGCTCACGGATTATTCAAAGATGGTTACTTCCACTGCTCGTCTTTATTAAATTAATTAAATGCCTTAAATTAGCCACACATTAGTTTGTTAACAAGTCAAACCAGATACAAACAAACAGTGCATTGCTCCTTTTAAATTAGCTTAACAATCATTATTTGTGTTGATATGGAATTTTATTTAGATGTAACTGTCAGCGATGGTGAATTTGCAGCTATTTTGCCAACGGTTTGTTGACACTTTTGTACGTCTTTTTTACAAAGATATAGTCAGAAGTTATCAAGATCTCTGAGTCTGTATTACAACTCAGAGGCTGATGTGAATGTTTTTTGATGTGGTGCAGTATTACAGTCAATATCTGAGGGATCTCTGTGCAGCCTCTTGTAGCAACACAGCTGAGGTATGCTTTAAAATCCATGCCCAGGAGTTTCAGTATTGTTGTACACTAATGAAAACATAGTTATGAGTATTATATTACATTTCTGCCAATAAATACCTCATAATCCTATAAACTGCTCATTTAAAGTTGGTACAGAAATTCATGTTACCTTTTGGATTAATTGTCATTTTTATGGTGATGCATTGACCTTTCTTACTTTTACTTTGAAAATGTGTCCAATACTTTGGCCAAAATACCTGCAAAACTAAGGACATTCCCTAACGTCGTCCACAGCTGGACTTTGCGTCTACTGCTAATGTTAGCATGCTAACATGCAAAAAGGTGAACATGGTTAACACCAGCATGTCAGCATTGTCATTGTTAACATGTTAGCATGATGATGTTAGCATTCAGCTCAGAGCATTTCAGTGCCAAACTACAGCCTCACAGAGCTGCTAGCATGTAGACACTTAGTCTTGTTATACATAATATAATATAATACAATTAATAATATTATATTATATAATCCAAG
Source organism: Ophiodon elongatus (assembly GCA_016806645.1). Taxonomy (NCBI): domain Eukaryota; kingdom Metazoa; phylum Chordata; class Actinopteri; order Perciformes; family Hexagrammidae; genus Ophiodon; species Ophiodon elongatus. The sequence continues at coordinate 1,992,320 of JACSYO010000471.1, forward strand.
TTCTAAAATTGGGACATCTGACAGACATTTTCATATTTTTCACAGTATATTCTGTCTTGACAACACGAACAGTATTATGTTGACTAGCCTTCTAAACGGCCTCATACTAACTGATTAAGTGGTTGTTGTATATTAGAAATCTCCATTCTCCTTTATCTCTGTCTCAGTTCATCTTGTCACACTCTAGCCTTCACTGGTTCATTTAGGGGATATTATATATTCAAAAACTGAGGGAGACAGAAGAATTACAGAGTGTAAACGTTCTTTTCACATCCACAGGCCAATGAAGCCATTCAAATCTGAATACAGCATCCAATTTCTGCACACATATCACACAAATACACTATGATGCAGCTGATTTATCCTGTGTATAATGAAACATTTTTGTATGGTAATTAACCAGTGAATGACATTTTGAACTGGCTGTAATTACCGGCTGTAATAACTGGGTGAAATTAATCTGACCTCTGTCCTTACACACACAACCTCTTAGATATAATTCCTCTCACACAAATCACACATACAGCATCACAGCTGCTCCCTCTAATGTATCTGTGAAGTTCTCTGTTGTATAAACAATAAACATTGTTTATTCATTTATCCGTCTCTCCTTGTCTTCTCCTCTCATCCCTCTACCCCTTCTGTCTCTCCTTCATTCCTCCTCTCTGTGGGCCATCCGTGGAGCGTTCAGGCGCTCTGACGATATGCACTGCTGACTTCTCAACATCTTGTCTCGTCACGGCAATTACACACACACACTCACTCACGCACATACACACATTTAACATTTAACATAGGCTACTCAGCACACTCAAAACATGTTCCAAAGTGTCTTTTATATTGAACAATACAGCATGCTCTTATCACTTCGAAAGAAATACCTTTTTTGGGTGATTCTGAAGGGAAGAAGTCCTTGTATCTCAATTGGATTAACCTTTCCTATCCAAGAAAAGACAAACAGTTGCACAGTGCCTCCAGCAAAATAGACAGTTGAATTCAGGAGTGAGAGACTGGGGCAGGGAGCAGGTGGTCTCCGAGGTCAGGTCAGGCACCAGTCACTGACCCCCTCCATACTACTGTGAAAGGATAAGGGTTAATTAACAGCAGACTTTAATCGCCTCTGATGAATGATTCATAACTACCTGGTCCATAGTCAGTATTTAAAACACATGGACGTAGCCAGAGCAGGCATGAATTATTCAGGTCCTACGGTACCCAGCACCACTTTTCACTCACACTGAGCAAAGACAGAGCTGGATTTCAGCCTGTGAGCATCTAGCCAGCCTGTTGATAAAGAGCAAACAATTAATGTTTTGCTATAGATGGCAGAATTTAAAAAATGCATGGAGAGGGGTTAAAGGGATAATGACTATGGCAATTTATTGAATGAAGCAATCGTGATGCACAGTCATTATTCGTCAAAAAGGGAAGAAGACAAAGTGGGGCATGAGAAAAATGTTGGCAGACTGCCTCTGAAAAAAAAAAAACGATAGATGAAGAACAAAAAAAGAGAGAGGGAGTGAGTTTGGTCAGCTGAGATTTACTGTCTCGGCTGTGAATGCAGCAAATAATAAGTCACCAGCTAAGCAGCTTCGATATATTCTTACAATCCATGGCCGTCTTGTCTTTGCTTTTTCAAAACATCATTCAACCCCCTGTTCCCTCCTTAGATAAAGTATGCTCCGGCACACAGAAACATATAGGTCTTCAGTGAAAATGTTTAAAGTCATGCTGAGATACTACATTGACCAGTAAGTTAGAGAGTGGGGAATTAAAAACAAACAATGATGCAGAACGAAGAGTCAGTTAATTTGATAACAAACAGCCTTTTACCATATAGTACAGTGCATAAAGCAGATGTAGTAACTTCAGCTGTGTTACCTGGCACACCTCTACAGACTATATAGTTTTACTCCGAGTTTCTAATCAGAGCGATGTTACATCGGTGCGGTTGTTTCATACAAACCTAGTGTCCTTCCAGACAGTGTGAAAACCATGTGACAATGTGGGTTTGCTCGTTATTGATGAACATACGGAGATTCATTACACAAATATGCAGCTCCCCTCAGCTTTGCGGAGCTTTAAAATGTGCTTCAGCTCAATGTTTCGCTGTCATGCCCACAACTTTACTGTTTTGGTTCACTCTCACAGCGACACTTTCAGCATCAGCAGCTGTCGTCAACGAAAAACCTCTTAAAACCCAACAGCTCTGCTCCAAACAGCAGACGGACACATTGAGCAACTAGCTGGTGAGCATAGTGGAGCATTTAGTAGAGTCAGATATTTCCCTCAGGAGTCAGTGGAGACCAAAAACAGAGTTAAAGGAGAGTGAATACTGGCACTGCTTTCATCAGGTGTCCAGAAACACAGCAACTGTTTGCTAAAAAGATTTACCATGTCAACTTAAAAAGTTCAGCAAGCAAAGTCCCAACAGTCAGTAACATGAAAATGCTCGGGGGACTACAGCCACATCTTTTGGTCCTGTCCTTTCTTTCGAAAATGTATTGAAAAAAAAATATTTATACAGAAATCATCTGTGTTTTGAAAATGGACCTAAAAAATAATTGTGAGTCAATTTGATTAGGAAAAATAGTAAAGGAGATAGTCGTAACTGAAGATAAGTGCCTAATGACAATATTAATCATAACTGCTCTTAAACTCATAACACAAAAGCAGAAACTAAGCCCTATTGTGGAGAAATGGAGGGATCTAATGGAACAAGTAAAAGTAATAGAGAAGTTAATAAATCTACAGAAAAAATCTTAGAATGGGACCATATTATTATTATTACCAAATGGGTGAACTGTCTGGAAGAAAGTGATTAGTGGAGAAATGAGTGATGACAAATTGATGAGTCTGAAAAATTCTGCAACACATACTGAAACTGGGAAAACAGACAGCGTCAGATACTAAAAAGGGAAAAGAGAGAGAGAGAGAGAGAGAGAGATTTGTGGAGCCATGGTGCCTTTTTTAACATTTTGTTTTGGCTTCAGAGTAAATTTTAGACTAGAAGATAGACTTGTGTCCTGTCTAGACATGACACATGGCACAAATATACTAATTTCTCTTTTTCTTTTTCAGCATTATTCATTATTCTCTTCATCTTATTATTTATTTTTCATTTAACATCTAATTTCTCAAATTTGGGCATTTTCACATTTTATCATAAGTGTGTCATGCAGCGTCTTACTTGCATCGGTCTGGGCTTTGTCTCGACTCTGTCTCGCCCTGCCTTGGTCTTGGTCTTGACTTAATCTCAACCCTTCAAAGTCTTATCTCGGTCTGGATACACTTTGGTCATGACTTGGTCTTGGTCCAGGTGGTCTTGGCTACAGTATTGCGGTCCACTGGCCTGCTGTGGTTCACCGCTTGCTCACTTGCATCCCCACACCTTAACGTTCAGGACTTTCGATTCTTCAGGTGGCTTTTCCTTTCTCATCGGCCTGATGAGCGTTCAAGGATGAAGAATTTATCAATCAGTTTGTCCAACTCTTTCAATAAGGGCATCAATCATCCACTAAACAAGCCTCAGCAAAGCATTATCTGCAGTAAAATGCAACATGAGACAGTTGATAAGAATGTCTGATGAATCGTTGGCGTTATCCACGGATCATCTGAAAAGATCAATGACCAGTCATGAACTCGCAGGAGCCATTTATCGCTTAAGCTCCGACGTAAAAAAAACTCGGTACTGAAAAGAATAATGCTTCTTTGCAAGGAAATCTGAATGACTAAAGCTCCAGCTATGATCATTTCCTGCACATGTTTTTCTTGCAGAGAAAGATGGAGAGTTTCAGTTTACCAACCCATCCAAGCACAGGCCAAATGATACGTCGTTAACCACAAGATAAAAACAAATGAGGCCCTGTGGTTTGTGGAGAGACAAAAGGAAAGAGAGCGAGAGGTAAAGCTTGAAAAGAGGGAGAACGGGGTGAGACTGTGTGGGAGGAAAATATAAATAGTGCAGGCGGGGGGGGGGGGATTTGTTACTGTAATTGTGTCTGGAGCACTTGTTTATCCAACAGTAAAGACAGGTAGCGACGGCAGGTTAAGGACACAGATGGATAGGTCAGTTTTAGAGACACAGATTATGAGATGGATGGCTTTTCACAGTTAGATTGCACATTAAAACCAAATGGTGGAAGATGGACACACACATTGTACGTCTCACAGCCTCTTATCCACGGGCTTGGACCATGGCAATGTAGCATTTCAAGACTATTTACTGTACTTCTATAATGATGTATGTGACTATAAAGTGAGTAAAGCTAATAAGCTAGTTCTATGTATATAAGTATACTATATAATAACTAGATTCACCGCCTCACAGTTGTATGCAGTTAACATTCATGTCTATCTTTCATCACTTTATCGTTTTATCCTATTAGACATTTGTGTGAAATTATCATAGTTATCAATTATGGCCCAAAAAGTATTTTGTGAGGTCACAGTGACCTTGACCTTTGATCTAAACATTAGTGGGGCTAAACTTCAACAAAAGAGGCAAATCCATGAAAGCTGAGGAGTCATGGCTAGCTCAGACACAACAGGAAAAAGAGGAGCGAACGCTGTAGATGTTTTTAGAGCGAGATAACAGCTAGAAAGAAAACAAATGTCTTAAAAACAGAGCATCAGTTAGTTTTATGGATATGGACGAAAGTTGATAGTAGCCACACTTCTGTGCTTATAGTTTTCATGGGAGCTCTGATTTGTTCTGTGCTCACAAAGTAATCGCTGTTAAACTTCAATATACACAACTGCTGTCTAAATAGGCAAAGTAAACCCCAACATGCAGTTTTCGGATCAAAACCTGTGAAGGTAAGCTCTCAGACAGTGTTTTTTAAGAACTATCAAGCTTCCTTTCCTCAAAAAAATATTTTTTTAGATAACGGGAAAACCTCCAAATGACACTGAAAAGACGTGGGTTGATTCATGGCCTGAAAACTGTAGACATTTTAAAATGTGTTAATCAAATGTCTTTATTTTCTGTGTTTTGTGTGCCTCACGTAGATACAAAAACCTAAATAAATTTAATGGAATTAAAACATAAATAATCCAGTCTGGATAATTCTGTTCTCATGAGGCAAGTCAAATTAGGAATACAAGAAAAACTGATGTTTTACTGTAAATCACACAAAGCCTCAAAATGAAAAGCGTGTGTGTGTGAGAGAGAGAGTTAGAGAGCATTGTCCAGTATATCAGACAGCCCCTGTCATGTTCATGTCGCAGCAGCAGGGTATAGGAGGTGTTCTTGTCTCTGAGTGATGCGATGGCATGAACAGCATGGTTTAAGAGCTAAAAGAAGGTCATCGATGTCTCGCTTCACTATCTCTCCCTCCTTCTCTCTCCTCTCTCTGTTGCCCCTGTCATCCCTACTGGATGATCCCTCGCTCTCTCTTCCACCCCGGCTGTCTTTCTGTCCTTCGTCACGGGTTGCTGTGTTCCATTTCTTTTTCCTTTTTTTTTTTCACTCCATCCTGCTCCGTGTTGAACTCAACTCCTCTGGACTGATTTTATTTGTGTGAGATTCACAGACCACAAAAAGAAGTATTTGTTAACTGTGAAAGTAAAAGCTGTGAGACAGCTACAGTACGAGAAAGACAAGGGTCCCAGACCAGCCCAGGTTTGTCTCTCAGTCCCAGGGAAGAAGACATGCTTGCAGCCACCAGACAGAGTTGCCACATCCATCTCCTGTCATCGTTTAGAGAGGCGGTGACCTCTGAGCAGTGAGAGGATCACCGCTGCTAAATTATTCACAACTTCCTTTTTTTTTTAATGTGGGAATGTGAGGGTGTGGGTAGGTGTCTGGACAATTTGGTGGGTTTAAATGAACTGTTGACTGTTTTCACAGCCGCTATCTCTGGTGACAGAAGGCTGCATCTCCTGACAGGTTCTCGCAAATGAATATCAGATTAAATTCCACTATATCACCTCCGGACATCTTATTACAAATCCGTCTACAACTATGTACTGTAGCTGTGTGTAATACAGTGCAAGGTTGGATGTGCAGTTCACTTTTCTGAAATGATAGGGGAAGTCAATGTTCTGTGAACGAATGTGACCCTGTAAATGTCCATGAACTGAGGAGTCTTCAGTCATGCAGCTCTGTGAGGCCGCATATCCCACACATGAGCTGTGTAATGGGGAAAAGATACATTTAAATAAATTCACAGACATGGGTAAAAAGGAACTAAATGCTGGCGTTAGTTTTCTGTCTGGAGAAAACAGAAATGAAAATGATTGGGTAGTACTTTAACATCTAAATCAGCCAATTTTATCAATTATCAGCTGCCACAAGTGTGTCTGTGGTCGGATCCAGATTGTACTTGGAGATGATTGTGTAGCAGGTTGGTTCCAGTACTGAGCTTTGCGAGTGCTGGCGGTTGTGGGTTTGCAAAACTGGACTCGTGCAGGACTCACAGACAAGCACACCGGTGCTTTGAGCTAAATGCTAATGCTAATACTATAGAGCATTCTCACAATGACATCGTGACATTCACATCCTTGTGTCATTGTTTCATTTTCTCAATCTTCTTTTTTTGTTAAGTTTCCACAAAATGCTTTTTCTTTTATTTTGGTTCTGTCGTGTATGTTTTGCACATCCCAGCCATCAATTGAAATGACGCCCAGTACAAGGGGGTCATTTTTTATGGATCCTCATCTTCACTTGTTTAAGAAGCTTAAGTGTCTGTTGATATGAGGGATGCAAAAAGCAAAAGCCTTACTCAAATGTAAATATGAACGTTGTACATTATCATCATATCTGCTGGCATGTTTTCAGATATGTTCACACTAGATTTGCACTACAGCCCTTTATAACTCATATCCTTCTCACAGGGCTCTTGTCTCGAAACAGTCATGTGTCAAACCTGCTAACACACACACTGCACACACATCTCACCACAGTATCACTCTCCGTCTGATACGCCTAATCAACAGTGATGGTTATTGTGCTGTTACACATGTGGTGTAACAAATTAGTGTTTTATTTCTTGCACTTTTTCTACACTTTCAATTATTTCACAATAATGATGACTATGCAGTAATGATTTTCATAATTATTCTGTCAGGTATTATTTAATCATCAAACAAAGAAATTAACAAAGAACATCTAAACAAAGAGACTCAAAGTCAAGATCAAAATCATTTTAATGTTTTTTTTTTTTTGCAGCTGTTGAGATCAGGGTTTCAAGTGCACGACATAACAGCGTGTGTGTGATGCTTTTCAGCAGCGACTCTGTTCTGAGGCCTCATGACAGAAAAGGAAGTCACCCTTAGCAAAACTTTGAAGTGCATTTGTGATCTGTATGACCACAGGCAGAGCCCCACGCCTCCTTGTTGGCCTCTCCGTAGCAGTGTGTAGCATGTCGATCAAAGTTAAAAGGAATTGCCTTAGCAGTGATATACACCCATTAATACATTCCTAATACAATTCTTGTCCTAAAATGTGATGTTTTTCCAAGATGCATTTAGGAAACACGTTTCAGTAATACCATAAATACTAAATGTCATCTTAAACTGAGATAAGATAGGGTTTCAGACTTGGGAAGTCTCTGTAATGAGGCCCCTGGAGGTTTTCTTATCAGGAAATTGAAATCCCAATCTTCTTCCTGTGGACCCAACATGAAAACAACTTGGCTATTTAAGTCAGAAGACAGCACAAACTGACTTTTATTTGTTTAAAAATGCCATAGATTCAATACATGACATTTATAATTTTGCTTCACATCTGCTCCAGACCTGTGTACGTGTCTCGTTCATCCGGTGCGGTCTCGCTCTGTGTTTCCCATGTTGGAGAGATTCAGAAAACAGATTTCCTGGTGGGAGCAGCAGGTTTTTGGGACAGACAAGAGCTTTAATTAATGTTCAGTGTGGGGTGGAGGATTTCTGACACAGTTGCTCAGTAGGGATTCGGGAGCTACTTTTGATCCACGAGTAATGAACTGTACATGGTACTCTTATTCTGTCTCTCTTTCTGTTCACACCAGATTTCCTTCAACTTCCTAACATGTCACTGTAGCTGTACTAGATACAGCTAGTTTTCACACACTGTGTTAGTCATGCTTTTAAATCTCGCACCATTAAAACTACAACATTTGACAGTTTATATAGTCACAAACATTACTGATGAGTCCGAAGAAGAGGAGGAACTGGCTTTTAAGTAAGCTTTTCAGTATTATTTTTTTATATTGTTCAACAGCCATATGTCTATGGCAAAATATCTAATTACAGAGCACCAATATGGATATGAATTGCAGTGATAAATCATTATTTACCGATGTGAGAGGGCTTACTTAACCTTGGAGTGCTGGCAGAATTAAAATGTGGATTTTCAGGGGGAAAACCCACTCAGTATGCTCGACCATGCCGTGGAAGGAGAGCAAGACGCGAGTGCAAGGGGGTGGAGGTGGGGGGGGTGTGGGGGGTAAAAAGGAGTGCAGGAGCTGAAGATGGAGATGCAAGTAAAAACGGCAGGAAAGGGAACAGGTGCAGAGCACAGAACAACACACAGAAAGACAGCAAATTCAGAGACGAGTGTTGTGCTGAGAATCTGTGGAGAAGTAAGTCAGGGGGAGATAAAGGGATGAGATGGAATCAGCAGCTGGGAGGTAAGGGACAGGTAGAGGAGGGATAGTGTGGTTTGGAAGGGAGAAGGGAGGAGGTAAGGGGAGAGGGGAGAGGGGAGAGTGGGTGTGCAGAGCACAAGACAGATGACAAATTGTGATTAATAGATGGGGTCCGGGGCAGCAGTGTGGAGCGCAACTCATTAATAGAGAGAATTAGAGAGGCTGTGCAACTCAATCTGCACACTGTCACTCGCAATCAAGGTATATAATCAGATCTGCACATAGAGGTAGATGTACACGAGGAGGGGGTTCGTGCACATACACACCTTTTTCTCCTACTCTTTCGAGGAATGTCCACAGCAGCATTCAATCCCGGGGCCTTAACTATCCTGAACATTTAACCCTGACCAGAACCCAATCATAATTATGGTCTTAACCTTAAACTGAACTTTAAACTGGCAATTTAAGGAGGTGAGCATCCTCAAAATGTTATCTGATTGTGGAAATGTCCACAATTGAACATTTAAAACCAAGAACACACTGTTGAATGATGAAGACAATGCAGAGGTATTTACTTCCTCTAATGCCTGCTGAATATTGATAAATAAAATATGACAATAAAAAAAACTCTGACAATATGGAAGTGATTTCAAGAATATATCAGAAAATAAAAGTCAATGAAGTTTTTCACAAGAAGTTTGGATCTCAGTAGCGAATTTCACTTTTTTAAATCTGCGTGTTGATAGTGACTTTGAACAACATTGTTCTTGGTAATTGGTGTTTTCCTACGAAAAAAACTTAACTTTGGTTAGGTTTGGGAAAAGATTGGGTTAAAATAAGAAGGTTTGTTAAGTAACTTATTGATGTGCATTGCGCTCATACGGCTGCGGCTCTGACTGAGTAGCACGCGGTTCCTCTCCAGGTAAACACTCATCGTTAGCAGCCGCTGGCTCAGCCGACGCTACGTTGAGAGCCTTGAGAGGCAATGGATATGCTCTGAATACAGACAAAAAGAACGTCTAAGGACGTACGTTTTGTAACAAAAGTAAAGTAAAACAAATACTGTTATTGTCACACAGGACATGAACAACGGTCTCCTGGTTGTGTTTGTTTGACCCATCCACCCACACCGTCCTCCCCCCGATGCTGACCTTGTTTTTATTTATACTACGGGACTTGCTTAGAGGCAGCCCTGCTCGCCATGACTCATGATATGGGTTATGTACAAATTATAATGCATTACTTGTTCCTCTCTCTCATTACGTTTACTTTGGCAGAAGAGTTCTGATTGAGCTGAATTTTTCTCTTTTGGAAGACCAGACTGGACATAAGATATCTAATCGTTGCTATTTGTTGTGAGATAATAAAATGCTGATTTAATTATTGCATTGATGTGACTGCTAAAGCTCAGATCTGACTCTTTAAAAACACTAAGATTTATAACTGGGGTTTTCATCTTCATAATTACCCATCTTCAACTCATGGGTAACTAGTTATTTTAATACCTCATTTATATAATGAGTCTAAGGCACCATAGTTACTTGATTAGAGAGCGAAGTCAATCTGTGTGTTGTCTGTGTAGGATTTGATCTCGAGGTAGCATATACAGGTTAA